>CM069444.1:12996565-13529896 GCA_035610835.1 Ophiura sarsii | reverse complement strand
AATATAGATATTTTTTAATTTAGTGCCTAGCAATATGAACGCGCGGATTTCACGTGTAATTTCCCACTGTTTGGTTTTTCCTTGAATTTTAAATCACACTGATCACGGAAATCACGGAGTTTTACACAAACTGCTCACAGTTATGCCTTAGAAAATCACGGATTCTGCAGAACCCACCTATACTACTATGTATCTGTCAGCAAAGACGGTAAACAGACAAACCAGTCTAGGTAATTGCCTACGGCATGAAACGGTCACAGACTCAAGTATCAATACAATCGATCGTGTTTCTTGTGTGGAAGCACTGTCTAGTCATCATGCCTCATCTCAGTGCATTGTATACGGCGTACCGCGGTATACTTTCACAGACTCAAGTATCAATACAATCGATCGTGTTTCCTGTGTGGAAGCACTGTCTAGTCATCATGCCTCAGTGCATTATTGTATACGGCGTACCGCGGTATACCTTGTCAATACTGTAAACGTCGTGCCGCGGTATACCTTGTCAATTACTGGACTAATTAGGCGACAACAACACTATAGATAAGGAGGCTTATCTTTAAATTGGACGGACGAGGAGCGCCGCAAGTGCGGCGTCCTGCACAAAGCTGCGGCGCGACGCGGCGAGATCTATAAATAATACTGTCAGCTTTCCTAAGTGTATATACAATTGTAAGAATTGATGTATGGCTTTTCTTCGTTTTTGTCTAAGTATACCTGCAAGGCGAAAGCTGGTAAGGATATTCATCGGGATAGATAGACTTTACAAACAAATCTACGATGGCAATGTGTAACGAAATTTATAACCTATCCCTGTTCTGTGTTATATCAATATGCAATGCTTTTGGAATTAGGGGTTTTCATAAATTAACCTACATTTTGAGTTAAGTATCCAAGTTTGGCTATAAAAAGAGGCTTACATTAAGGAGTTTATTGTTTTCATGAACTCTATGAAGGTAACATAATCTCTTTGTCGATAATACCTTCAGGATTAACAAAGCATGATTTAATCTCGCACATCCCGTCCTCTGAGTAATCGTGCTTTCACTGTATACGGGTATTAAATAGGTCGCATTATATATTATATCTGTATATCCATAATATGATTTGATCAAGGTCGAAATACCTATTACTTCTGTTCCGGTTGTCTGCTATTTTAGCACATTAATAACCAAGGTCGAGGCTTACCTCATTATCTCATCTTTCGATATCCTGTTATACTACAATTGACCAAGGTTGACCTACCACCTCATACTAGGGTTCACTCGAAGGTGTAACCAAATATAAACAACAAACGTGTCTGGCTTTAACCATCAAATCGAGTATTATTATAAATTAGTATAAGGTTTATTCACGCTAAAAAAAAAATACAAATAAATATGGCATGGTCCCCATGTTATTGTGTTGTTTCTTTTGCCTTTTATATGTCCCATCCTTGGCTGTTGTCATTGCACACCTTTTTAGTCATTCAATACAAATACATAGTCATTAATAAACAATAATCATGTCCTGGAATAAGTATAGTCTTCCCGGGATAGTCTTCTACTCTTTCCACGATTATATCAATCAGTTACTGAATGTTCGGACTTGGCCTAAGACTAGTCAAATACTAAGTAGGCTTATTGCATAAATGTTAGCATTCTGCGTTGCAGGCGTTAATGCAGCCCTGTTAGTATACCAGTTACCGTTCATCAGTAGGTTGAATAAATAAATGTTTGAGAAGTAAACATCATTTTGCGACGGAAGCTGCATGGTTTCTTCTTTAGCTACCACATGTGCGTGTTATTAACATGGTGGCTGCCATTGATTATCCTGGCTAATCACATATGTCCCTAGTCTAGCACAGCTTGTCATCTTTTGGACTGTCTAAACTATAAAGGGCAGTAGTTCACTACTCCAGTCAGTGATCATAATACTTAGGGATTCATCAAAGTGTACATAAGTATAGAAATTGCCATTTTTGTAACAAATTTGGTAAAATTCATGTAAGTACATTCGGTCATATCTCGAGAACTACAAACCCGATTGCTATCAAACAAAAAACCTTCAGAAAAAGGAAATTCCACCACTTATAATCGTTACATTATCTTACTTTTGCCAGTGTGTATAAATTGACCAATTTGTCTGACTCAACTCCACCCTTAACTTGTTTTACAGTAGTTTGTTCCATGTTTCGACTATTTCTCTTTTTGATTGATTGGAATTTGAATCGATTGAAATTGTAGCAAGATATTAACATATTTGATGACGATTTTTAGACACAACTTGTTGACGGGCTTGTTGATTAAATAGTAGGAGGGTATTTAAGGGTTCTCATCTTGTATGCGATGTCAAATTTGTATGTATGTAATGCAAATCAATCCAGCATTTTAAAGCTTTCTAAATCTGAATCCGTGTCATCATATTTCGTCGCCAAATGAATTACAACCCGAAGAAAATTGCACATGGGACTAATTCGTTTTAAAACACAACCATTTACCTGCGGGTATGAAACCGAATATCGCGTATGTAATGGGGAAAGGGAGACAATGTTCTGTGTATAGACGTTGTTTGTCACCAATTTAATACATTTTGTAATTTAAAACTCATTAATAATGTCAACATTTTTGTTGGATAATAGTTAAATATACTGAATTTATAGTAATAACAATCCAGAATGTTTATTTCAAGATTATAAGAAGGCCAGCAGATAATAACAACTTTAATTTTGGAATTGTTAATGGAATACATTTTCAACTCTTTAAATAAGTACTGTACGATTACCTATATAGAAAACAATAACAACATTGTTGTTCCTTGGGATTACCTACTTCTTCGCTTCTTAATCTACAATGATGAATGATTACTACCTTGCAAGACCGATAATAGAGTTAAACATATAAATAATAAGCATTACAACACGGGTATTAAACAAACATTTATAATGTATGAACTGATACTATCATTTATACCACCGATTACTGAAATTAAATCAGCATTCCAAACGCCACGTAAATGTCAATGAGGTACTATATATTATCATAAATCTCAGAGTTGATGATGAACAGGAGAAAGTGTATGGGAAGGAAATTTTGCGATCCGTTATGTTGTGTATAATGGACCCGTTATATTCCGTATAATAGAACGTATTTTGTATTTTTTCACGAGGCGAAATTTAAAGTTCGATTGCACAAACATAACATCCATTGTTTGTTGTATATAAAACCTTAGTATAACATAAAGTCATGAATATCGAATCGATTTCATGGGCAGACTATCTTTCGAATCAGAGTGCTTAATTCCAATAAAGGAAGAGCTATATAAAAATTCAAAGTTTAGACCTTCCGAGAAAGGGAGTCGTTACTCTGAGGTTCATGCTTACCGCAATCTTCAGACGACAAGGATACTTATTGTGTGACTGGTTAACTCAGGACTAGATTAGCATGCATACACTTTCAATGGTGTTTAATCACTAAAAGTGTGTCACACTTCTCCAGTCCGTAAGCCAACCAGACCATTTCTCAGGACCGGTCTAAAAGCTTCGAGATAGCTTAAGAGTGCTCAACTGATAAAAAGTCAGGAGCATATAATAAAGTCATGAATATCGAATCGATTTCATAGGCAGACTATCTTTCGAATCAGAGTGCTCAATTCCAATAAAGGAAGAGCTATATAAAAATTCAAAGTTTAATTTAGGTCCCATATTCTGGATTGTACTAGTATCTTCCGATACTGGAACATCCAGTACTCAATACTTAATTGTACTAAGTCAGTGTTCATGCATCGACCAATACTGGCATATACAATGTTTCAGTATCGAGCTATAATTTTATGTTCCAGTATTGCAGATACTGGTATACCAGTATATCTGGGACCTAAAGTTCACCTTTTTTCATTTATTGTATACATTTTCAAATGTAATGTAATGTTACGCTGCTCTGGGGGTGTGTGTTTTTGTAATGGTAAGTAGGCAAACTTCTTTTTTCGATTTGAGATCACACTGCCACACCAGTACATATGAGTATCAGTATCCTTGTCGTCTGAAGATTGCGTTAAGCATGAAACTCAGAGTAACGACTCCCTTTCTCGGAAGGTCTAAACTTTGAATTTTTAAAACCTTAGTATATATTTTACTGATACTTAATCAAAGTAAGCTTATTAAGCTGGACCTAATTTAGGCCTAGACCCACGCCTAGAAGCTTGCGTTGCCTACTTGTTGCATTAATTAAGTCCCATTAAAACCAGAAGGCAATGAAAATCAAAGATATAACAGGCAACCAAATACCAAACAGAACAAATCATTGGCATCTCCCGTATGTCTAACAGCCTGGGCACAGGCGATCTACATGTACGTAAGTCTAACACAAGTCTAGCAAACCTATTCGGGGAAAACGCGGATGGTCTTTTGTAACCTACCCTCTGTTTTATACGGTTAACTTGGCTGCAACTTCATAGCTATTATGTTATTTTCAATTGAGTGGATCTTTAAGCAGTGCGTATTTATAAACCAAATTATACTAAGCAAACATGGACAAATTCAGACAACCAATACTTTGTATAGCCATAGCTCACTGTTATAATACAAAACCTCTATAAATGGTTAATGCTAGACATCCCTCGATTTATCTCTATAAGTCATTTGAAATCCCGTCGGCTTATGCACACCTGATATATATTGCAAATGTTTCTGTGGGAAGTATTTATCAGCTGTCGATAACGTAATGGAATCAACTGAGATTTAGCTGCAACGACAAAATCATGTTCATGCAGATGGTTGATTGCATAGTATTACACGGGTACTGTTTCCTCCCTAAAACAGGATTCATATTTTGAAATTAAATATCGATAACAGCTGCAACAGCACGAATTACAATTTGCTGGCTGTGTATTGGTTTGGTAGGAGTTGCTACGGAGAATGGAGTTACCGTGGCCAAACGACACAGCAATGTCTGGTTTCGGCGCACTACGACCTTTTACGATGATCATCTTGTTCTCTTTAATTGCTAGTTTGGCGTAATTTCACCTCCCATCCTTTCTCCGGATATTTGTGTGCCCTTGGCATGATTTGTTTCTAGATACGTTCCTGTATATGCTGAGGTAGAACTACTTTTCTATCATACAGTGATTTGACGTGTATAAGATCAAAGATAAGCTATTCCGCGGTGAAAATGATGTTTCAATTTCCGTTATATTTGATCATGCGGCGCCACAAAACGAAGAAGACTTTAAACCGGTAATAAGTTAATTCCCGGGTCATCGCTAATACTAATAGAACAATCGTAATAAAGTAGCTATCGTCCTTGACAAAAACGAAATCTTAATCACCTATGCCCTTGCAACGAGCAATAGAGCAAATGCATAGCACGATTCATCAGTGATATACCTGTCCAATAGAAAGCTCCCTAATGACTACATACATCGGATTCATATCCTTAAGTCATCTTTGTTTGATATCTTTTAACAAATGCTAAGGGGGTACTGCTACAAGATTGTCGCATTGTTTCTATTGTGCATCTTCAACGTGTGAAGGTCATCGAACACGCATATTGTAAAATATCTTCAGGAAACCATTACAATGACATGAAGCGCTAGTCTAGCTAACGCTGAATTTAACGACAAGCGTTATAATGTGTGTTGCCATTGACTCTAATGTAATCTGCCGACTAACTTCACGTTATAAACAGAGCATACATACGCATTATTATCAATAGATTACATGCACCGATAATTATGAGGTTGTTAACTACAGATTATTTTAAACAAGCAACCTTGTGATGTAATGACGTAACGCTACAAACGTTATAGTTTGTGTTGCCATTGACTCTACGGTAATCTTCCGACTATGTTCAGAGCTCGTATGCGCATTATTATCACTAGGTTACATAAAACGATAATAAAGAAGTTTATTGGGGAAAAGTTGTAATTTAGGTCCCATATTCTGGATTGTACTAGTATCTTCCGATACTGGAACATCCAGTACTCAATACTTGTACTAAGTCAGTGTTCATGCATCGACCAATACTGGCATATACAATGTTTCAGTATCGAGCTATAATTTTATACCAGTATATCTGTTTTCATTTATTGTATAAATTATCTTTTGAACAAGCAAATGTAATGTAATGTTACGCTGCGCTGGGGGTGTGTGTTTTTGTAATGGTAAGTAGGCAAACTTCTTTTTTCGAGATGAGATCACACTGCCACACCAGTACATATGGCTCATACGTATAAGTGACTTGTACGATAGGATGGCAATACGAGTATAAGCACCACTGAAATTTAAACTGAGACCAGTGCAGATATTTCGAAAATAATATAGACACATTTGCATTGGTTTAGTTTCTTTTTATGAGTTCTTGTGTGTATGGTGATGAACAATGAAATCTCTGGTTGCTATCGTATACGTGTCATGTTTGCGTATGAGCCATACATACTAATTTTGCAATGCTGCGTAATATTTGTTTCAGGATTTCGGTAAATTGGATAGCACTTAAGACATTAGGTTCAGTTATAATAATATTGCGTTGGTTCGTGTTTATTAAACAATACATGTCTTCCATCGTTTTCATTTCATACGTGTACCAGTCAGGCTAATACTAAATAATATTCATGACATCATGCATGCAGTAATTTAAACACTATTTAAATTATTCAAGAGGCAAAGTGTAAATAATATAAATATTACGCATGTGTAATATTTATGTTATTTACACTTTGCTCTTTATATACAAAAACAAAAATTGAAATTCGTGCTGTTGCAGTTGTTATCGATATTTAATTTCAAATTATGAATCCTGTTTTAGGGAGGAAACAGTACCCGTGTAACACTATGCAATCAACCATCTGTATGAACATGATTTTGTCGTTGCAGCTAAATCTCATTTGATTCCATTACGTTATCGACAGCTGATAAATAATTCCAACAGAAACATTTTCAATTTATATCAGGTGTGCAAAAGCCGACGGGATTTCAAATGACTTATAGAGATAAATCGAGGGATGTCTGGCAATAACCATTTATAGAGGTTTTGTATTATAACTGTGAGCAATTCTAGAAACTTTTGGCTGTACACCGAAATTGGTTGTCTGAATGTATCCATGTAGGTTTAGATTATACAGTTTATAAATACGCACTGATTTAAAGATCAACTCAATTGAAAGTAACATAATAGCTATAAATTGGTGCCAAGTTAACCGTATAAAATAGAGGGTAGGCTACAATAGACACACGCTCGCGTTTTTCCCGAATAGGTTTGCTAGACTTGTGTTAGACGAAGATGCCTAACGTATATCGCCTGTGGCCTGTTAGACATACGAGAGATGCCTATGATTTGGTCTATTCTGTTGCTTGTTTTATCTTTGATTATAATTGCCTTCTGGTTTTAATGGGACTTGATTAATGCTTGAGTAAACAACGCAATCTTATAGGCGTGGTTCTAGACCTACATAGGCCAAGCTTAAGGGAGGGGTTGAGTCAGAATAAGCCAATGTTAGACTACGATTTTACACAACTTTCCCGACTATCAGCCGATAAGTGTTGTATACCATATTGTAACCGATATTGTAACGCTCTGGTTGTCATGGTAATCGAGCAAGGCCTCTGATTGGCTAAAGACGGGAACACTGATAACTCCAAATAATTATAAGTAACCATCTGGGGTTAGATTCGGATGATAGGTGCATGGGAACAATACGCACACAAATAGTGTCTCCGGAATTTTTGATTAATTACCAATTAAGGAAAAAAATATCATTATTTTGAAGACAATACTCAAAATGTCATTAAAATAAAACATTGCATTTTTGTGTTATCTGTGTTCCAGTGTTGTCAGTTTTGCCTTTTTGCTGTTTTTAGATATAGGCCGTTAACAATTTGAAAAAACATGATGGCGCTTTTGCATATTAGTCAGACACTAACCTTGTAATTTTTAGTTGAAGATTGAATTATTATAATTGTTAATGAAAGAATCATCAAAATCGAGTGATGCGTTCCCTTTTTATTAATCATTAATATATATATTTATTTCCGTATATACAGCTGGGTGAACAACATTAAAATTCGTAAGAAATTGATCGTTACAGCATTTGTAACTTCTTTTTTTTTACATAAATCTTAAAACACATTTTAGACCAAAGTTTATGCAACATATTTGTTTTAAACTATTTATTTCTAATTCTTTAAAAAGTCTTATATATCACTAGTATAAAAAAACCTTCTGAAAGAGTAAAAAGCTACATTATCTCATTCTGCCAGTTTGTAAAATGTTGCGAATTTTTCTGACTCAACCCCCCCCCCCCCCCCCCCCCCCCCCCCCCACCCCCACACACTTAATAAGCTTACTTTTAAGTATCAGTAAATAATCTACTGAGGTTTTGTATAATACAAACAATGGATGTTTTATTTGTGCAATCGAACTAACAAATACAGGTGTAACCGTACTGGCCTTAGGTCCATGAAAGATCTTTCTCGACTAGAAATCCCCAAATAAAAACATATTTTGCCTCGTTAGAACATTTCAAAATACGTTCCATCATTAACAAGTTAGCACAACATCATAACGGATCGCATGAGTTCCTTCCCATAAACTTTCTCCTGTCATCATGTTCATCATCAACTCTGAGATTTATGGTAAGGCTACCTCATTGACATTTACATGGCGGTTGTCATGTTGATTTAATTTCAGTAATTGGCGGTATAAAGGATAGTCTCACTTTATCATCAGACTTGTAAGGTAATCTTATCATTCATCATTGTAGAAAATAAAGCGAGGAAGTAGGTCATCCAATCACGGAACAACAAATGTTTTCTTGCACATCGTATCATACTTATTAGAGATTTAGAAAATTATTCCATTAACAATTTCCAAATTAATGTTGTTATTATCTGCTGGCCCTCCTTTAATCTTGAAAAAAAAAGACCATTCTTGATTGTTAATTGATAGTTGTTCCACGAAGGTCTTTCGCGGATCTATACTATCCCTGTTTCTATGTTGCATACAGTGTAGGGTGTCCCACAATGATTTATATCGGGAAAGGTGCTACATGCTATGACAACCATTGTAATTGGTTAAAGTGTTTATAATCAAAGGACTATGTAATTTCAGTCTCATTTTGCAGTTAATATCTTAGACTTTTATTATCACATAGCTAGTTCTTTTTCAAAATTGCTGCACATGTAAATATTCTCGACGTCTATGCTTTATAAACAAGTTAACATCTACTGATCAACTCGAACTTAAAATGTTTTCAACGCTCTTCAATCATAGTTGAGTGGTACTATGCTAGTTGAGATAATTAAAATCCATGAGGATTAACCTCACTCAAGGCCTTGGCCTCCGAGTTACTATTGAGTTGAACCACATCAATGAGTATGAGAAAAGTGACATGGAAAATCTACTCTAATTTCCTTTTCAATGATAGTACCGCATTGCAGACGTTGGTAACCAGGTCGTGATACATATATACAACAGATCCATGTTCTACTTATTTGCAGCGTTGATATTGGTTGGTATCAATTACCATCATATAAGACACATATGGCCCCTGGACTTTGCATTCCAGACGAATAAGGTTAAACAAGCTTCTGTATGTCTTACACAGGGATTTCATTATAGGTCAATAAATGCGTATTTGATGTTTACAGATATATCGATGCACGAGTGCTGACATTGATAACATGTACGCATGTATTGACTTAATTCATTCGCGAAGTAACATCAAATGTTATATCACCTGAAGTAAAACCAGTACTGCGTGTACAACAAATCAAAACAAGCGTGTGGTGTGCGCGCAAGTACGGCGCGCACGCGGAGTGTAGTTAGACACTCTCAATGCGTTCCGCGCATTTAAATTTCCTGCATTCTGGTTGGTTGTATAAATAGGAAACATTCGCTATAGCGTTCTCAGTTCTTAGTTTTAAATTGGATAATATTTCAATTCTGATACAACTACGTCAGGCATACGGTTGCGTTTTCGCTGGTTTTTTCTTCTTGATATCGACTGCGCCGGAGACAGAGTCAACTAAATTGCTACATATGAGACTTAATTATTTGTCATACACACATACACCCCCCCCCCCCCCCCCCCCCTAGAACCCCCAACACAGGCCCACAACATATATATTGGAAAATACTTGTCAACGTAAACACTGCCCTCTACTATAAGTTTCAACTAAGTGATGCACTTCTCAAATAACGTCGAGCAATGTCTAGTTAAGACATATCAAGTTCGATGTTTCTAAATCAAAAAGGGGCCTCGTTTTCGAAGAAAATGTTTCAAAATAAAGCTGGGTGGAGAATGGATATTTACTTATATATACATGTATTTATTGATTATAAAGGTGGGTATTCCTTATACAATGCCTAGACGGATTGTCATGTTTTTGACTGTCATGCTTGGCCTTGTTTCGGGTCAAAGTGAAAATCAGAAGAATATACCTATTCAACCTATCTATATCGGAAAACCCCTTCTCATACATTATTTACAAGTAAATAGTTTAGCTATCCCCTATTTACAGGCAACTAACGTTAAATGCATTGAAAATCGTCAATGGAATACAATTATTGAGGCTATTTTTGGTTCATCGGTTTGGGAAACCAAATCAAAACAATTAAATTTGAATCCGACGGTAAATCAATTGTTGTCGTAATAGCTAGCTCCGCCGGTTATGGAAAACCACACTAACCACAAAAATGATTTAATTTTTCTAGACAACATGTTTCTTAGATCTTAGATGGAGTTACAGTAACGTACCAAATGATCAATGTTTACAAGTGTTTGATATTCAAGGTAAACGATATCGAATACCAAGGCACTAGAGCTGCCGTTATATTGATTTGGACGAATTTCAAAATAGGCACGCTTATGCTGTGATAACCCGGAAGTGACTTCCCATCCGTAGCTAAGCTTCATTCTAATCGAGCACTGCAATTTGTAGTTTGTGAGACTACTGACACAATGTTAATAAACAAATACCTCTTGGTTTGAGAAAACCTGATTGTTTCCCTATTTTTCAGACATGTTTGTATATCCTGACTTAATAACGAGTGGAAATGCCGTTCCTTGTAGTTATTGTTAAGAAATTAATCTAATTTATGAGTTGGATATTTTAGATAGAGGAGCTAGCTACAATTTCGTCGCTTTATTGATGTCATTTGCACATTATACGCCAGCTTTTAAGAGCAAGCCAAAAGCATGAAAGGAATTGCACACGACTATTCAATACATAAGGGATACTTGCTAGATTTCGAACAACCTACACTTCGTACTGACAACATATCATACAAGAGTGTTATCTCTCAATTGTGAGCAACAAGTGACAGTGATAAGCGAAATCACCGATGAAGGCATAATTAGTAATCATCGCAGGAAACTAGTCAACTGGAATACTCCCAAGAGACTATCAGCATGACAGAATCCTTTCGGCCATACTCCACGATATTTACCTGGACAGCTTTACACATATTGAACACTTGTCTAGCAGCACGTATGACATGCGACGATATAGATTACTAGACAATCTGACCAGCAGGATAGGGGCAATCTCTAGCCTTGCTGGTTAGTGATTGCCCGACGAAACGAGTATTATACGAGAGACGTTTTAGGTTATGCACTGACATTTCTGGTTGTAAGTGGATGCCTAGCGATAACGTGGATAATATATTGACGAATTGCAGTCGGCTTTTAATTAACTTGATAATATCAAAGTTAAACCGATTGGCCCAGATTGACAACATCTATGTATCTCTTAGTAGACTCTCTGGTGCTTTTCATTAAAAAATGTACACTTCTATAAACATGGTTTCAAAAAGTAATTTCACTGATCCTTAAGATCAACAAGAACATAAGTAATTATCAAAAGGTTAGTCATCGCTTCAACAGACCAAAACATTAGTATAACTGAGTAATAATTATACAGTCAATTTTGAAATATTTTCTATATCATAGGGTGCAATTGAAATTCGAACCACGAACCTCTCGAACTATTCGATTCTAAATCTGACTCCTTGCCGATCGAGCTATTCGTATAACCATAGAGTTATGAATATAGTTATATTACTTATACGTTTGGATAATACTAACTTATTGATTTATCGACATATCAGTTTCAATTAAAGAGGGCGCTGATACGGTTTTCTTATACATCCGGATTCGACTATGGGCTTGTAGGAGAATTTCTACGGTAGTTCAAATAATTCTCTGACAATCTCTCTCTTTTATCTTGAAATTACCCGTGAGATTTGAGTCGGTGGCAAAACGTAGTGAAACGCTACTAGCGACATTAAACAAATAGTAAAACTAGATTAAATGTTTTCGTTCCATTCAAGAGTTTCCTGAAGGTGTTATAAATCTGAATATGTTCGATGACCTTAACACGTTCAAGATGTACAATGAAAATAAAAATGCTTCTATCCAGACGCTTCATTCCAGAAAATAACCTTAAGCAAAATATTTTAGACATTTAAGGAAGACTTGACGAACGGGGGTGAACCCGAATGATACGTATATCCATTAGTGCAATTTTTTCATCAGAAATGTACCTCAATCGTGACAAAAATTTGGTGTAAACTAAAAAAAACTTCGCGCTAGGCGCGCATTATTTCACTCAGGCTCATCTTGTCGGTTCATTTACATTTCTCGCCCCCCCCCCCCCAATATTAAGAACATAGCCACTGCATTAGTGCACTATCTAGCAGAACGGTATTTGGGCGGAATTGTGCCATTGGCATCGCTGACTGCTTATGTGTATTTCCCGAGGTGTTTGTAAGCATATTTTTATGAAGTATAAATAGCGTTACGTTGTCACGACTGTTCTATTACCAAGTAACCCGGGAATTAGTATCTTACATTTTCTCACCGTAATGGTCAAAGTGAAATTAATACATTTAGCCAAAATTGAATCAGATTTTTCCTAAAAGAAAAAAGAAAAGAAGCCCTCTTTTATTTTCAGAAGTTGCGATTTTAGCATACAAGTTTTGGTTGAACATGTAAGCCTACAATTTGAAATCATAATGATTAATCCATCACTGTCGTGTAAATATCATACATTTAATGGTTTTGTTTATTTTTTATCTGGATCGAGGTTGACATTATTATCAGATTCGTCTAAATGACCGCAAATGATGAATATCAATGAAAACCAATATAACATAACCTACATATGAGATGACATATTATGCACGGCGGCAGAACGATGGACTCCCAGGTTTCAATTGGCGATTTGCTACAAATTTCATTTGTAAATTAGGATTCAAAAATTATCTATATTGCAGAGCATTGACTCTCTACATGAGAATGAGAAAGTTAATTTAGAGAACCGTCTGAACTCTGGACCTGCAATAGAATAAAGATTCAGATGCATAAATGTAATATTTTAATTAGAGAATAAAATATAGTTCGTATCTGTTTTGCAATACGATGGTCTTATGTATAGGCTGTGCCCTATTTGGAGTCGTGACGACACACATATGGTATTGCCTATACATTGATATAAGACCATCGCACATGTATATAGCAAAACAGCTACGAACTATATTTTATTCTCATTCTTATTTAGTTTGTTGGTTATATTGATCTTTTATCATAAAATAACGCATTTTAATAGATGTAATAGTTAAATAGTGTAATAGTTGCGCGTTCATCTGTTGCCGGTGATGGAAAATATTTGGTTAAAGCTGGCATACAACATTGGTAGTTCACCAGAGACGAACTGGTCATACACCTGTTCACTTGATGACAGACTGTACAGAGTTAACATGGAGAAATTGTAACCATGTCAAATTCCCAAGAGAACTGGATGTGGCTAGAAACTCTGAGTGGTAGCTCGCCTTTAAGATATGGATCGTGATTTCAAAAGGATAACGGAAGTTAAAAGACGCGTGTAATATAATGCTATCGGCAAGCTGCATTTACATAATTGATTTCATTACGGTCACCACAGCAGGTAAGGAATCCTTTAACAAATATATTCAACTTATATCGAGTGTCCGAAAGGTATAGAACAATACTTCGTTTCTGTCCCACGGGTTTTTACGAGGATGTTGTCGCAATAACAAACGTATAGCGTTTCGTTTTCGATGATTAGAGCGAGCAATTTGAGACATTCAAGTACGTTTAGATCGTATAAAAAGAAGATTAATAATGGCCATTCTTCAAATAACCATGGGCAACACATTTATATTACTTGCCTGTCATAAAGGAACACCTAAACTGTGTTTCTGAGCTAATCTTAACATGCTTTACAGTAGTTTGTTCCATGTTTCGAATATTTCTCTTTTTGATTGATTGTAATTTGAATCGATTGTAATTGATAGTAAGATATTAAAATATTCGATGACGATTTTTAGACACAACGTGTTGATTGAATAGTGTGGTATTTAAGGGTTCTCATCTTGTATGCGATGTCAAATTTGAATATATGTAATACAAATCCAGCCTTTGAAAGCTTTCGAAATCTGAATCCATGTCATCATATTACGTCGCCAAACGATTTATAAATCGAAGAAAATTGCACATGGGACTAATTCATTTTAAAATACAGCCTTTACTTACGGGTATGAAACCGAATATCGCGTATGTAATAGGAAAGGGAGAAGGTGTTTCGCGTCTAAACGTTGTTTGTCACCAATTTGATACATCATATATTTAAAACTCATGTAATGTCAACATTTTTGTTGGATAATGGTTAAATAAACTGAATCTATAGCAATAATTATAAGAGGGCCAGCAGATATAATAACAACTTTGATTTTGGAAATGTTATTGAAATACATTTAAACATAAGTACCGTACGATGAACTAGAAAACAATAACAAATTGTTGTTCCGTATTGAGATGACCTACTTCCTCGCTTCTTAATCTACGATGATGAATGATTATATTACCTTGCAAGACTGATAGAGTGAAACATAGAAATAATAGGTATTACGACGGTTATGAAACAAATATTTATAATTTATGACGTGAGACTATCATTTATACCACCAATTACTGAAATTAAATCAACATGACAACCGCCACGTAAATGTCAATGAGGTACTATTACCATAAATCTCAGAGTTGATGATGAACAAGATGACAGGAGAAAGTCCACGGAACTTTTGCGATCCGTTATTACTGTGTATTATAGACCCGTTATGTTCCGTGTAAAGGAAAGTATTTGGTAATTTGTTTAAGAGGCGTATTATACAAGTTCGATTGCACAAACAAAACATCCATTGTTTGTTGTAAATAAAACCTATAAATAGATTTTTTACTGAAAATTAAGCTTAACCTAATTTAGGCCTAGACCCACGCCTAGAAGCTTACGTTGCATTAATTAAGTCCCATTAATACCATAAGGCAAAGATAATCAAAGACAGGCAACCAAACATAAACAATTATAAGCATATCCCGTATGCCTAAAACAGGCCACAGGCGATCTACGTAAGTCTAACACATGTCTAGCAAACCTATTCGGGGGAAACGCGGGATGGTCTTTTGTAACCTACCCTCTGTTTTATACGGCTAACTTGGCTGCAACTTTATAGCTATTATGTTATTTTCAATTGAGTTGATCTTTAATCAGTGCGTATTTATGAACCATATTATACTTGCAATGCTTTTTGAATTACGGTTTTCATAAATTAACCTACATTTTGAGCTAAGTATCCAAGTTTGGATATAAAAGAGGCTTACATTAAGGAGTTATTCTTTGAATAAGTTCATTTGGATTGTTGTAGACATAATAATTATTGAGATTTCTTGTGTGCAAATCCAAAGGAAGTGAAAGATGTTACTCACTGTTTAATGACGTTTCAGTACAACGTTGGTAGCTTCATCAAACTCATCCTGCCCACGCCCTCTACGACGGGTATCAGTATAAAAACCCAGTGGGCATGAAATATAATTGCCGGTCTGATGAAGCTACCAGCGTGGAAGTGAAACGTCATTAAACAGTGATTTAAATATTTTACTTCCTTTGGACTTGCACACAAAGAAAACTCAATATTGAGGAGTTATTGTTTTCATGAACTCTAGGAAGGTAAAATAATCTCCTAGTCTCAATTGATTCTTTCATCATTTATAACTCGGGGCTGAATTTTTAGTTCACCTTCGTTGCAGTTTGTGGAACTATAGGCTAATACCTTAGGTCCGCATCTAAACAAATAACTGGATGTTTTACACAAACTGAAATTAGAATAATAACAAAAATGTATTTTTCTTGTATCTATTCCGCTGATGGAGTTGATAACAATCTCACAGATAGTCATTGAATTATTTAGCTTTAGAAATTGATAGAAAATCCTGAAAGTTTCTCTAATTGTGTCAAATTTCAGAGTGATAGATATGTACAGATCGTGTGGTGGCATACACTTACGTTACCCCTGAACAATATTTGCCAATCTAAGACTTAATGATTGGGTAATTACCAAGATCTACCCATTTTGAAAGCTTTTTTTTTTAAATAATGCTTCTAAAAACTTCCCACCAATCTTTGTCAGAGATTAGAGATTATTCTAACAATGTCTCTCATCGTTGTGCAACAGATAATGTTTCCATATTTCTGCCAAGTCGCTAGGTATTTATTAAGGGTTTTACACTTCAATTTTCAAATATCATACCGTATTCTCGTACTAAACATGTTTTAGCTTAAAGGCGTGTCTACTAAAGTCGTGTCTAAATTAATCGTGAGTTTATCTTTAAACGACGTGTTTAACAAAACCTGATTTTAAACTCAACAAATGACGTCCCCAGAGTGGTCGTGCGTTCCCTTGATACGGGTATTAAATGTATAGTGGCCCAAATGGGTTACAATAGATATCGACCGAATTCTTCAAATTCGCCGAATGCACGTCAGCTTGAACCTGGTACGATTGAGTTAGCATTCAAGGCGTGAAATTGGTGCACGAGTTTAGTTAAACGCGCGTTGAACTTCACCCATGCCCATGTTTAAAGTTAGACACTTTTCAGTAAGTTAGACATGTAAGTTTCAAATTGTCATTCCATTGAACATGTGGATCTATAGAATGTTTCTAGATTGCATAAGTGGCTTTAAAAGTCCCCTCTAAGTAGTACTTCCGATTCATCTCTAAGTAGTACTTCCGATTCGTTCTTAAAATTGCTGCATGCTCTGGGGTAACTTTAAAGTAGTTCCGCGCGGAAAAGGCCTTGTCATGGTCCACGACTACTTTCGGCGAAATCCATACGTCAATTATCGGTGTTTAGTGACCCATATTTGAATATAATTGAGACATCTAAGACAAGTGAGACATGTGACAGGTTGAAGCAAGTAAAAATAATGAAAAGTACACGATCCGAACGTGTCTTCAATTTGAACTGACTATCTGTAATTGACTTTAAACTACAGTGTGTAATGCTGTTCCTTTCCATGAATTATTGAGTGTGAAAAATGTTATTCATAAGCAAGTGGGTAAAGTATCGACCAGCTAAGTTGAACAAAGGAGAACTATAGATATGATTCCAAATGAATAATAAGTCGTAATTAGTTTAAAAGTAATTTAGAAACCCGATTTTAATGACATTATCTTTATTTGTCATGTTCACTATGTTCTTGTTGGTGTAAAGTAGAAAATGGATCAACATTATTATAACACAATTCTCGTATACTTATTCCCCTAATACAAAATAGCTCTGCTCACATTCAAGGCATTGCACAGCATGGTACCAGAATATATCACAGAACTCCTCACAAAATACACTCCCAAATGACGACACCACCGCTGCACATCCGGGATTCTGGCCATTCTGGTTGGGCGGATTTTGGGCGCAATCCTGGCTCTGAATTTAATATATATAAACAGAAATCATGAATAAACAATGCAACACATTTCACGCGCTCAGTGATCACTGATTTACTTGGCTAATAAGTGCACTTATCGTTTGTATAATGTTCCGCCAGAAGTTCCGTTGTCGCGGGCTCGAGAGTCTTATTGAAGGTCTTCAATATCTTGGGCAACACACAGAAGTCACTTCCTCAGCAGCGATGTTCCGCACTGGACCGGAAGTTCACAAGTCTGCCATAGTATCGTATCTCTTATTAATGTTCTCCGGTTCTCATTCAACAGGAATGATCTCGACTGATTATTGTCCTGTCATAGACAACGGACGATCCTCGTAATGCCGTATCTTTATGTATGTTATCCGGCCTCATCCAACAGGGATGGGCTATAATTATAGTCTAGCCAAAGATACCAGAAGATTCACGCAGAGCCGTATCATTCTTTTGAGTTTTCCGGCCTGGCCTTCCTGGCCTTCAGGGCATCCGCCCTTCCGTCCCGTTTTCCAGCGTCCTTCCTTCTGCCTTTTCTGTTTGTTTTGTTTTGCTTTCTCCCGCGTGGTTCCGTCTCCACGACGCCCGCGTATTGTCGCATTGCGTATAGTATTGCGTATTGTCGCATTGCGTATGGTGTTGCGTATTATAGCCTTGGACCCTGACAGCGGGATTCTGGCTGGAACTTGTCCGGCGAGGCATGTTGTCCACAACTGGCGCCGTAACGGGCGGAATACTTGGATTCAGGACTGGGTTATCCAAAATACTGTCAATGTATGCGTCAGCGCGATAAACTGTCGCCACGGCCGTTCTACGTTCTCGGGGACGACTGGCGGAACCAATTGGTGAATTTACACCTCCGTTGACACTCACAGTTAGCCGTTCAATGGCTTTCGCCTGAGCTCTAGTCTGCCGCTCACCATTACCACTGTTAGCTGGCTTTTTCGCCCTCTCGGATGACTGATAATGACGCTCTAGTAGCCGTCCTTTTGGTGCCTTTCTTCCTGCCCATAATATCTATTGCTGGTGCTTCAAGAATTGTAAATGTTTAGCGACAGCCACTATACACTACCACTACGAGAGGTGAAGATAATAAATGTTGTTCTCCTTTTCTTTATGAAACCGGAGCAAAAATAATACAACCTTTCTGTCGAACAGCACAGAAATTATGACAGAGGAACGTGCCACAAAAACTGGTCTCTCTCCCGGAGAGGGATAAACTACGCGTCACTGAGCAAGAATAGACCTGGTCTATGAAACCAGGTGCCGCGAACAAAAGGCCCAAAAAGCGATCGCGGCATAGTCCATTTTATAGTGCGGGTGGTAAAATGAATTTGCTTTCACAAGCTCGCGCAAATTCTGATTATCCAACACTTAAAGTGGCACTGACTGTCCAATACTTCCTTTTATCATGGTTTATTTTGTGAAAAGTGAACTTGCTTCCTTTTTTCTTTGCTAATTACTCATTAATTAAAACATTTAGAGGGTTCCTGCTATGGTAGAATTGTGTATCATTATTAGTTCTATCACTTGGCATAAAAAACTCAATTTTGATAAAAGTGTCCATTACTTCCTTTTGTCATGGTAGGGCAGAGGGTGTTGTTCGATAGTGTAGGTTACTCCTTCATATCGCATGAAATAACATATATACATTATATATAGCACGAAATATAATACATAAATATAACACGAAATATAATACATCAATATATATAGCACGAACATCAAAATAGCACGAAATATATATATTTTGTCATCTGTGACACGGTGAGTTTAATTCATTATATATACTATTATGTCTTATGATATCATACTATTATGCCTTTATATCATGAATTTAAATATTTTTTCACCTGTGACATTGTGTCATCTGTGTCAAACCGGATGAATTCATTTCATATACTATTAGGTCTTTTTATATCATACAATTAATTACTTTTTGGCCTGTGACATTGTGACATCTGTGACACGGCGGGTTTAATTCTTTCTATATACTATTACTTCTTTTCATATCATACATTTAATTACTTTTTTGCCTGTGACATTGTGCCATCTGTGTGTGACATGGTGGGCTTAATTCATTCTATGTCATTATTATGTCTTTTTATATCATACATTTAATTACTTTTTGGCCTGTGACATTGTGTCATAATTTGACACGGCGGGTTTAATTCATTCTATATACTATTATGTATTTTTATATCATGCATTTAATTACTTTTTGCCTGTGACATTGTGCCCTCTGTGACACGGCCGGTTTAATTCATTCTAGATACTATTATTTCTTTTTTATATCATGCATTTAATTACTTTTTGGCCTGTGACATTGTGTCATCTGTGTCATGACACGGCGGGTTTAATTCATTCTATATGCTATTATGTCTTTTTATATCATACATTTAATTACTTTTTGGCCTGTGACATTGTGCCATCTGTGACTTGGCGGGCTTAATTCATTCTATATGCTATTATGTCTATTTATATCATACATTTAATTACTTTTAGGCCTGTGACATTGTGCCATCTGTAACACGGCCGGTTTAATTCATGCTAGATACCATTATTTCTTTTATATCATACATTTAATTACTTTTTGGCCTGTGACATTGTGTCATCTGTGACACGGCGGGTTTATTTTATTCTATACACTATTATGTCTTTTTATATCATAAAATTAATTACTTTTTGGTCTGTGGCATTGTATCATCTGTGACATGGCGGGTTTAATTCATTCTATATGCTATTATGTCTTTTAATATCATACATTTAATTACTTTTTGGCCTGTGACATTGTGTCATCTGTGACTTAGCGGGTTTAATTCATTATATATGCTATTACATCTTTTTATATCATACATTTAATTATTTTTTGGCCTGTGACATTGTGACATCTGTGACAAAAAGCAAATAGATCGGTTAATATTAGAATACTTTACAACTAAAGAACTATATATGTTTAATATGTATATATATTAATATAGACATACAAGCTAAATACCAATATAGTACCAGAGTATAGTATGTATTGTTGATGAGATGTTATTGTTTGATTACGAAAAGCATAGACCACAGATATTCAAAACCATATGGTTTTTATTATGGTTTTGACTATCTGTGCATAGACAGATATTGGGTGTGGGTGATAGTGGGTGTGACAGTAAAATGAAACACTGTATACGAAGTAGACTACGCGACACCAGGTCACGGGTTAGGATCTTTATTGCTTAGGCGACGAAAAAACAAAGCATGTTGTACCGGGAAAGATACCTCCCTTTAGTCTAGAGGTCGGACGGGTTTTTTTTAAATTTTTAATATCAGTAATTTATGATTTAAAAAAAAAATGTCAATTTATTTATTTTTGGCCAACAAATTGCACAAATTTGCCAAACATTTTCTAAGCAATAACAAAATGTGTTTTTGGCAAGAATTTGGTTGGTCGGGCCTGTAGAACACGTTTTTTTGTCGTCTTACGGTTATATATTAAGATTTGTATTTTGTATTATAATATCTGTGTTGATCTTTGTCAATTTACACGATGACATTGAAATCCATTCAATAAAAAACATTATCATTGTGAAATTAGTTTATACAGTGTATTCTAATGTGTACATTTGCGTGAAAGGTGACTTCCGCCTTGGTAATTTTGATCGTACAATTAGCAAACAACGTCACTTAGTTCAATCATATCCAAATTGGCGAGAAATATTAACTATTATCTCTCCGCGTGCAATACTAATACAGGCGTACGCGCGCGGTTAGGGCTACAGCCCTTAGGGTTGGTGTTGGGGTGTTGGGGTGTTGGGGGTTGGGGTGTTGGGGTGGTGGGGTGTTGGGGTGTTGGGGTGTTGGGGTGTTGGGGGTTGGGGGTTGGGGGTTGGTAGTGGGGGTGGGGTGGGGTGGGGTGGGGATGGGGGTGGGGGTTGGGGGTAGTGGTCGGGGTCGGGCAGTCCCGGGATTGGACAGTCCCGGGGTAGACCAACCCTGGGTTGACCAACCACCGGTGGTTAGAGTTAGGTTAGTCCCGGGGTTGAGACACCTGTCTTCATCCTTTACCCTTGCCTTAAATACAGTGAGGGCTATATTATACTAAGATCATGGTCGTATGTAGCCAAAATATCAATATTTCACATAATGTTAATAGGTCCATTTAATCTTGACATCTGTAGACCACTTCAAATGAAAATAGGCCGAATACGCCTCGCTCTCCCTATTTTGAAAGTCATTTTTAAAAGAATACACTCCTTTCTAGCAATTTAAGATATACTTCAAATAATTACAAAATATTTCGGCCGACCATTTTGGCGGGCATATTGGACACTGATGTATGTATGATCCGTCAATTGCATTAGATGATCCGTCGATTGTATAGTCTGATCTGATCTGATAAACCCATCAAAAAATGTAGGACTTTTTTCTGTCAATCGCCTGTATTTCGCATATTTCGTTAACTGTTTATAGTGTTTTGCACAATATGGAAAGCTGATGTGTTCGTCTTTCCAATGATACCACATTTGTAGCAATCACTTGTTTCAGAGCTCAAATATGGAGAGGTCTCAATCTGCATGTACCAAAATCATCACTATTTTGTGCTCAAGAGTCCATAGAGCATCACTCTATAGACTTGGATGAGGATGGGGATGTACTGTAAAGCATGTAGCCAGCTAGGCTGGTGATACAACCACGCCTCGACAGGTGAGAATAGGCAGCTACTGGTATAATTAGTTCCCCGAGTTTGGTGTTAAGGTTCTTATGATTTCCATGACTACCAGATATTTATTTGTTCTTTTATAAACGTCATTAACAGTGAGTAACATCTTTCACTTTCCTTGGATTTGTACACAAAGAAATCTCAATATTATATTTCGAAGTTGTTCTCTATATGCTTGGGCTTATATCTTATTCTAATGTCACTTTCATTGGCATTTTGTAACCCCTGCCCATTTGTGTTTCTTTTATTATGCAAGTTTTCTGTATTGCATTGATTCTTTCTGGCCCCAAAGGAAAAACGCAGTAACTACATATTTTGGGATTTTGATTTTTGTTGTTGTGCATAAATGGGTACTAGCATGACTAGGGACACAGGGCTTTCATATGACGACAGATCTTCTTCTCCTTTTTTTAAAATGGGAAAGGTTTTTTTCCATTTCCTAAAATGCTGACAAAGGGCTAGAGTGTTGTCCTATGATATCCCTCACTGTACATTCAATAGGACACATTTGAAATGCATCCGCATTGTATGCACACATCATGGAATAATTGCATAACAATATAAAATCCTATCACACAATATAAAGAATGTTTGGAATGTCAAAAACATGTGTTTTATCACACAAAATGGCCTCAATCCTAAGACTTGGTATGGAGTATGAATAATTTTGGACAGGCATAAAAACACACTTTTTGTTCGATTCTATTGTTACGCAAAAAATGTTGAGCCCAAATATATTGATTTGTACTTGCAAACTAATTGTCTTTAGTGTAAAGCGCAAGTTCCACCACTCCAGCTGGTTTAGATATGAGAAAAACGCAGAAAATCAGAATTTGCGCGAGCTTGTGGAAGCAAATTCATTTTACCACCCGCACTATAAAATGGACTATGCCGCGATCGCTTTTTGGGCCTTTTGTTCGCCGCATCTGGTTTCATAGACCAGGTCTATTCTTGCTCAGTGACGCGTAGTTTATCCCTCTCCGGGGGAGAGACCCGTTTTTGTGGCACGTTTCTCTGTCATAATTTCTGTGCTGTTCGACAGAAAGGTTGTATTATTTTTGCTCCTGTTTCGTAAAGAAAAGGAGAATTTTTTCCCTCCCTCCCTCCCGATTTTGAATGAGGGGGTGAGGGCCAACTGTTTGGTTCCTCACCAGAGTGAGGGGCAGTGCATGCTCTTTGTCTTTGCAATTCAAAATGAAAGATTATTTAGTATAACTAGATAAAATATTTGAATGTCAGCTATAAGATCAATTGAAAATATTAATTACCAATCACGATAAATGTATTATCGGCTATAGCAGTTGATAAAGTTATATTCATAAGAAAAATTGTGATTTGGTAAGAAAATGTGTGATTATTATGAAAATTTGTGAAAGACAATGCGTGAATTGTTTACTAATTTGAAGGATGGCGCCAAGAAGCGCATTTACAATTTGATTGATCAAACTCAGGGAAATTCCATGTGTTATAATTCGGTACGATGGTAAGTGAGAAAATTTCAACCTTGCTGATCTCATCTCTTCTAATTTCACAAAGTCACACTTAATTTCAGATAAGGTGTCTTCCACGAGTGGAATTCCTCATAAATGAATTAATTTATGTATCTGAATTATAATTTCACACTTTGGGCCGTGGATCCTTCCTGGCGGCAATTGGCATTGAAACTTTTCCGTGCATGTGTGGCGAAATATATAAAATGCCAACTGATCTATTATTAATGCAATTTAAAATAAATGCAACCTTTTAATGAGTCACACAGAGACTCCGCTACATATTGGTTCTTGTCTGTCCTCTCTTATGGTGTCAGGTGGTAACTCATAGTTCTCAAAGGGTATGAATAATTATGGGCTTAGTTGTACATGTTATCCATTTATTTGGTTCATTAGTGAAAGTAAATATCTTTACAATGCTATAATTAGTATTTTAAAACAAAGCTGGATCTTCAGAAACACCGAAAAAACCCAGTATTTTTTGCGTGATATCCCCAAATTTCATGGGTTGTGTGGGTGGGGTGGGGATAGCTCCGATTTTTTTGAAACACATGGTATTTAAAATAAAAAATGCTAATACAAGTTTGCATGAAGATACTGCGTTTTTCATTTGGGAAACTGCAGATTAGCAGTGCAGTATCAGCCTTTTGTCTTTTCCTGGGGGGGAGGGGGGGGGGGGGGGAGCTTTGTAGAAAGTTACCATTACCAATTTGATTAAATGGCGACAAATCAATGCAAACTGGAATTGAAAATGTTGCATTTCAAAAGATTTGACATTTAAACACAATGGAATAATCAAATAACCTTTTTAAGGAAAAGGTTGAAAAATACCAACATAATTCACTCTTTCGTAAAAGCCCTGCATGATAATACAAAGCTATTTATTTCATTATTTCCAACAACTCTTTTAAATCATGTCTATCCAAAAAATGAACTAATGCTTTTGTTGAATTCTGTGGAGTTTAATATATTTGTGAGCGCGAAATAGTGGTACCTTTGGCACATATTGATTGAGACTTCACCACATTCTCAAACAAGTGGCTAAGCACTGATGAAACAAAAGATTGATATAATTGGAAACAAGAACACATCAGCTTTCCATAGATATGTATAGCAATATCCACATGTCACGAAATATCCAACAAATTGAAGTTTGAAAAACAAATCCCAACTTTTTCATTTAGAAAATAATCCAAGCACAATTATTTTAATGATTATCCACGGTTGGCTGGCGTCTCGATATTACAGCTTTCTTAGAGTAAAAGATCCAAATCCTGTACAAAAAATAAATATAATGTCATCAAATCTCTTTGCTACATCGTTTTGATGTACTTCAAACAATTACAAAATCTTTAGGCCGACTATTCTGGCCAGTGGCGTAGCCAGGGGGGGGGGGGGGGGGGGGGGGGGGGGGGGCCAATATTGACGTCGTGTCGGTTGAGATCGGTTCATTTGACCAGAGGAATCATGGAATTATGATGGTCAAAAGTACACATATAAAAAATGTTCGGGCGCTACGCGCGCATAACAGTCACCTAAATGCAATCTTCGTTGTCGTTGGCACAAGCTTGATTAGAGCCAAAAATGTATCTCAATCGTGCCAAAATAGGTGTAAAGTCAAAAGATTTCGCGCGCTACGCGGCGTGTCTTTACTCAAAACAATCTTGTCGGTTCATTTTCAGTTCTCACCCCCACCCCCCCCCCCCCAATATGAATAACCTGGCATGTTGGCAACTGATGTATGATCCGTCGATTGTATTGGATGATCCTTCGATTGTATCTGATCTGATAAACCCATCAAAAAAGTGACAAAACGTCAACTTTGGAATATTTAACATAGCTAACTTCAAACGTCGCGAATGTCATCAATAAGACGACAAGTACTGTATCTTGTAATTACCCCACTCCTGACCCCTCCCAGTGTTTCAATGCTACACAAAATTAGGAAGTCGAAACAACGATATTTGTTACCAGCGGATTTTCTCTAGATGTTTTTCTAATCTTACGTATATCGTTAATTTAGTTAACACTTTGATCCTTACAGTGAGGGCTATTAGTACTAAGATCATGGTCGTATGTAGAATTCAGATATCAATCTTTCACATAATGTCAATATATATTCTCAATCTTGACGTCTCTAGACCACTTCAAATGAAAATGGGCCGAATAAGCCCCGCTCTCCCTATTTTGAAAAAATAAGTATTTTTTTAAAATAATACACTCCTTTCTAGCAATTTAAGATTATACTTCAAATAATTACAAAATCTTTAGGCCGACCATTTTGGCGGGCATTTTGGACACTGATGTATGATCCTTCGATTGTATTTTCAGTCGGATCTGATCTGATGAACCCCTCAAAAAAGTTAGGACATTTTCTGTCAATCGCCTATATTTCGCATATGTCGTAAACTGTTTATAGTGTGTATACTACTACTAGACACGTAAGTACAAACGTGCCTATATAGTATTGGATTTTCTGTCAATCGCCTATATTTCGCATATTTAGTAAACTGTTTATAGTGTGCATACTAGGCACGTAAGTACAAACTTGCCTATAGTATTGGATTTTCTGTCAATCGCCTATATTTCGCATATTTCGTAAACTGTTTATAGTGTGTATACTAGGCACGTAAATACGTGTACAAACGTGCCTATATAGTATTGGATCAGTAATTCTCGAGATATACTTTGAAATTTAGGAAAGGTTTCTGAAAAACCTGTTTTGTATGGTTAAACTATAATAGCCGCGTGGAAAGTGTTAACTAAATTAACGATTTCTTCTAGCAACGTTTAAACAGTGTAAAATTTCAACTTGGTTTTGCAAACAAAGAGGCCTCTAACCACTACGTGTTGTTTTATTCGTCTGTATTATAGTTGCCCACAATTTCTTACCCGGTGAGTATAGCCAAAATAATATACACGGCTGCAATCACAACGAACACGGCGCCCGGATTTGTTGTCACTGTCGAGCTGTATATGGTGTTTACAATCAATGGCGATAACAGATTACCAAAACTCAGGACACTTGATTCAATAGCAAACACAGTTCCTGCATGAAAGATGCAAATATTGTGGTTAGTTTATTTGTCTATTTGATTGTTTGTTTTGGTGTTATTTTGTTTGTTTACGCTATACAGGTTGTCTCAGCAGAAGAAGAAAAAAATCTGTCCCCGTATTTGTCAGACATGTAAATAATAAAGTTTTCTGCCGTGCATGCATAAGGAAAACTAAGTTGTTGGCAGGAAGTTGAGTCATGCCCGTTGCCCTCTGGTCGTAGCTTACTTCCTCCGTGGTCAAGTCACGAGTCAGTTTTCCCGCTATCGACTTGACTTTCTGGTCATTCTGTATTTCGACTGCATCCATATCGGACGCTTAGCACAGAGGAAAAAAATGACAATGATCATGATGAATACACCTGATATGGTTGCAGTTGAATACTACCACTACCATCCTGTTGTCTCGTGTCAAGTTTTCTGACAACAATATTGTTCAAGCATTACCAACAACGTTAGTAAAGACGTTAATGAGGTCAACACGGCGACTCTGTTGAAATCATCCATTCATATGCCACCAAACCACAACCGAAATATATAACATTGAAAACGTATAATTAGTTGAAACAGCGAACACTACTTGATTTTGTCTCGATTTGCGGTGTATTTTTTTTTGCTTTAGGAGAAATGCGTGTTTAAAAAAGGTCTATGAACATTCTTTGGTCACGCTTGTATATTTAAATGCCCATCCCCGGGTCCCTTCGTTATTATATAGAGAAGGTTCAATACTCACCTAATTCATTAGGATCTACGAGTTTTGACAGCATAGTGGATAGCACAGTGCTGTCAACTGCACGCGGGGCACCTAAAACGGTCACTGTTAAAGAAATAAACGCACGAAGAAATACATATTAAGGATAACGATACAGTTTATAACATAATATTTTCAAAATCTACCTCCCTATTGCCGCTGCCCATTCTAAAATATCAATGAAACACTCATCTCTGAAACTGAAATTCTGAAATTGGTACCAACACTGGCGCGCTTGGATTTAAACTGCCTCGTGTCCCCAGAGAACACCTTACACAAACAGTTCCTGTCCAGTTGCTTGGGGGAGGGGTCATGTTTGCCTCAAATTGAACAATGGACTGTCAAAGTTTCAAAGGCTGCTTTCTGCTCAATCAGAAATATCGGCAGAATTCGTAAACATCTAATAATCACACCAAATGTCATTCATTAGTTTACTACTTACTTGAGATATTATAGTTACGCATATATTTAATTAGCTGTAGGGGAAAGTGGGAGTGTACACCCTAGGGGCAGGTTCGCCCACCACGTG
Source organism: Ophiura sarsii (assembly GCA_035610835.1). Classification (NCBI taxonomy): domain Eukaryota; kingdom Metazoa; phylum Echinodermata; class Ophiuroidea; order Amphilepidida; family Ophiuridae; genus Ophiura; species Ophiura sarsii. The sequence continues at coordinate 13,501,616 of CM069444.1, read as the reverse complement.
ATTCTCATCATTGCGGCCACTTGTTGAATTTGACGAACACGCACAATATTCCGCTGTTCGTTGCAAGCTTCCCATGGTAAAATGGCAGATCTCTGTGTAATGTTTGTCAAATTAACATCTAAAAACCATTTTTACATCACGAAAGTGGATTTTCTTCAATTTTTGATATTGATTTTTGTTCTAAAGATATTCGTACAGAAGAATTTAATGTAAATCATCACTAGGTAGGAAAGGGATTGGTTATGGAATTGATGCAGTTATAATTTACATGTTTAATATTGTGTATATTTTAAAAATTGTAATTCAACTCCTTTAGCCTATTTGTAATTATAAAAGAGCCATCTTGAATGGAGTAGAACTTAAATTAGAAGATAATATATTAAAATGTGGTACTTATTATCATTTTAAAATTCTAAACCAGTATATTCCGCAAAAATGACATCGCGGATTGAATTTTTGCGAACATTTGCATTTTCAGGAACCTGATGTACACATACATGGAATAACATACACCTCTGGAGGAGTGTGATGATTAATAATTATTAGCTAGAAACACAGGATAAACACGGGGGTTGACCTCTGACCCAAGAGGTAATCTATTTTCGTCTTTTGTGTTTTGGTAATTACTGTTTTGATAACCTATTTGTTGGATATAATGCATATTTTGGTGGATTTGTACCTCTCGTTTATATTTTCTTTAATTCGTAGAAAATATTGCAACAAATAACGTTGAATCTTGATTTTCAACAAGTCAGTTTACTGTGTCTTTTCTTCGCACGACGTTATTAGGTGAAATGATTTTCAATTTTGTTCATAAATACGGTAAGTACGCAAAATCTCTCACATTCCTCGTGATTGGCAACTAACAAATCATAATAAGCGCCGACTATAATATAAGTCGTAGCATGATTGATCAATATTTAAGTAAATACATCATAACAACTTTGATTGACAGTGGGGAATTCCCCGAAAATCTGAAACAGCTGTTCTCGATTAAATTAGATTAAAGAGTTACTACCGAAATTACATTACCCAGCGATAATAAAATATAATTGTGTTCCTTTTGTGCGATTCTACTTTATCTCATGAACAAGTTAATACTGAACGTGAAGACCGCAATGCGTATTCTAGAGAACGCTTGCGCGCAAATACTGGACGTGACGACCGCAGTGCGTATTCCAGTGAACGCTTGCGCGCAAATACTGAACGTGACGACCGCAGTACGTCTTCCAGTGAACGATTGCGCGAAAATACTGGGATTCGCCTTTGATCATTCGAGTATAAACATAAGCGCATCATGTAGAGTTACGCGCTTGATCATATTAAGCTGTTAAGAATACCATCTGACGTCACGTTCTCCTAGGGAATGATGTGCAAACAAGCCCGAGAAAGTATGCGTTTGATTTTATATAGGAGCGGCCATCTTGAAATTATTCTAATAAGAGGGCCTATAATAAAGGTGACCCCGGAATGACGTCACATACCATTGACAACAAACACCGCTCAGACGATGAATTTCATATTGTGCCGTCATAAAAATGGCCAAAATTCAGACCCGACCCACAACAGGTGTCGTCGCGTAAAATATTTGTCAAGGATATCCTCTACCTGCTCATCTTATCATCATCTCTACACAATTGCTGATTTTCACAAAGAACATAATTTTGTTTGGTGCAATGATTTGTTCAAATGTAAACAATGCGATCACTTGGGTCGATCTACATTACTATGTTTGAGTAGAGCGTATAGACTGATTTGCTAACAGTTTTCATTACAAGGTTTGAGCCCAAGTTTGACAGGTTGAACTGGCCATGACGCTAGTATTAGTAAGTTCCACCAAGAATTACATCCATTCAACACCATTGACCGCATGCTGGGGGACCTTGAGTGTGGCAGCGGTGGAACTAGAAAGAAGCCTGAGGCGCTGCAGTATGACTTTCCACTCGTGATGATTTTTCGCCAGATTTAGGCTAGTTTTTAAACCAAAAACTGCTCTTTGGATAATATAACGTAAATTTGTTTTCGATTTTTTTATAAAATATGATATAGCACTAGATTTTTTATGAAAAATTGAAATTAAAAGTTGAAATTTCTAAACACAAGAACATTTTCAAAAGTAGTATAGGGCTTCTAGTTACACCCAGACTAAAGAGCCTTGAGCTATGCTTAGGACAGCGGTGGAAATGGTAGCACGCACGCTGGCAAGACACAGTTGGTGTAAAATAAATCAGATAAATGGTGTAGGAGGGGATTACCCTGGATACCGTTAAACTTAATTTATAAGCCCTCATTGACTAATTGTTAGTAAGCTGAAAATAGAAAAAAAAGTATGAGCGCCCTCTTTTGATCTAGAGAAATTAGCATGAATGAGTTTAGTGTATTCGATATTCAATACTATAAAGTTGTATTACTATCTAAATAATTTCATGGACAGACGAATTGCTCAATTGGTAAAGCGCCCGGTAAAGCGTCAACTTCAGTATCACGAGGTTGGTGGATCAATTCTCAACTACACCCTTTGCAATTTCTTTTGAAATCCAAGTGATATAGAAATTAATGCAAACTTTAATGTAAAATTATTACTCAATTATACTAGCTTTATTGTTATTTTTCAAAAAACAAGCGCATAATTAATTTGATTGTATAATAAAGTAATGATCTTAATAGTCCAACCTTTTTATAAGCTAAAACACATTTATACTACAAATTAACCACAGCAAAATGTATTCATTGGCTTATTTTAAATGTGTCACACAGTAATCCTAAACGTTTCCTTCATCATGATTTAAGGGCAAATTATGATGATGCATATTAGGTTGGTAGATCAAGTTAAGCAACAAAATGAAAGTAACTATGCAAACCACTATAATCCTGGTCTCACAATGAATAGGTGAATGAATGAATAAATGAATGAATGAATGGCTGGCTATTAAATCAATTTATTTCCAATAAGATAGAGGGCCGTCCATTTATACCGACCCATCAATCATACATGTAGTTATAAAACAGTCTCTGACATAGCAGTCTCGTTTAGCTCAATTGGTTAAGCCTAGGGCAATTGTGATCGCAGGTTCCAGATGACAATACCTGGTTCGATTCTCACTTCAAGACCTTTTCTTTTGGAAAGGTCATAATTTTCAAATTCTTGAAAGTGTTTTATTTTTATGATGAATGAACAAGGAATCTATTTTTGTGGGGGTTTTTTTGTGGTTTTTTTTTTTTATATATATATATTTTTTTTATTTTTTTTTATTTTTTAAAGGAAACAAAATTTAAGCAAACTGGGTTGGTCAAGTTTGGGAAGAGATGTCGGCCAATATGAAGAGCAGCATTGTTCGTGGATTTAAGAAGTGTGGCATTTCAGTTTCCGTTGACGGTTCAGATGATCATTTAAACAACATTGAGGGACTTCCAAATTATTCTGTTCATTTGTGAATTACTTTTTGAAAAAAAATGGCATTTACACTCCAAAATAGCATCTAAAATCACTCCACTCCAATCACCACCATCTTTATAGTTGAAACAAATTTACACAACCCCCTGTTCAAGAATAAAAAGTTACATAACCCCCCCCTATTTTTCAACATATGAAAGTTACATGACCGCCCCCCCCCCCTCCACCATAAATAATGAACGGTCCCTAACATGAATGGCAAAGATATGCAGATTCCTTTATTCATTCAAGATAAAAATAAAACACTGTAAAGAATTTGAAGTGAAATTCGAATCAGGAATTGTCATCTACAACCAACAATGGCCAACCATCCACAAAAAAAAAAAAACTTAACAAAAGACCATAAGTAGCAGAATTGAAAAGCAGTGAATTGTAATCAACGTATAGTCCCATTGTACTCCATCCATGCATGTCTTCTTCAATACAAATCGTGGAGGTTGATTTGAACCAATGATAATCGACACAGGTATGGTTACGTCCCGGATTATCTCTATTGAAATATTGCTCGGAGCTGATCTATGTCTGTTTTGCACACACCTGTTTGACTAGCATTTTTGAAAATCCCGGTAAACAGAACGGGTATTGATAGTCTATTGCGGCAACTACAGTATCTAATACTAGCTAACGGGATACATAAAATTAGTTTGATAAAAAAAGCAACGGTGAAAGTTAAGATACTTCTAATATTTGAAGCATATAAATTTAATACACGCATTCACCGATGCGATAGATGTAACGATATTTGTGAAGTTTATAGACACTTATTTCACCCAGTTTTCTATTACACTAAACTCTAACTCATGATGAGCGCGATGGACAATAGCACTTCTTTTTAAATCGATTCCTAGCCATTTAATGCATCTGGGAACGAGAGTGGCGTATTATTTATGGATGTTAAGAAGTTATTTCATGTCAGGGCGAAAGGCTACATCGGCTTTTGTGTTGAGCGACCTTGGTCCAAAACACAAATAGCTTCAAACATAACACCCACTAACCATCCCTGTGTCGATTATCTATGTTTGAACTAATGTCCGCCCGTAAAAGTATCTTCTAATTAATGATTAATACTGTCTTCAGAAGTCTAGTTTATTTAAATGTTTGTACTATTTATAAACGATTGTGATAACATTAAAAAATAAAAAATAGAAGAAAGAGAGAAAAAAGAGGGAAAACCCACATTAAAGACAAAGATAGATTCCTTATTTATTCATGGTAAAAAACAAAGTTAAGAATTTGATATACACCGTAAATATTTATAAACTTTCCAAAAGAAGAAGTCTTGAAGTGAAATTCGAACCAGGTATTGTCATCTGGAACCTGCGATCACAATTTCCCTAGGCTCAACCAATTGAGCTAAACGAGACTGCTATGTCAGATACTGTTTTATAACTACATGCATGATTGATGGGTCGGTATAAATGGACGGCCCTCTATCTTATTGGAAATAAATTGATTTAATAGCCAGCCATTCATTCATTTATTTATTCATTCATTCATTCATTCATTCATTGTGAGACCAGGATTATAGTGGTTTGCATAGTTACTTTCATTTTGTTGCTTAACTTGATCTACCAACCTAATATGCATCATCATAATTTGCCCTTAAATCATGATGAAGGAAACGTTTAAGATTACTGTGTGACACATTTAAAATAAGCCAATGAATACATTTTGCTGTGGTTAATTTGTAGTATAAATATGTTTTAGCTTATAAAAAGGTTGGAATATTAAGATCATTACTTTATTATACAATCAAATTAAATTATGCGCTTGTTTTTTGAAAAATAACAATAAAGCTAGTATAATTGAGTAATAATTTTACATTCAAGTTTGCATTAATTTCTATATCACTTGGATTTTAAAAGAAATTGCAAAGGGTGTAGTTGAGAATTGATCCACCAACCTCGTGATACTGAAGTTGACGCTTTACCGGGCGCTTTACCAATTGAGCAATTCGTCTGTCCATGAAATTATTTAGATAGTAATACAACTTTATAGTATTGAATATCGAATACACTAAACTCATTCATGCTAATTTCTCTAGATCAAAAGAGGGCGCTCATACCTTTTTTTCTATTTTCAGCTTACTAACTATTAGTCAATGAGAGCTTATAGATGAAGTTTAACGGTATGTCATCGACGACGTGGTCAAGAAAGTTGGATTTTATACAGGGAACGGAACCGTAATGTTCAATAGGGGAAGGGGGTCACCCAGAGGTTGCTTCAATGCAATCCCAGCACTGTGCACTAAGATAATTCAACAACTGATTTCCATTAAAATGTACAGAAATATCTTGGTTCATTAGAGACTAATAATGGAGACTTTTCAACTTTGTTGGTATAATTGTATTGAGAAATAGTATATATCATAGGCTTACCTTGGCCAAAGCAAAATGCTTGATATTGAATTTGGTCCCATCACATATTTTACATGTATAAATATGTGGATCTATCTCAGAGTGAGTGCGTATAAATATACTAAAAACATAAGAACGTAACCTATGTGCCGTGTCTTCTCACGACTGACCAGAAGCTACTAGAGGACTGACCGGTAAAACAAACGGCAAAACTATCAACTTACCTGTGAAAAATACAGCTGTAGAGGGCGCCCAAGCTAACATCATAAAAATTGGGATTCCGTAGAAAAATGCAACTAACAGTATCCAGTGGTCTTTAAGACACTTTGAGAAGACTTTGCTAACGACTGCAATACCTGCAATTACGAAAAAAGGTGTACATGCAGAGTAATAGTGGAATAAGGCGAATTTCTTTAGAATAGAAATTTGCCTTAACGTCATTTTAATCAATAGACTTCGCCCTAACGAACAAAAGACGGAATAAACATCATTATTCTCTTTCCCTTAAAAACAATAGATTTCGCCCTAACGAACAAAAGACGGAATAAACATCATTATTCTCTTTCCCCTTAATGACGGTTTTAGTCGTAACACTAATAATAATAATAATAATAATAACACCATACTTATTGTGAACGCATAACACAATAAAGCCCATATGCGCTATGACACATACAACAGAAAGCAGTATCAAATTCTTATCTTTAACCAGATGTATAATATAATACATATATTAGTACATATAATACTGTACTACATGATCCAATCATTATACATCCCATCCCATTCATAAGTTCAAAAATAAGTTCATGAATATCAATCCTACTTTATATAGGTTTTGATTTGTTTTCATAGTAGGGATGAACTTGCCCGAAGTAAGTCGATAGCCATGAAATAACAAATGCAAGGCTTGGTGGGCTTGGTCTGGCAGTACTTTTTTCTTCTTTTGGTCACTATCGCCCATGTTTTATTCAATAGAAAATCGGTGCAAACAAGTATAATTCAAGGAGTACATTGTGCAGTTGTGGGAAGCGTGCGAAATATTCACTGATACTCACCAATAACAGATGAAATAAAAACTGTTAGATTGAAATATCCCAAAATGACAGATGACCAACAAAATGGTGGACCTAATCCATACAAAGTATAGAGCGCTGCTGCTGAACTGCTGGAATGCATAAAAATATCAGCGATTAAGTGAATGGCTAAAAGTAGCAGCAAGCGCCATCTACGTCGATGTGTATTAACAGCAAACAATCTATACACAGCCTGGATTACTTCAACAATTGAAATGCGATTGGTTGCTTTATTGTTATCCTTTTGCAGCATCTCCGGGAGAACTCCGGGTATGACGACGTACAGGAGCGCCCCCATCCCGAATGCGAGGCTTATCCAAAATGGTGCGGTGATCGAAGATTCAAGGATGTAGCCCACGGGGACCTGTACCGACGAAACGGACAAAATGAATAGAATCTGTACAATCGCAAGTCTGAAAAGTCGCGCTTTCTTTGTGCTAATATCAGATACGTAAGTGTTGCAACCAGCATTAAAGATACAGTAGCTGCCTCCTAAGCCTTGCATGAACCCCGCTAGTCCAACAACGGCCAATGGTAGATGAAGGTATATCGTTAGTAATATTAAAGTACAGTAAACAAGACGCCCTATGATTGGTAAACACAACTGAACTTTACGTCCGAGGCGATCGCCTAGCACACCGAGGAAAGGTGCAAACACGCATACGGGAATGTAGCGAAGACATGTGATGACGAGTAATAAAGATGCCAACTCGGCGGCGATTTCTTGTTGAATGATCAGATCGGGATCGCTGGAATTCGTGCTTGCGCATGTACCATTCTCGGAGTGGCCTTTGTCCAGAGTATAATTTCGATCTTCGGCCAATCTTTTCTCCAGGTAAACAGTTTCCGCCATGTCGCTTACACCAAATGATATACCGAAGAGTATTATCAGCGGTTCCACAGTTACCATTCGCGGCGTTTTCCTGAATGTCCTCGATCGTTCAAGTAGTGGTTCATTCTCTGTGTACAATTAATATTAATTAAGAGATGTTGTTAATTTTAACCAAATAACGAAAACAATCCTTACCTGGTACTCGAAACATTGCTGGCCAGGATTATATAACATAACATTTCGATTCATCATAACAACAATTATTCACGAAATACGACCTATGTCAAACTTAAAGGTGTTTTGATTCCTAACTCCTATTTTGATGTTTTCTATTCTACATGAAGGATCATCCTTAAAATAGTTGTTATTAAAAGTTTGAATTGAACAGGCCAAGTGGTTAACCACCTTTGGCAGTAATTCATTGTATTTTGGTATATTCTGTTCAATAACACGGTGGTACCTGAGTTGTTAGCACATGGAAGATACCTATTGAACTAGAATGGCTCCACATCTCGCCTATGGTGGACTCAGGATGGGGTTACATGTCAGGACTAATGAGCTATTCATTGATGGACTAAAAAAAGTGGCCCAAAAAAGTGGCCCAACCCGATGTCTAAACGACATTAATTTTAGTAGATTGGTCACATTTTGAAACAAAAGCAGTTAAAAAGACCAAATAACATTTCTCTGGTAGTCAAAACTTCACTTATCACAGAGTGTACAAGATCTTGACTTGCATGATTTTAATATTGGGTTAAAAATGAAACGGCAATTGTATTCTTTTTTGTTATAGTCTGTATATGAAAGTATATAAATGTCACAAACAATGCTGATTCTTTTTTTAAACATTTTGACCCTCCCCCCTCAAAAAAAATACATCATTTTTTTCTCAAAATTGGACAACGTAACAAATTCAGCTTTTGGTAAAAATGCCGAAATTTGTTCATATATATATATATATATATATTTTTTTTTTTTTGAGGAAAAAACTGTGCACAGATGTGATTGAATCTCAACAATGCAGGCATAAGAAACTTCAGGTTTAAACCTGGATTCAGGTGGGTTTTTTGTTCAAATTTCAGCATTTTCTGAGAATTTCAGCTTGTTTTTTGGCCTTTTAAACCAAAGGTGACATAGTCCCTTAGAACTATAGTTTGCTCTGTACAGTATAGGGCTGTGATAATGAGGTACAATCATACAGAAGAACACGATTATTTGTATTATCGCTGAGCAATTTAAGTCCGGAATTTATATGGAATAAGTCGAAATCACCAAATTGTTTCGAGTGTACCACGTCAGATGATTATCTACATTCATGTATTGCCTGTCATTTGCCAAAAAGCTTTTGGGATTGTTTTAAAGGATTTATTATACCTAACGATATTCCATTTCCAGAAATATCGTAAACATAATTGTACTTAGTTATAAACAAGATAATCAAAATGTATTTAATATAATGCTATAATTGAAGTTTATATATACAATTATAACGTCATAGAGTGGTACCCTGGGTTTTACGCCCGTCTTTTACTATAGGCGATCATCGGCCAACTGACAACATTTGTATTAATATTTGTTTTTATGTCTACAGGAAAGAGTCGAGGTTTACAGAATTCTCACCTTCGTCATTCTGACTGACATGATGAGTCTGCTGATCCTGTGACATTGTGGTATTAACGGGTGGTATTAACGATAGTATCAATAAAATGGTACTATAAACGCAGATATTTTCCGATTAGTGTCCATTCACGTTTGGTATGCCTGTTCCTCGTTTAGCTAATATCTCTGTATCTGTTAACGGAATAAATATGAATAACAATCCTACTTTAAACATTACAACAAGACGCTTAATCTAAGGTCATGAATTCAAATCCTCCTCCAAAATTCATGCAAATAAACATATGGGGTAAAATACCCATAAGTATACCATTAAACACGGTGTTATTGATCCCAAGTGATTGGCACTGGATGCTCGTAGTACTACTCATCATGTGCGGGATTATTTTGTAATGATATGACCTTTTTTTTCTCAGAAAGTGATGAACTCAAATATATAAATGAATATAATAAAAACAATAGAGATATAATTTCAGCACCGATTATTTCTAAAAGCGGGATTATTTTGTAATGATACGACCCTTTTTACTCAGAAAGTGATGAACTCAAATATCATGAATATATGAATGAATATAATAAAAACAGTGAGATATAATTTCAGCACCGAGTATTTCTAAAAAGCTTGACAAAACAGTATTTCACACTTACCAAAACAGCATGGATATAAGAAGAACGACACCAACTGACGATAAAGCGTATCAAAGATGTACAGAGATTGATGATTTAGTTGCAGACAACCACTACTACATGTAGGGTTTGTCATGGTTCATGAGTCGACACAATAATTGAACTCTCAAGGCCCTGTCTCAAGGATAATTCCAGTAAAAGCTAAGATTAACGTGATTTCATCAAAGGGAAAACTATTCGTCTATTAAATACCGTAAGCATCAACGGACAATAATTTAGATAATAAAACCCCACAGACAATAATTATATATATCGTAAGCTGTTTTGCTATTATGTGCGTTGGTCTCATAAATTGTATTATATAGGCTTTTTGGCTAAATATATCAATTTTCCGTTGACCGGTTACTGTCAAAATATGTAAGAGACTACTTACCGGAAATAATAATAGGCCTAATACTTATTCCCGGGTTACTCGCTAATAGAACAGCCGTCACATCGTAACCTATTTATACTTGATACGAGTATAATCATACTTTATAAAAGTATGATCACAAACACCTCGGGAAATACACATTAGCAGTCAGCAATGCCAATGGCACGATTCCGCCCAGATACCGTTCTGCTAGATAGTACAATAGTGGATACACGTAGATCATTAGGGTTCATCTCCGTTCGTCATCTCTTCGTGAAATGTCTAACAAAAATTGCTTAAGGTGATTTTCTGGAATGAAGCGTCTGAAAAGAGGCGTCTTTCCTTTCTTTGTACATCTTGAACGTGTTAAGGTCATCGAACACATTCAGATTGATAATACCTTCAGGAAGCTTTTGAATGGAACGACAACACTTAATCTAGTTTACTATTGATTTAATGTCGCTACTAGCGTTACATTGCATTTTGACACCGACTGAACTCTCATGGGTAATTTCAAGATAAGAGAGAGAGAGAGAGAGAGAGAGAGAGAGAGAGGGGGAGAGAGAGAGAGAGAGAGAGTGAGAGAGAGAGCATGGAGAGAGAGATTTTCAGAGAATTATTAGAAACAGTATTTTGTGATATCTTCGAAACAAACTGATAAATTGCAGTAGACGATGATACTCGCCGTATAGTTGTTTTAAAAATGATACGTTTACGATCTTTATGGATGTCCCAGAGTCAATGGGTTACGTATAAGAACAAATATCAGGCCAAAAATACAATATACAGCACAGTATCCATTGAAAAGTCTAACAAGTATATTATAGTATAAGCTACAGTTTCTTCTTTTACTAATAATAACAAATTAAACAAAGTATTATATTGTCAAATTAGTGTGTTCTTTCCAAAATGTAGAGCATTAATCATGTTAATTGTTTTCATAATGATAGTTATAATAATGCATTTGGTGAAGTAGAAAGCACTTAGTAAATTGTATTGAAATACATTTGATATTTTTCATAACGTTTTTCAAAGAGACCCTAAGCTTCTAAATGTATATACAATTGTAAGAATTAATGTATGGCTTTTCTTCGTTTTTGTCTAAGTATACCTGCAAGGCGAAAGCTGGTAAGGATATTCATCGGCATAGGAAGACTTTACAAAAAAAATCTACGATGGCAAATGTGTAACGAGAATTATAACCTATCCCTGTTCTGTGTTATATCAATATGCACTGGTTTTGGAATTAGGATTTTCATAAATTAACCTACATTTTGAGTTAAGTATCCAAATGCGGGGGGGGGGGGGGGGGGGGGGGGGGGTATGGGTTGAGAAATATGTGTTTTTGGCTAGGTAAGGAAATATGAGATATCGCATACATCATATGCAGTAAAATGTTAGCTTCAATTGCTTTTTATTTGACTGAAATCGGACATTTCGTTTTAATGTTGTGTTTGAACAAAAGTATATCGGTGACGCGAATTTTTATCAACGTTGCGGTTTCCTATTGGATTTACATGTAATATTTTTCAAGCAGTGATATTTAACTAAATTTTTGAAAACATTATTATCAAAGGTTTAGTAAAACATCTTATATTCAAAAATGGTATTATAAATATTGAATTTACATTTACCATGAAATTTGATTCATATTTCGTAATTTTGGTGTATTTCTTATGTATTTTACTGTTTTTTCACCCTGCTATATTTAACAATTTGCCATGGTTACAGTATAAAACATATTAAATCAAATAATTGGCTGCATTTATCTTAGCAAAACTTTGATTATAAATTACAATAATTATTTTTGCAAACATAAATGTAAAAAAAATGGATGTGAAGGTTAGTTTACGAGTGAAAAGCGCCCTCTACGTTATGTGATTTTAAACCCCGATATCTCAAAACCTCGAAAACGGTAAAAATTTAAAACCGTTTCAGATGTAACTCAAAAACGAAATGTCGGATTTGTATAATATTTGGTATACATATTAAGCCCGATTTTTAAAATTCTTTTCCAAATTTGAATTAGCATGCAAAATTACCTGATTGGTCGGCCCCTGGTTACCATAGCAACGGTATCAAAAATTCGGCTTCATTAATTTGTGCGGAATGTTATTGTTAACCTTCAACCCAAATACCAGCACACTACTATTTAGCGTTGTTGAGTTACATCCGGAACGGTGTTTAGCCAATCAGAGCCCTTGTGTGGTTACCATGGCCACCAGAGCAAAATTGTAGGTCCCCCCTTAAGACTACACGATCTGCACGTAAGCTTGCAGCGGGCACGGATGAGTAATCATGCAAGGCGTACAATTAGTGCACGAGTTTAGTTTACCCGCGTTAAACTACCCCATGCCCATGATTAAAGCTAGACGCGTGTTTAAGTTGAACAACTTTTCGAGAATCGCGTTTAGTTAAACGATGTGTTTAAAATCAAAGTTTAAAGCCTGTTTAGCTTAGAATCGCGTTTAAATACGCACGAGAATACGGCCCATTATATTTGCCATGTTTCCCTACATGAATACGGCCCATTATGACCTACATTATCAAGGTCTCTCGACCAAAACGTCGGAGATGTCATGTTGTAATAAAATAGTGTGCATCTAGAAACAAGAAGTTTTGACTAGTATTCTATTTTCACCTACAATGCAACGTAGCATATAATATTTTATAAACCATTATGTTTCTGACGTGTCAATAACATTCGCGTTGGGGTGAGTGGATGACAAAAATGTAATGGATTGTCGGGAAACATAGTACGTCCTTTTCTACGCACATCATACTTTTTATAACCACACGTTTTTGTTGCTGATATGGGTCTAATAACCATGTACCGGAAAATGTCAGTGGGATACCATTGCACGATATCTTATGAAGTAAATACTGAACATGATGACAGCACAACATTTATTAGAACTACAGTGATCAAAAAGTAACTTATCATGTTATACATGTGCTCATAACTCTATTAGCAAACACCTACTGAAAAATATATATTATAGGATTATGGAGTAACTGCTCCTCTTTTATTTGAGATACGGTATTGTTCCCGAAGATCAGTTAACATTTTAAGAACGCTACACCGGAAGGAATGAGACAAAATACAATTTTCGTATTTACACCAGATTTTGAACACGTAGAATAGTGTAACAGGTATGTGAATTGATCAATTGAAGCATCCGCCAAATCTTATCCTACTGTCTACTCTTGAATTGTCTCTACCACTTAAATTAATAATCTGCCTATTTTACTTTGTTTTTCGTTTTTGATACGTAGATTTGTGAATAATAATACCAACTCCCTCAATATCTTTAAGAAATAAAGATATAAATTGAATAAGCGTTTTCTATTTATTGGTTACACGCAGGGGTTATTTCGGAAAATAATTGTTGGCAGTTACAAAGAACGTAATTGTATCTCAATACTAAACGTTGCTGAGTACATAGTAATATCACCAGGCCTATGACTCTCATATCTGCCCATTGTTGAGATTTGGTTCCAGCATAGCGCACTCTATCTGTCCTTCACCCGGAAGTTAAGCGTAAACTGTCAATCATTCGTTGTAAATGAATATTCAGCCATGACTATTCATGACCTCAGACGATGTGATCGTCGCGATCCGGCGTCCTTCCAAACTGATCTGATTACAATTATGCATAACATGCAATTAACGCCACGCCCTCCTCTGTCACTGCCAGACGAAGCCATCCACAATTTAAAATTCATATTTTGTTCTACGTAAATTAATTTCAAATAACCAATACTGAATGTTTCGTGTCACATAAGAACTAAATTCTGCCATCATCAAAGCAAATCAGTTCTACTCTAAATCACAATCAGCTTTTTGTTACCATTGCTGTACTATAATTTCTGTGCCACAAATCATGTTTTGAGCCGATAGAAACCACCACGTCTCATGTAGTCTGGTTTGCTACGACCATGATAGTGCGCTCGCTATAAAACCTTCACCCGTGAATTTGGTTTTAGTAGGCGAAATTTTGTCTGAGGATCCTATTCCATAAATATATAATCCCTGGTGGATGTAGTATACTAATTGAAAATACTGTAGACAAAACATCTTGAAAATACTGTAGACAAAACATCACAGGCATTGAAACCTTACATTTGACCACTTTTATGTCATGAATCTTGAAGCAAATAGCGCAGATCGGTGTGAAAGGAGCCATGGCCCCCCCTGGAGCCACAGTCCGTCCACCATAGACATACACGATGGATTATGGCTCCAGGGGACCATGTCTCATACTACACCGGTGTTGTCACGATTTTGTTTGAAAATCAATATACAGCTTTAATCGAGTATAGGATTACTTAAAACAATCCAATGCGAGATATTTTTTTATCAATTCCAATATGGGAGAAAAGCAAAATGGCTGATATAGATAATTGATAAAATCAAGGAATTAATAAACATTATAAGGAAATATGTTTCTACCCATAAAACTACCATGCAAAAGGTACTGAGCTCTCAGGTGAATAAAAAACAACATATCGCGATCATAGTATAGTGTCCTATTCTCTGTTATTATTTTAATATTACAAAGTAATGTAGCGGTTCTAGCAATGTATCGTTGGATGCGAGGCTCAGTGTTTGTAAACAAGATTATTATTCCTTTTTTTTCACTCAGAATAGATTGTAAGCCATTGGTCCAACTACTTGTTCAATGACCAGGTCCCTCAAAGCACAATATTTGAGACACACGTATGGTCCAATTCTGAGGACAACGGTAATATGTATGTACATGTATGTCAACTGTTCTTGAAAATAAAGTGATAGCGCATACAGGTCTCTCATTTCACAGCGCCCTGGTTTCCTCTCGTATTAGTTTAATGCGCTTTACGTCACATATGGAATGGTATATTATGTACCACAATGTAATCCGCTTCTTAGAGCATTGATAACACCACCTGCACGGATGTGAAACATGGACGCTGAATGCAGAGATGGAGAAACGAATAAATGCTTTTGAAATAAAAAAATTTGAAAAGACAAATGAGGATGAAAGCTACAAAGGGCAACAAGAAACTCTTATTTAGGTTGTTAAAAGGAGACAACTCATATCGTTTGGGAATTTAATTGGAAGAACATCTTGGCATATACCATTTTGCTTGCAGTGGCATATCCAGTAAGGAGAGGGGCAGACGAACAATGGCTTTGATGGAAAACATCAGATAGTGGCCAGAAATGAGCTTCGACCGTCGGATCAGAACAGCCGATGATAAGAAACTTTGGAACACTTTTGTTTCGAGATCTTATGACAGTGTCGCCCCATCTTATGACAGTGTCGCCCCAACCTCTTGTGGCCATGGGACATAGACAGATAGATAGATAAATAGGCGACTCCTATTTAAATGGAAAACTGTTTTATTACCCAATAGAAATGTGAATGAGCCTTTCAAATCGTCATTCCTTTAAACATAGTATACTACATCTATAAATCGATAGAATGTTTCTAGATTTCAGAAGTGGCTTTAAAATACTTCGCTAAGTACTTTCGATCGTTCTTAAAATGGATGCGTGCTCTGCTGTAATTGTAACGTAAATCCGCGCGAGAAAGGCCTTGTCATGGTCCACGAATACTTTGCACGAAATGCATACGTCAATTATCGGTGTTTAGTGTCACATATTTGAATATAATTGAGACATCTAAGACACGTGAGAAATGTGACAGGTTGAAGCAAGCAACTTAATGAAAGTACATGATCCGAATGTGTCTTCAATTTAAACGGAATATCTGTAATTAACTTTTAACTTCAGTGTATAAATGCTGTTCCTTTTTATGAATTAGTAGGTGTGAAAAATGTAGTTTATAAGCAAGTGGGAAGAGTATCGACCAGCTAAGTTGAACAAAGGAGAACAACACATGCGATTCCAAATTATTAATTATTGTAATATTATATACACTCTTATTAATTCCTATTGTAAGAATTAATTAGTAAATTAGAAAACCGATTTCATATATGTTATCTTTATTTTTCATTTTCACTTCCTGTTTGGGAAGCATGTAAAGTAGAAAATTAATCAAAAGTAATAAAACACAAGTCTAGTCAATCAATTCCCCTAAATGAATTGTATAACAAATCATCACATAATAGTAAGGGCTGCTATTTATCCAAGTACTACACAATACTACTCTAAGCCTATCTGCAAGCGCATGCGCGGCCGGTTTTCGATGACGTGATCAACCGAGCCTATATAGTGAGCGCGGTATACTGCCCGAACGAGTAGCTGAGGGTCGTGGCTTGGTTGGTAGGACAACGGGCCGACGTGCGGAGTGTCCCCGGAACGAATCCTGGCCGGTCCCCGGCGATTTATTTGGTGTTTTCTCTACCAATATTTTGATTCCGGTTAAAACCCCGGTTAGGGGGTCTGGGTTATGGTAGCAAAAATAATACTTGTTTTGCATTTTATTAACCTTTAAAAATGGCGGACAGTCTCTCGACTTAAATCCATCGAGAATCTGTGGTCAATATCAGAAGAACAAGTATTTGAGCCTCCATTTTGTAAAACAATAGACCAGCTTGTTATTAGGGTGCAAAATGTATGGACACATATTTCAAAAGAAACCCTGGCTGGCATTGTCCATCATTTAACGATGGACAAGGCCAGCTTTGGTTTCTTTAATATTTGAAAACCCGTGTATCCGACATAATGACCACTATGGGGAGAATAATGTCCAGGAAAGTGCTATTTTAGGTAAATGTAATGTTACCAAACTAATTAAAACTAATTAAAAGTGGAAAATATGTAGAAATACCAAGTTTGATCAATCTATTAATGAGTTATATAATGTTTTAGCAAAGTTGGGTTAGAGGGCGACAATACTTTCTGCACACGGTATATGTAGCATTGTAAAGCCAGTACGTACGACTCTTACGCGAACGTTAACACATGCACGATAGTATAAACAAACAAAATTATTGTTCATCACCATACACACAAGTACACATAAAAATGAACTAAGACCAATGCATACTTGTCTATATTATTTTTGAAATATCTACACTGGTCTCAGTTTAAATTTCATTGGTGCTTATACTCGTGTTGCCATCCTATTAAACGTATGAGCCATACGTACTGGTTTGGCAGTGTGACATTATTTCAACATTATAACTTTGCTTTCTTACAATTTGAAGAAAAAACACCCACCACTACAGAATACCGTTACATCATTACGTCACAAGTGACAAGTTTGCTTGTTAACACCCTCTTTATTATCGTTGCATGTAACCTATCAATAATAATGCGTTTACATGCTTTGTTTAACGTGAAATTAGTCGGAAGATTAGCGTAGAGTCAATGACAACATGCACTATAACGTTTGTAGCGGAATTCAACGTATCGTTAATTAGATTAGTGATTCATGTCATTTAATGGTTTCCTGAAGGTATTTTACAACATGCGCGTTCGACCGGGGTGTTCGATGACCTTAACACGTTGAAGATGCACAATGAAAACAATGCGACATCTTGTAGCAGTTGCCCCTTAGCATTTTTTAAAAGATATTAAACAAAGATGACATAAGGATATGAATCTTAATGCTATGTCTGTAGCCATTCTATCGGACAGATAATTCACTGATTAATCGTGCTATGTATTTGCTTTATCGCTCGTTGCAAGTGCATATTATTTCCCGAGGTGATAGAGATTTCGTGTTTGGAAAAAACGATAGCTACTGTATTACGACTTTTCTATAAGAGATGACCCGGGAATTAACAATTATTTCCGGTTTAAAGTCTTCTTCGTTCTGTGGCGCAGCGTGATCAAATATAACGGAAATTGAAACATCATTTCACTGCAGAATAGCTTATTTTGATCTCATACACGTCAAATTATGTATAATAGAGAAATTAGTTCTACCGCTGCATACAGGAACGTATCTAGATTCTAGAAACCATGCACACCAAGGGCACACACCAATATCCGGAGAAAGGATGGGAAGTCAGTTTACGCCCAAAATAGCAAATGAGGAGTAAAAAATGATCATCGTAAAAAGTCGAAGTGCGCCGAAACCTGACATTGCTGTGTCGTAGTTCGTGCTGTTGCAGCTGTTATCGATATTTAATTTCAAAATATGAATCCTGGTTTAGGGAGGAAACAGTAGTACCCGTGTAACACTATGCAATCAACCATCTGCATAAACATGATTTTTATCGTTGCAGCCAAATCTCATTTGATTCCAATACGTTATCGACAGCTGATAAATAATTCCCACAGAAACATTATTCAGTTTAATCAGGTGTGCAAAAGTCGACGGGGTTTCACATGACTTATAGAGATAAATCGAGGGATGTCTGGCAATAACCATTTATAGAGGTTTTGTATTATAACAGTGAGCAATTGTATACACTTAGCTATTCACCGAAATTGGTTGTCTGCATTTTTCTATGTAGGCTTAGTTTGTATAATATGGTTTATAAATACGCACTGCTTAAAGATCAAATCAATTGAAAATAACATAATAGCTATAAAGTTGCAGCCAGGTTAGCCGTATAAAACAGAGGGTAGGTTACAAAAGACCATCCTAAATTAGGTCAAGCTTAATAAACTTAACAAACAATTGATATTTTGTTTAAGCAATCGAACTTATATAATTCGCCTCATGACAAAATTACAAAATACGTTCCTTTATATGGAACATAACGTAACGGGTCCATTATACACAACATAACGGATCGCAAAAGTTCCTTCCCACATACTTTTTCCTGTCATCATGTTCATCATCAACTCTGAGATTTATGGTAATAGTACCTCATTGACATTTACGTGGCGGTTGGAAGGCTGATTTAATTTCAGTAATTGGTGGTATAAATGATAGTCTCATGTCATAAATTATAAATATTTGTTTAATACCCGTCGTAATGCTTATTATTTCTAGGTTTAACTCTATTATCAGTCTTGCAAGGTAATATAATCATTCATCATTGTCATCCCAATACGGAACAACAATTTGTTATTGTTTTCGAGTTCATCGTACGGTACTTATTTAGAGATTTTAAAATGTATTCCATTAACGTTTCCAAAATCAAAGTTGTTATTATCTGCTGGCCCTCTTATAATCTTGAGGAAAAAAAAGAACATTCTGGATTATTATTACTATAAATTCAGTTTATTTAACCATTATCCAACACAAAATAAATGTTGACATTAAATGAGTTTGGAACATAAGATGTATTAAATTGGTGACAAACAACGTCTAGACACAGAGCATCGTCTCACTTTCCCATTACATACGCGATATTCGGTTTCATACCCGCAGGTAAAGTAAAGGTTGTGTTTTAAAACGAATTAGTCCCGTGTGCAATTTTCTTTGGGTTGTAATTCATTTGGCGACGAAATATGATGACATGGATTCAGATTTAGAAAGCTTTCAAATGCTGGATTTGTATTACATACCTACACATTTGACATCTCATACAAGATGAGAACCCTTAAATACCCTCCTACTATTTAATCAACAAGTTGTGTCTAAAAATAGTCATCAAATATGTTAATATCTTGCTACAATTACAATCGATTCAAATTACAATCAATCAAAAAGAGAAATAGTCGAAACATGGAGCAAACTACTGTAAAGCATGTTAAGATTAGCTCAGAAACACAGTTTAGGTGTTCCTTCATGACAGGCAAGTAATATAAATGTTGCTCATGGTTATTTGAAGAATGGCCATTATTAATCTTCTTTTTATACGATCTAAACGTACTTGAATGTCTCAAATTGCTCGCTCTAATCATCGAAAATGAAACGCTATACGTTTGTTATTGCCACAACATCCTTCGTAAAAACCCGTGGGACAGAAACGAAATATTTGTCTATACCTTTCGGACACTCGATATAAGTTGAATATATATTTTATAGGATTCCTTACCTGCTGTGGTGACCGTAGTGAAATCAGATGAGTTTTTGATTATAGCTACACAAATTATGTAAATGCAGCTGGCCGATAGCCTTATATTACACGCGTCTTTTAAACTTCAGTTATCCGTTTGAAATCACGATCCATATCTTAAAGGCGAGCTACCACTCAGAGTTTCTATCCACATCCAGTTCTCTTGGGAATTTGACATGGTAACAATTTCTCCATGTTAACTCTGTACAGGCTGTCATCAAGTGAACAGGTGTATGACCAGTTCTGGTGAACTACCAAAGTGATAGGCCAGCTTTAACCAAATATTTTCCATCACCGGCAACAGATGAACGCGCAACTATTAACAGTTTTGTATTTATAACCAAAATAAGCCAAAGCCATTATTAAAGGGTTAGGCGTAGAATCTAAAGAAGATACTTTGAGGAAATGTGAAGACTGGTAGGAACTCACAAACATGTCAATCATTAGTAAAATGTGCTTAATTTAGTATTCTTCGATGTACAAGTACAAAATGATTAATTCAATGTGTTCACAATAAGATACAACAGATACACATTATGTTCTCAGTCCCTTATCACTTTTTGACTGGGGATTTAATATTTCGCCGATAATAAATAATTTAAAGATGTGTCTATTTCCCACTATGTGGTCCAATTAAAAGACTGCAAAGGACATAATCAACTTGAAATGTACCTCTCTGATAATAATTTGATTTATAGCCTGCAATCTGGTTTCAGAGGCTCATACTCTACTGATACATGCCTTATTTACCTCACCGATTACATTAGATCCCAGATGGCTGCTGGTAAATACACAGGTATGGTGCTCTTAGATTTACAGAAGGCATTCGATACAGACCATGACATACTTTGTAACAAATTGCACGCTATGGGTATTCACATTGACTCTGTTAAATGGTTCAAATCATACTTATCTGACAGAAAACAGATTGTTAATGTAAATCAGGTTGAATCCAAACCCATGAATATATCATGTGGCGTTCCACAGGGTAGTATTTTAGGGCCGCTGCTCTTCTTGTGTTATGTTAACGATATGTCATCAAGCGTTAACTGTAATCTTTTGTTATATGCTGACGATAGTGCCCTTTTCTTCTCAGATAAAGACCCAAAAGTAATTTCTGACACTTTAAGTAGAGAACTTGAGTCGTGTAGACAATGGCTGATCGACAACAAATTGTCCTTACACCTGGGCAAAACAGAGTCTATTTTTTTTGGATCTAAACCTAGACTGAGCAGGGTGGACAAGTTTGAAGTTTCTTGTGACGGAAAAATTATAAATCCTACCAACTCTGTCAAATACCTTGGGATTACTCTCGATGAAAATCTCAGTGGTGAAATTGTTGCAAAATCAGTCGTCAAAAAATCTTGTGGTAGATTAAGTTTCTTATACAGACAAGGTCATTTTTTGAATGAAAGATCTCGTAAGATCCTTTGCAATGCCCTTATACAATGTCATTTTGATTATTGTTGCTCTTCATGGTTTTCTTCACTTTCTGCAAAGTTGAAAAATAAGCTGCAAGTTGTGCAAAATAAGTTGATTCGCTTTATTTTGAAGCTGGAGCCCAGGTCCCACATTGGTGATGTAGAATTTAAGAAGCTGGGAATGCTGAAAGTTGAAGACAGAGTTAAACAACTTAAACTCAATCATGTTTTTAAAATCTATAATGAAATAGCACCTGAGTACCTGAATTCTCATTTTACCAAATTGACCAACACCCACAGATACAATACCAGGGGCAGTGCAACACATTTTCTGGTTCCCAAAGCTAAAGTTCAGCAGTGCAATACATTTTTCTTTACTGGTATTCGGGAATGGAACTTGCTACCAACTCAGGTTAAAACATCCAAAACCCACAGGCAGTTCAAAAAGGCAGTAAAGAGTCACTTTCTATCTTGATTTTTCGTCCATTTTTTTATATGCAGTTGTTTCATAAAAAGTGCAATATTATTTTGTGTGCAAATATATATGATGTTTTTATAATGTGCTGTTTTAATATATGAAGGACCCCAATGGAAATAAGCCCTTTTTAGAGCTTTCTTGGGCTATCCTTGGCATTACATGTTTTATTTATGTTGTGTTAATTGTTGTAATTTTTTAAGATTTGTATATTTGATCTGATGTATTGTATCTCTGTGTCTTGATATGCCAAATAAAACTAAACTAAACTAAACTATACCCCCACCTGTGTCTTGCAGTGGCGTAACCAGCGGGGGGGGGGGGGGGGGGGGGGGCAGGGGGGCGGGAGCCCCCCCACTTGTAACCCTTGTCCCCCCCCCCCCCCCGCTTGCCCCCCCCCCCCCAAATAAAATCAAATCTAAAAAAATGGGTTATTTTATGATAAAAGATAAAAAAATAACCAGCAAACCTAATAAGAATGAGAATAAAATATAGTTTGTAGCTGCTTTGCTATACATGTACGATGGTCTTATATTAATGTATAGGCAGTACCATATTTGTGTCGTCTTGTATGGCACAGCCTTAACATAAGACCATCGTATTGCAAAACAGATACGAACTATATTTTATTCTCTAATTAAAATATTACATTTATGCATCTGAATCTTTATTCTATTGCGGGTCCAGGGTTCAGACGGTTTTCTAAAACAACTTTCCCATTCTCATGTAGTGATTTCTGCCAAAGAGTCAATGAAATGAAAATGCAAGACATCTTCGGGTCATTTCAAATATCAAATAGCTCCTACCTAAGCGCATCAAAACCTTTATTTGAAAAATATAACACATTAAATGTTTTCAACATGTATAGAAAGAAGTAACTATTTTTATGTATAAGTACAAACATGGAATGCTACCAAAATCAATCTCCGGTATTTTTACGAACCACAAAGATGTACATACTTACAACACAAGAAATAAAGATAACTATCAATTAGGCATACATAAGACAAAGGGGCTATTAATCACAGGATCAAAGGTGTGGAATAGTTTGCCAAATGATATCAAAGATGCTACAAGCATTAGCCAATTAAAAAGAAAAATCACAACCTACTTGCAGCCTTAATTATGTTGTCGCTTGTTCATAAGTTGTACATTCACCAGTAAATAGTATTACACGTTTGTACTCTTCGTATATTGTAGTTATTACTATATATGGTCACGCGTTATGAACTCGCCTCCCAATAGGGTGGTGCCGTTACATTTTTTAGCTTCATGCTGTCATTTTCCTCAAATATTTTTAAAACCACAAAAGCTATCTCAACAAATTTGGTATCATTTTAAAGCCCTAATAACAAGCTATCTGCCTGCCAAATGGCATTGGTATAGCTATTACAGAAAGGGAGATACAGCTGTTTGATGTTTGGGGACCAGGGGTGGTGCTGGAAGGGGTGTTTCTGGAAGGGGTGCTGCCTGTACGTACAAACTCAATGGGGATAATCCCATGCTTTGTTCTTTTTACAATAACTAGTCATCCCCTAATGTTAAAAACACAATTTTGGTCCCATTTCAAAGGATATTTAGTAGTCATTAAGTATGTGGTTCAATAGACTTGTCAACTATTATTAACAACTAATTAATTATGGATAAGACAATGATCATCAGCTTTCTTCCTATTCGCTACACAGTCAACATGAATAATCAGCCTTAATTTACCGGATTTATAAAAATGACTATAACAGAAAAAGTGTTCAACCTATGATAGCAAAAGTATACATTTTTGGAAAGCTTGTAACTAGAGGAATTCAGAAATGCAGTTTATATCATGGAAGGGTTCATCCTTAAAAAATATTTCTGAAAATTCTAAAAATATATAAAATAAAAATTTGAGATATTCACTAGCCGGTATAATTACCATACCGACGTAGTAACTTTGACAAATAAATATCATCTAATGGGTAATTTCATGAGGAATTCGAATATGTAAACAAAATAATGATAGGGATAGGTATACAAAATATATGGATCTCAAATTAAAAATTAAAAAACTCTGATATTTTCCGAACATTTCCGATCATACCATTTTAGTTCTTGGTCGTACTATAATTTTAATGACATATTTGGTTTCCTCATGCAATTTCCCTTCAGAAAATGTATACTTTTACTACCTCAGGGGGGTATACAAGCAAATATAAATGTGTAAAGTTAAATTCATGTCGCGAAAGCCAAAATCCGTGTGTAACGCGAAAGGAGGCGAGCTTAAAACACATGACCATATATTACTATTTATACATTAATACACGCTTTTCGTATTTGTAATACCATAAATTAATTAATTAATTCATTGATTAATTAGTTAATTAACATACCGACAGATAATTCAGTAGAATATATTGTATACAGCATACTATTTTAAATATTTCATATCCCTTTTTATCAGTAGTTTATAAACATTCCGTCAGGATCCGTCTGTAATGGTATCTTGAGAACTTGTGTACAACACTGTGACAATGCTATACTTAAAAAAACAACAATCAAGAGCACATACTTTATCAAACTAAACCAATATTATGTCAAGTAACTTAAATCTTAAATCAATAACAAACAACAAAACAATCACGTTGCTGCTTCCACGTGGGATATAATGTATACCCATTGCTTGTTTACTTTTTCGTTGTCTTTTCTTGTTGTTGTTGTTGTTGATTTTTTTTCTTCTTTTCTGTTATGTTAACTTTTAATTTCTGTAATTGCATATTTTGTATATTTTTCTGTATTTGTAGAATGTAAGCTTTGTTTAAGGGGGTGCAACAACGTCAGGCTAGTGCTTTTAGTTGTTCCTCCTCTATCATATTATTTGTTAAACTGTCATTGTATTTTGTCTTTGTTGATATGATGGAAAATAAATATTGAATATTGAATATTGAATATTGATTTGTGAATCCCGATTTACAAATGAAATTTACAATTTGTTTCTTATTTTACATAGCAAATCGCCAATTGAACCTGGGAGTCCATCGTATGTCATATGTAGGTTGTATTGGTTTTCATGCCAGCAATGATACAAATTAGATTATGCAATTTGCGGTAATTTAGACGAATTTGATAATAATGTCAACCTCAACCCAGATCAACAAATAAACAAAACCATAACATTTATGACATTTACACGACAAGTGATGGATTAATCATTATGATCTCAAATTGTAGCTTGTACAGGGTGAATCAAAAAACATTGTGCACGATTTGAAACGACCATTTGACCTTGATGCGTGCATTGAATCATGACATTCTTGTTGTCTGTATAAAGCGTTGTTAATCTAGTTTATCATCCCCAAAAATGAAAGTAATCCACTAAAAAATAAGCAAACTGTACAATGTTTTGTAAACTGTCCGCATTTTTCGCCATTCCAATGGGATTTACACAGTTAAGACATGAATATTGCAGCAGCATGATGATATGGAGTGAGAGTCTACAAGAAAGGCATTGCTGTGCCTGTAATTTATTACAGGTTCCGGGTATATTAAATGACCCAAAGGTGGTAAAACATTGTAGAAATAAATAACACAAACTAAAAATATTGTACAAATGAAATGTTCTGAAGACAATTTGTTTCTTGATAGTTGCACTGAAAAGTCATTCACATTTGCCTTTAGGTTCACACGGTATGAGTTACGGTCTTCTGCTAAAGGTGTTTTAAGGCATACAATAAAATGTTAGCTTCCTTGCAATTCAAAATAGAAATCATTTAGTTGTTTGCTGATATTTAGTTTTGTTAATGAAGCCTTCCTTGGACATGGCCACCATTTTGCTGAAGACATGTGTGTGCCCTGTCCAACATGTTACGAACAGCTCGTCTAACCATTCCCCTCTTGCGGTGTTAAGCTAAGCCTGTCATTTCGCCTCTGACACGTGCCTCCACTTCTTGAAGACTTCTTGCTTTCTTTCTGTAACAGGTGATGCTTGTATTCAGATTTGCCTTTTCATTTGAAAACTCAATATCAGACTATTAATTACTTATCCTAGAGTGAAAGAATGATTTTACAGGAACATTTTGACAATTAATGTGATAATAATGACCACATTTTTAGCCAAACCAATTTTGCTGTGTGTAAATCCCATTGGAATGGCGAAAAACGCGGTCAGTTTACGAAACTTGCCACAGTTTGCTTATTTTTAAGTCGATTACTTTCAATTTTTAAGAGGATAAACTAGATTAACAACGCTTCATACAAACTACAAAAAATCCATCGTTCAACGCACGCTTGAAGGTCAAATGGCCGCTTCAAATTGTGCACAATGTTTTTTGATTCACCCTGTACATCGCAACTTGTGAAAATAAAAGAGGGATTTTTCTTTTTTTCTTTTAGGACAAATTTGATTTAACTTTGCCTAAATGTATTAATTTCACTTTGACCGATTTTACGGTGAGAAAATGTAAGAGACTACATGTACCTACTGGAAATAATACTACTACTAATTCCCGGGTTTTTCGCTAATAGAACAGTCGTGACAACGTAACGCTATTTATACTTTATAAAAATATGATCACAACACCTCGGGAAATACACATTAGCAGTCAACAATGCCAATGGCACGATTCCGCCCTGGCAGATACCGTTCTGCTAGATAGCGCACTAATGTATACGTAGATCATTCGGGTTCAGCTCCGTTCGTCATCTCTTCGTTAAATGACTAAAAGTTTTTGCTTAAAGGTTAGTTTCTGGAATGAAGTATCTGGAAAGAAGCGTCTTTATTTTCATTGTACATCTTGAACGTGTTAAGGTCATCGAACACATTCAGATTGATAATACCTTCAGGAAACTCTTGAATGGAACGAAAACATTTAATCTAGTTTAATATTTATTTAATGTCGCTAGTAGCGTTACACTACGTTTTGCCACCGACTCAAATCTCACGGGTAATTTCAAGATAAAAGAGAGAGATTGTCAGATAATTATTGAACTAGTATTTTGTGATATATTCAAAACTGATAAATTGAAGTAGACGATGATACGCGGCGCCGTATAGTTGTTCTAGAAATGATACGTTTACGATCTTCATAGATGTCCCAGGTTCTGTTTAACCGTAAAGTAAATACTGTATGGGTTACGTATAATAAAACAATTCTCGCCAAAAGTATAATCTAAAGCGCAGTGTCCATAGAAAAGACTTGGTGCAAGTCTAACAAAGTATATCATATAATATAAGTTTCTTCCGTTACTAATAATACACAAACCAGAGTATCATATTGTCAAGGTTCTTTCTAAAATGTTGAGCATTAATTATTGTAATACTGATAGTTATGATAATGTATTTTGGTGAAATAGAAAGCACTTAGTAAACTTCATTCAAATACATTTGATATTTTTCATAACGTTTTTTAAAGGGACCCTAAGCTTCTAAATGTTTATACAATTGTAAGAATGTATGGCTTTTCTTCGTTTTTGTCTAAGTTTACCTGCAAGGCGAAAGCTAGTAAGAATATCAATTAGTACGGCATCGGAAGATTTTACAAATAAATCTACGACGTCAATGTGTAACGAGAATTATGACCTATCCTTTTTCTGTGTTATATCAGCATGCTATGCTTTTGGAATTAGGGTTTTCATAAATTAACCTACATTTTGAGTTACGTATCCAAAAGAGAGTAGGTATTGTAAACAAGAGTATTCTTTTCCCTTTCACTCAGAATAGATTGTTAGCCATTGGTCCAACTACTTGTTCAATGACCAGGTCCCCTAAAGCAACATATTTCAGACGCACGAATGATCCAGTTCAGGGGACAACGGTAGTATGTCAACTGCTCTTGAAAATAAAGTGATAGCGCATACAGGGCTCTCATTTCACAGCGCCCCGGTTTCTCTCGTATTAGTTGAATACGCTTTACGTCACATATTGAACGTTATAGTATGTGTCACATGAAATCCGCTTATTAGAATACTGATACCACCAGTTTTCCTGCACGGATGTGTAACATTGACGCTAAATGCAGAGATGGAGAAACGAATAAATGCTTTTGAAATGAATTTTAAGAGAAGATAAATAAGGATGAAAGTTACATGGGGCAACTAGAATATCTTTTGTTGGTTGTAAAAAGGAGACAACTCATATTGTTTGGGCATTTGATTAGATTGAAGAACATCCTGTCATATACAATTTCGCTAGTAGTGGCATATACAATAACAGAGGGGGGTGGGGGGGGGGGGGGGCAGACTAACAATGAATGACCTGTATGGGCAACATGAAATAGTGTCCAGAAAATTAGCTTCGACTGTCGGATCAGAACAGCCGATGATAAGAAACTTTGGAAAACTTTGGTTTCGAGATCTCATCACTGTGTCGCCCCAACCTCTTATGGCTATGGGACATACTACAGATAGATAGATAGATAGATAGATATATCCTTGTCGTCTGACGATTGCGTTAAGCATGAAACTCAGAGTAACGACTCCCTTTCTCGGAAGGTCTAAACTTTGATTTTTTTATATTCTGATGAGCCTTTGGGCGGGACAAACTGTTGTGAAATAAATATGGAGTACATTTATTTGCATTCTTCTTCCCCGTATATAGATAGATAGATAGAGATAGATAGATAGATAGATAGATAGATAGATAGATAGATAGATAGATAGATAGATAGATAGATAGATAGATAGATAGATAGTTGGATTTCTGTGGTCATTTTTCCTAGTTAGTTAGACAATTGTGGTTATTTATCCTAGTAAATGGTTATTTATCCTAGTTGTATGGCACTTTCGCATGTGTGGTTATTTTTCCTAGTGGTCATTTATCCTATTTCGCAAAAACGGATAAAAGTAATCGGGTACCAGCGAACTTTCATACGTCATATAATAGATGAAAAAGAAACGACAGGCTCGTTCAGTGATATTATTAATTAATTATCTCGTTTACAGTAGCCCAATTCGAAGTGTTGCTGAAGCAGTTTTCGGGTAGAAATTGTGTAGATTATTTGGAAAGTTTGAGGTATTTGCTGCGCAGTTTCGCACTTTTAAATGTAATTTTAATAAACTATATTCTCTTGCGAATCATTGAAGGTGAAGGTTAGTAATATCTTAAGGGTTTTAAGCTATGTATTTGGTACAAGACTATTTAACAAAACCGGTTTTTTGATCTCACCACAGCACTTAGAACAACAGTGTAAGTCACGGCTGTTTGATTTATTTGTGTGTGATTAATGTGCACTTTCATTTTCCTGCATCGCCAGCTAAGACGTTGAATTAGGATGTTGTTGATTTTTGTATGTATTAGCCTAGGCTATACAGTGCATTTTCATTTTCCTGCATCTCCAGCTAGGACATTTATTAAGATGTTGCTTATTTTGAAATAAATTGCCCTTCTTCGAGTGCCCCGAAGATCAGTTCGGGGCACTCGTAAATAGGCTAGCCTACGAGACTAGGCCGGAGGGGCCTATTTATTGAACAAAACTTTTATTATGATCTCACCACAGCACTTTAGAACAACAGTGCAAGTCACGGCTGTTTGATTTGTTTGTGTGTGATTAATGTGCACTTTCATTTTCCTGCATCTCCAGCTAAGACGTTGAATTAGGATGTTGTTGATTTTTGTATGCATTATAGTAGTATTAGCCTAGGCTATACAGTGCATTTTCATTTTCCTGCATCTCCAGCTAGGACATTTAATAAGATGTTGCTTATTTTGAAATAAATTGCCCTTCTTCGAGTGCCCCGAAGATCAGTTCGGGGCACTCGTAAATAGGCTAGCCTACGAGACTAGGCCGGAGGGGCCTATTTAGTGAACAAAACTTTTATTATGATCTCACCACAGCACTTAAGAACAACAGTGCAAGTCACGGCTGTTTGATTTGTTTGTGTGTGATTAATGTGCACTTTCATTTTCCTGCATCTCCAGCTAAGACGTTGAATTAGGATGTTGTTGATTTTTGTATGCATTAGTAGTATTAGCCTAGGCTATACAGTGCATTTTCATTTTCCTGCATCTCCAGCTAAGACGTTGAATAAGGATGTTGTTGATTTTTGTATGTATTATAGTCGTCGTCAGAATACTTCGGCACTTTTTTCTGTGACAACAGCGTACAGCGTAAACACGGAAGTGCGTTGTAGAACAGCGTCGGAACAGCGTTATCTTTGAGCAGTTTGACGCGTCGCGGACTCTGTAATCCGATTGGCTGCGACCGTATCCATAAGGTTTATCGTAGATAGAAAAAAAGCCATTGATTATCCTATTCTGATGCATTGTGGGTTCGCAAACGGAGCAGATTTGTACCCTCAATCCACCCACAATGCATCAGAATAGGATAATCAATGGCTTTTTTTCTATCTACGATAAACCTTATGGGTCATGAATGTCCCCGCCCACACGCTCAATTAACTAGACGCGTGCGTTGGCGGTTTTTAAAAAGTGCCGAAGTATTCTGACAACGACTATAGCCTAGGCTATGCAGTGCATTTTCATTTTCCTGCATCTCCAGCTAAGACGTTAAATTAGGATGTTGTTGATTTTTGTATGTATTATAGTCGTCGTCAGAATACTTCGGCACTCTTTTCTGTGACAACAGCGTACAGCGTAAACACGGAAGTGCGTTGTAGAACAGCGTGGGAACAGCGTTATCTTTGAGCAGTTCGACGCGTCGCGGACTCTGTAATCCGATTGGCTGCGACCGTATCCATGGGTCATGAATGTCCCCGCCCACACGCTCAATTAACTAGACGCGTGCGTTGGCGGTTTTTAAAAAGTGCCGAAGTATTCTGACGACGACTATAGCCTAGGCTATACAATGCATTTTCATTTTCCTGCATCTCCAGCTAAGACGTTGAATTAGGATGTTGTTGATTTTTGTATGTATTATAGTCGTCGTCAGAATACTTCGGCACTTCTTTCTGTGACAACAGCGTACAGCGTAAACACGGAAGTGCGTTGTAGAACAGGGTCGGAACAGCGTTATCTTTGAGCAGTTCGACGCGTCGCGGACTCCGTAATCCGATTGGCTGCGACCGTATCCATGGGTCATGAATGTCCCCGCCCACACGCTCAATTAACTAGACGCGTGCGTTGGCGGTTTTAAAAAAGTGCCGAAGTATTCTGACGACGACTAATAGCCTAGGCTATACAGTGCATTTTCATTTTCCTGCATCTCCAGCTAAGACGTTGAATTAGGATGTTGTTGATTTTTGTATGTATTAGCCTAGGCTATACAGTGCATTTTCATTTTCCTGCATCTCCAGCTAGGACATTTATTTTGAAATAAATTGTATTTTTACATTAAACCGTCAATATCAATCCCCTATAATAGTCGTCGTCAGAATACTTTGGCACTTTTTGAAACCACCAATACAAATGTCGTTCACATTTAATTCGCAAGGAAATAGGCTACACTGTTTTCACCACCGGACTAGGCTAAATAGCATAACACGTGCCCAGAGTTGCTTTTTTGATAAGATATCACATTTATACACGGCTGTTTGATCGCGTGTAAATTGTCCGATTTATAATCGAATCTTCAACAACAGAGGGCAGCACAGATTGATTATCAATTATCGATTATCGGGTAAAACTAGTTAAATCTAACCGTGCCGCTCAGCTCCGTAACCAAGGATTATAGAACAAAGTGATATGCACCAGTTAGGACGGGGGGCTTTTATATACATTTTATCATTGCTAGATCCATTTTAATCACGTTCTTTGTTCATTTACTTTGTTCAGCTATTTATTTCTGACGGTGGCCATTCATACAAGCCCGATTTTATTAGGATATTCAGCTTTTTTAGCCTTGCGCGCTCTAAAAAAGACTTTTTTGGTTGCGGTTTCAACGCGAACGTAAGTTATTCCGCCAAATATGTCGCAGATTGACCAGTTCGATAAAAAAACACTATACGTAACTCAAAATGTTATATAATATCCCAAAAAGCAAATCGGGGGCACATATTAGGATATTCAGCTTTTTTAGCCTTGCGCGCTCCAAAAAAAGACTTTTTTGGTTGCGGTTTCAACGCGAACGTAAGTTATTCCGCCAAATATGTCGCAGATTGACCAGTTCGATAAAAAAACACTATACGTAACTCAAAATGTGATATAATATCCCAAAAAGCAAATCGGAGGGCACATATTAGGATATTCAGCTTTTTTAGCCTTGCGCGCTCTAAAAAAGACTTTTTTGGTTGCGGTTTCAATGTGAACGTAAGTTATTCCGCCAAATATGTCGCAGATTGACCAGTTCGATAAAAAAACATTATACATAACTCAAAATGTGATATAATATCCCAAAAAGCAAATCTGGAGGCACATATTAGGATATTCAGCTTTTTTAGCCTTGCGCGCTCTAAAAAAGACTTTTTTGGTTGCGGTTTCAACGAGAACGTAAGTTATTCCGCCAAATATGTCGCAGATTGACCAGTTCGATAAAAAAACACTATACGTAACTCAAAATGTGATATAATATCCCAAAAACCAAATCGGGGGGCACATATTAGGATATTCAGCTTTTTTAGCCTTGCGCGCTCTAAAAAAGACTTTTTTGGTTGCGGTTTCAATGCGAACGTAAGTTATTCCGCCAAATATGTCGCAGATTGACCAGTTCGATAAAAAAACACTATACGTAACTCAAAATGTGATATAATATCCCAAAAAGCAAATCGGGGGCACATATTAGGATATTCAGCTTTTTTAGCCTTGCGCGCTCCAAAAAAAGACTTTTTTGGTTGCGGTTTCAACACGAACGTAAGTTATTCCGCCAAATATGTCGCAGATTGACCAGTTCGATAAAAAAACACTATACGTAACTCAAAATGTGATATAATATCCCAAAAAGCAAATCGGGGGGCACATATTAGGATATTCAGCTTTTTTAGCCTTGCGCGCTCTAAAAAAGACTTTTTTGGTTGCGGTTTCAACGTGAACGTAAGTTATTCCGCCAAATATGTCGCAGATTGACCAGTTCGATAAAAAAACACTATACGTAACTCAAAATGTTATATAATATCCCAAAAAGCAAATCGGGGGGCACATATTAGGATATTCAGCTTTTTTAGCCTTGCGCGCTCCAAAAAAAGACTTTTTTGGTTGCGGTTTCAACACGAACGTAAGTTATTCCGCCAAATATGTCGCAGATTGACCAGTTCGATAAAAAAACACTATACGTAACTCAAAATGTGATATAATATCCCAAAAAGCAAATCGGGGGGCACATATTAGGATATTCAGCTTTTTTAGCCTTGCGCGCTCTAAAAAAGACTTTTTTGGTTGCGGTTTCAACGTGAACGTAAGTTATTCCGCCAAATATGTCGCAGATTGACCAGTTCGATAAAAAAACACTATACGTAACTCAAAATGTTATATAATATCCCAAAAAGCAAATCGGGGGGCACATATTAGGATATTCAGCTTTTTTAGCCTTGCGCGCTCCAAAAAAAGACTTTTTTGGTTGCGGTTTCAACACGAACGTAAGTTATTCCGCCAAATATGTCGCAGATTGACCAGTTCGATAAAAAAACACTATACGTAACTCAAAATGTGATATAATATCCCAAAAAGCAAATCGGGGGGCACATATTAGGATATTCAGCTTTTTTAGCCTTGCGCGCTCTAAAAAAGACTTTTTTCGTTGCGGTTTCAACGCGAACGTAAGTTATTCCGCCACATATGTCGCAGATTGACCAGTTTGATAAAAAAACACTATACGTAACTCAAAATGTGATATAATATCCCAAAAAGCAAATCGGGGGCACATATTAGGATATTCAGCTTTTTTAGCCTTGCACGCTCTAAAAAAGACTTTTTTGGTTGCGGTTTCAACGAGAACGTAAGTTATTCCGCCAAATATGTCGCAGATTGACCAGTTCGATAAAAATAACACTATACGTAACTCAAAATGTGATTTAATATCCCAAAAAGCAAATCGGGGGCACATATTAGGATATTCAGCTTTTTTAGCCTTGCGCGCTCTAAAAAAGACTTTTTTGGTTGCGGTTTCAACGCGAACGTAAGTTATTCCGCCAAATATGTCGCAGATTGACCAGTTCAATAAAAAAACATTATACGTAACTCAAAATGTGATATAATATACAAAAAAGCAAATCGGAGGGCACATTTTTTTACTAGAACCCGGGTTGCGTGTGCGACAGTCTGACACTCTACCAACTGAAGCTATGTGGGTGAGGCTAAAAAAACCTCTTTTTGAGATGTTCAGAGTTTTTCAGAGTTTTTTTCCTGACTTAAATGGAGCATAGAACGAGATTGACCGGGCGACGGGCTGTACACCATTGTAGCATCTGTATGATTTTGAATGGTATAGCTTGACCAATGTGTATGGGCTCAATCGATCCAATACCACACATGGACACCTCAAAATTCAAAAACACATTATTTGCAATTTTTGTTTATCTTTTATTGTTTATTACTATCAAGATCATATTTATACATTTATAACACATTTTCATATGCTTTAGAGCATGTAATACATTCATCATATTTATACATGTTCATAATTTTCACATTTCACATAATTTCATCATGTTTACATTGCATATCAATACATTTATAACATTTTCATATGAGAGCATGTATACATTCATCATATTTATACAGGGTGTATCAACAAAATTAGGACACTTTTTGATGATGGTTTAAATCCTTGTTAAATCACTGAAGCATGACCAGTTTTTATTTCACTGTAAAGTACAACCGATAAAGATTAGCCATGGTCCAATGATTATAACGTATACACCGTCATGAAAAAGTGTCCTATTTTTTTTTATACACCCTGTACATGTTTTCACATTTCACATAGGGTAAAGTCGCCAGTTTTCGGTCAGCGCCTATTTTCGGTCACTTCGCCCAAATCGCGAAATGAAAATGACCTTGTCGTTATAAACTGACGGCTAGAGATGTTACCGGGTATTACTTTAAAATGATGCATGATGATCGATGCAATTACATGATTTTGGCGAAAGTGACCGAAAATAGGCGCTGACCGAAAACTGGCGACTTAACCCTAGTTTGATTATGTTTACATTGCATATTAATACATAATATTTTCATATGCTTTTGAGCATGTATACATTCATCATATTTATACACGTTCACATAGTTTCATCATATTTATACACGTTCACATAGTTTCATCATACATTGCATGATATCAATGCATTCATAACATTTTCATATGCTTTTGAGCATGTATACCAAGCATGTGCAACCTTTTCTACCACCCGGGCCTCATTGTGATTTTGAGATCCATTAACGGGCCGCGGTGATTGTCAAACATTCCAAAACACGTCCGGAGGAGGGGAAGCTTAGAAAAAAATACAAGCTTTTCTACGTGTAATTACCTCTTTTTACTCGCTACAAGTGCCATTTAAACCAGGGATTTTAACACGCAATCACGCCTCATGTTATATTTACTGCAGCATCACCCTACTAATTATAAAGGAGCATACCACTAAATCAATCCACCAGTTGTGTAACCTATAGGCAGTCCCAGTTAAAACGGGCAGCATCAATGGGAATTTTGGGGTTGCTTCACGGGCTGCGTTTTAGAGGCCAGGCCACAGGTTGCACATGCTTGATGTATACATTCATCCTATTCACATAATGTTCACATTTCACATAGTTTCATCATGCTTACATTGCATCAATACATTTATAACATTTTCATATTCTTTTGAGCATGTATACATTCACCATGTATACACGTTCACATATTTTCATCATGTTTACATTGCATATCAATACATTTACAACATGCCTTTGAGCATGTATTCATCATATTTGTACACGTTCATATAGTTTCATCATGTTTTCATTGAATATGTCAATACATTTATAACATTTTCATATGCTTTTGAGCATGTATACATTCATCATATCCATACACGTTCACATAGTTTCATCGATGTTTACATTGCGTATCAATACATTTATAACATTTTCTATGCTTTTGAGCATGTATACATTCATCATATTTGTACATGTTCACATCATGTTCACATTTCACATAGTTTCAATATGTTTACATTGCATAATGATACATTTTATTACATTTTTTCATATTTTTATAACATTTTCATATTCTTTTGAGCATGTATAAGGGTGTTTCTTCAGTAATGAGACCCCTAGGGTCAATTTATGTAAGTGGCCATAAAAATTGTTTTAAATTAATTTTCTGGTTCATATTTGGCCAGAACTTCTGTTTAGTACTAGGAGTGGGCTATAGAGGGGTCATAGTTTCAGATCATGCTTGCTACATGATTTTTTGATGACTTTATACGTACTGACAACATTTTCAAAAATAAAATTGAAATAAATGCAAAATCCAGGGTGCCCCGGCCAAAAAAACCACAAAAAGTCGGCCATTATGGAAAAACAGTATTTTGATCATAAATCAATCATTTTGGTCCAATCAATTTGATTTTGGTGGCAATACCCATGTTTGTTGGGACATGGAATAATCTTATATAACTTTTATCGCATGACGATGTTTCGTTTTCCTGAAAATGGCATTTTTAGTGAAAATAGCCCTGTGAGGGCGCTGTTTAAAAAAATACCTTTCGCATCGAAGCATCTCAAATATTAATATTGAAATATGATAGGAGTTACATTTTAGGCATTTCCTGAAAATCTGAGTAAAATACCATTTGTTGTTTTGAAGCTACACCATTTTGAACATCTTTGAATTGTCTCCATTGAAACACACACTAATGAAAGTTCGTTGACCCCTGTACTATCCTATGGAAGTGCTTTTAACGCGTTCTTGTGATTTTAAATGAGGTAACATGCTCACATCTTCAGACAATGTTTTTTGACACACTCTTAACATATTTCATGTATTCAAATTCATTTTTATTAATGCGATAGCTACTTTTTTGCAAAGCGCCCTCACAGTCCAAATTTGACCAAAATCAGCTATTTCAAGAAAACGAAGGGGTTATATGAGATGAAACCAGCATAAAATGACAAACTGTACCCTAAAACATGGGTATTGCCACCAAAATCAAATAAATTAGACCAAAAATGACCGAGTTACAATGTATGATCAAAAGTCTGTTTTTTCCAAAATGGCCGACTTTTTGTGGTTTTTTGGCCGGGGCACCATGGATTTCGCATTTTTTTCATTTTTTTTTTGAAACTGTTGTCAGTATGCATAAAGTCATCAAAATAATAAAAATGACCCTCTATAGCCCACTCCTATTAGTACTAGAGAGATAGCGAGCAAAATTTCTGAATCCTACCTCAATTTTGAATTTTTTTTACACACAAACCCTATGGGAAATTGTGTGTCAATGTCACAACCGTTACCTGTTACAACCGTTAGTGCGTCAAGAATATTCAAACGGCTGAATATTTAAAAGTATACCATGAATTCATATGGTTAGGGCTTATTTCCTAGGTTGAAAGACATAATTTTCTTGAAACCAAATCCATTGGGGTACTTTTTTGTCATACCAGAGTCTAGAAATTGTCGAACTAGTAGCCGGTCGTAACGGTTTTAACATTGACGCACTGTTACAACCGTTATCAACAAAATGTCATGAAACTCTAAAGACTGACAACATTTCAAAATCCTTTTACAATATTCAGGTAGCCTTAATGTGATGTATTGCATAAATCAAGGAAAGGCCACTTGACAATTATTTATGTGCTTCAGGAGGTCATTTTTAATCATTGACACACACATTTTATACATTTATAACATTTTCTATACTTTTGAGCATGTATACATTCATCATATGTGTACATTCACATCATTTTCACATGTCACATAGTTTCAATATGTTTACATTGCATATCAATACATTTTTATAACATTTTGATATATGCTTTTGAGCATGTATACATTCATCAAATGTATAGACCAGGCCTCAAATTTCGTCAATTTAGGGGCATGGCCACTTTGGCCTTAAAAATAACACATTTCGAAGGGCATCGAGGCCATGTTCTGGGGCACCAAGGCCAAACCAATATTGGAATGAAAGGGCACCAAGGCCATTTTATATTACATTATTTATACCATAATTTTACATATAAACTTCACTAGGACTTTTATTAAATACTTAACAGCATGAAACGAGACAGTCTGTTTATTTTGTCAATCAACATATTTTAATACTGTATCATTGTCATGTTGTGAATTTGTGATGTTATACAGTTAAGCCCACAATTATTCATACCCCTTGACAAATATGTGTTTTTTGCGTTTTTCTCATATCTATACCAGCTGGAGTGGTGGAACTTTTGCTTTACACTAAAGACAATTAGTTTGCAAGTACAAATCAATATATTTGGGCTCAACATTTTTTGCATAACAATAGAATTGAACAAGAATTGTGTTTTTATGCCTGTCCAAAATTATTCATACCCCATACCAAGTCTCAGGATTGAGGCCACTTTTTGTCATAATACACATGTTTTTGACATTCCAAACACTCTTTATATTGTGTGATAGGCTTTTATATTGTTATGCAATTATTCCATACAATGTGGA
This sequence comes from Ophiura sarsii, assembly GCA_035610835.1. NCBI lineage: Eukaryota > Metazoa > Echinodermata > Ophiuroidea > Amphilepidida > Ophiuridae > Ophiura > Ophiura sarsii. The sequence goes on along the minus strand of CM069444.1, from coordinate 13,462,961 downwards.
TGCATTACAAATGTGTCCTATTCAATGTACAGTGAGGGATATCATAGGACAACACTCTAGCTCTTTGACAGCATGGCAAAGGGGATCAAATAACTCAATGAGGACCTTTTTTGTGCATTGTGAATGCTTACAAAGAGGGGAAAGGCTACAAAGCTATTTCGAAGCAATTTCAAGTGCCAAATTCCACCATAAAAAGCATAATTAGGAAGACCAAGAGAGTTAAAATCACTTCAAATCAGTTAAAAACCCTGAAGAACACGGTCGGAAGCCAACAGTGTCCCCTTGTTTGACAAGAAAAGTATGGTGAAAGGCCAACAACAATCCACATATCACCGTCAATGCCCTCCTGAACAACCTTGGTGAGTCTTGGAGCAAGATATTAAGGCAGACACTTCAGCAGACATAGTACACAAGAGTTCTCCATGGACTCCGACCAAGAAAGACTCTACTCCTGAAAAGAGACCATGAGAAACTCATCTAGCATTTGCAAGAGCACTTCTGGACAAAGTTCCAAGTTTTTGGTCTTCAGTGTTGGGGTTGCTTAAGATGCAAGACAAGTTTCTCTGTGTCTCTTTTAAGGAGTAGAGTCTTTCTTGGTCGGCCTCCATGGAGACCTCTCATGTGCCATATATGCTGGAGTGTCTGCCATGATATCTTGGTCCAATAATTGCCAGGGTTGTTCAGGAGAGCATTGATGGTGATCTGTGGATTGTTGTTGGCCTTTCGCAATACTTTTCTTGTCAAACAAGAGGACACCGCTGGCTTCCGACTGCATCCTTCAATGTTTTTTAGTGAGTTGAACGTCTTGTTCTTCCTAATTATGCTTTGTGTGGTGGATTCTTGCACTTGGAATTGTTTCGAAATAGCTCTGTAGCCTTTCCCCTCTTTGTGAGCATTAACAATATGCATAAAAAAGTTATTTGATCTTCTTCGCCATGCTGTCAAAGAGCTAGAGTGTTGTCCTATAATATCCCTCACTGTACATTCAATAGGACACATTTGTAATGCAATAAAATTATGCACACATCATGGAATAATTACAAAACAATATAAAAGCCTATCACACAATATAAAGAATGTTTGGAATGTCAAAACATGTGTATTATCACAAAAAGTGGCCTCAATCCTTAGATTTGGTATGGGGTATGAATAATTTTGGACAGGCATAAAAACATAATTCTTGTTCAATTCTATTGTTATGCAAAAAATGTTGAGCCCAAATATATTGATTTGTACTTGCAAACTAATTGTCTTTAGTGTAAAGCGGAAGTTCCAACACTCCAGCTGGTATAGATATGAGAAAAACGCAAAAAAACTCATATTTTCCAAGGGGTATGAATAATTGTGGGCTTAACTGTATATGTACGTTGCTGTTGGAAAGCAGAGCAGTGAGCAATTGCGTAGCTAGAGACAAGGTGGATACATGTTTAAAAACAACCATTTTAGATAGATGAAAACTTTACACCTCGAATGGACTGTCACATATTCATTTTTGTTAAATTTTAAAGCACATTGCACCTTTCAAAATCGGATTGAACTTGGAATAATTTGATCAAAGTTAAGTTTATCGGAACCCTTAACCGCGAGCCAAAAGGGCACATGGCCACTGTTAAAAATAGGGCATTATGGCCGTGATTTTTTTACTGATCCGAGGGCATCGCGGCCAGATGCGATGTAATTTGAGCCCTGGTATAGACGTTCACATAGTTTCATCATGTTTACATTGCATATCAATACATTTACAACATGCTTTTGAGCATGTATACATTCATCATATCCATACACGTTCACATAGTTTCATCATGTTTACATTGCGTATCAATATATTTAAAACATTTTCTACGCTTTTGAGCATACATTCATCATATTTGTACATGTTCACATCATTTTCAAATTTCACATAGTGTCAATATGTTTACATTGCATATCGATACAGATTTTATAACATTTTTTTCATATGCTTTTGAGCATGTATACATTCATCATATTTATACACGTTCACATAGTTTCATCATGTTTACATTGCATATCAATACATTTATAACGGCATGCTTTTGAGCATGTATACATTCATCATATTTATACACGTTCACATAGTGTTATCATGTTACATTGCATATCAATACATAAAATACATAAATAACATGTTTGAAATTGAGTGGTCTTCGTATGAAAAAGAAATGGACAAAACTAAAATATTGTGTACTTTACACCTATATTCTACAGGGTGACCCAGAAAATGTTGAACCCAAAAATCACAAACTTAAAAAAAATAATTAAAAATGAAAATAAATAAATATGGCATTCTGTTTTCAACAGGACTTTAGATCATGTAAATTGGCCTTACCAAACTAAAAATACACTTAATTGTGTGACAGGGGGTGTTTTCGCCCTTTTGTGAAAGTGAAAAAATTGTAACTTAAGGGAGGCCCGTTAACTAATCGGATATGCTAAGTGGATATCTACTTTGAAATCGGCTAATTCAAATCTACTAAATGATTTTAGATATCGACTCTTTCAGTTGTTTGTGCCCCGACTCAAAAACCGTTTACTGGTTTAAGACCGTATCATATCGTCTAGGTTAAATTGAACAAGCTCCTGTATGATGACATATAATTGGCCTTTGAAACGCTCGCACAAATTACCTCTATTGTTATCGAGTGGTTGTAAATCTATAACGCGTTGAGTGACACTATTCAGGGACTTTCAAAAAGTCCCTGCACTATTGATAGAGTTCACCCTGAAACTAGTGTGTACCGGTCGATATTTGACTAATGCCTTCTTGTATAAAGTAATTAACTAAAATAAAGTCATTTATGTGAATTTTATTTGTCATAATCTTTTTGTACATTAAAAAGTACCCCAAAACAAGTCTAAATACGTAAATATCGCGTGTATACTTTGTGTACCATAAATATGTGTGTTTCTGTTAGCTATTCAAATGTGAACTTATGTATAACTCACCTGTATTGTTTTGCTTTTATTTAATTTAAACGCTCCCATATTCATGATATTGAGCATTTATTTTCACAACAACATAAAGCATTACCATGTTACAGTCAAACACCATAATTATCACAAATGCATACACGTCATTCTATAAGAACAAAAACCGTTTAAAAACTCCGAAATGTTTCATGACAAATCTCATCACAGGAGGCATAATATCAAACCAATTTTCTTCCCATTAGCAGATAGTATTATTAAATACATATTTATAATGTGGAAAACAAAAAAAACAGTAATTGTATAAACATCATCGTCTTTGAGAAATTAGAAGTGAAAGTTCAAACCAGTACTTTTTTACTAAAACAATACTCATTTTCGGGAAGTTTAGCAGCTTTAAACGCCTAGAAATAGAATTATTTATAAAATGCAATATTATGGATGGCGTCCATGAAGTGTTAGTCATATTAATTTGACCTAATGTTAAACTTCAGAGTTTGGTTAATGCTCGAATCTAACTTAAATTCAAAAAATCGTGACAAGAAATTCTAACACAATGTAGCGCGCTCAATAGGCCTACACATTATTCTAATCTTAAAACACTTTCCACGCAGCTATAGTCACTGTTAGCGGTTTTACAACTGCCGGTACAGAAACCTTTCCTTACTTTCATGTAGGCCTATATCTCATGGATAACTTAACAAATACTAGGCACGTTTGTACTATTTGAATGCATTTCACATGGTGATTTCCTATATTGACAATGAAATTCAATAATTTTGACATATTTGAAACATTTTGTACAATTTTTGATTGTCGTCTGCAGACGCCTGCCGCGTGGAAAGTGTTAAACAAGCAAAGCATTTAAACAGTTTGAAATAATGCATGATAAATCTCGCCACAGAAGGCGTAATATTCAACCAATTGTCTTCACATTTGGAGATATATAGTATTAAAAACATATTTACAATGTATTAAACCAAAACAAAAATTGTATAAACATCATCATCTTTGAGCCCGGGTCATCTTGATATAAGGTAAATGTCACAGGAAAGAATTACTTTTATTCATCTCAACTCCGAGTGGATCAGTTGTTCGTGTCTGTCGCGATCCGCTCTGCTTTGGAACACTTTTCTGCAGAATTCCTTATTGCACATGCTATCTCCTTCATTTGTATATGAGACCAATAGGCCATGGTCAAGCTTTGTACCGCCGCGTGGAAAGTGTTAAGCGCTTTGGCATTTTTGATTAGGCGCTATATAAATGCATTGTATCTTTAAAACACTTTCCACGCGGCTATACCATGTACAAAACTTTTTTTTAGATTTTCCCTCAAATTTTCTCACGACATACTCGGCCAATTTGAAGGCATTCTCATAGCGATTCCAAATATGGTGATAAAACTTCAAATTAAATAATTTTGACATTTTTGAATAGATTTATTTATTTATGAATAAATATAGACTTATTTATTTATTTATTTGAAGATACACTTTCACAACAGCTGCACCCGTCTACTCAAGACCCAAGTATAGTTCATACTATATACATAAGATTTAAAAGATGAAAGAATAAAGAGTTATTATAGTAATTACATATAGCATACAATAGACTCACTTTGAGATAGTATCTATATTTATTTGTGACGGCCATCTAAAGCGACATGGGAGTTATAAGACCTTAAAACGGTCGACCTAATACATAACAAATACTATAAGTTAAAAGTTTAACGGGTTCGCCGTCGGACGAGTTTTAATCTGTCTCTTATATTATGAATACCCGTCGTAAAAGCCTATCTCACAATTTAATATAACAAATACTTTTCATGTTTGGACTTATTTTGAGGTATTTTTTAATGTACGAGGGGCATTCAATAAATACCTGCAACCATTGTTGTTCTCCACACGTGAGTGATTCTGTGAAATCTTAGTGGGTACATTATAAAGTATAAACCTTAATCTATCATTTAACACAATCTGGATTTACTGAATATTCATAATTACGTAATAGCATTAGCATAAAATAACCCATATTTGGACACTGAAAAAACATGCCACTTTGGCAGGAATTTTGAATTAGCTTGATATCACGTGTATTGAAATGAGCAGAACTTTGTTCCGGATAAATGTGCAAGTCTAACATTTTGCATCGGGAAACCAGAGACCATGTTCAACGAGGTCCTAAATGGAGAGGTTCTGTCAAAGACAATTTTTTGAAATACACTGCATCTTATCTTGGTCAACATTAGGCTTTTACAGTGAGCCCCAAAATGCCGAAAATCCAAAGAAATGAAAATGATAGTTATAGCAAACAATTAGGAGTTCCTGAAACACCACAGCAAATGCAGGATTCGTTATTGTATAGATGACAGGGTATCAATAAATACATCGAGAATTGTTGAACTTGGAATACAAATCTGCGCATGCGTAGAACGCACGGTGGTCAGAAAGCGCTCAAAATGAGCAGAAATGTTAAACAATCACTGCAACCAACGTAAAAGTTACAGATAAGGAATTGAATTTAAGAAAACAAGAACTGTGGTGAACTTCAATACAATAACATATAATACAAATTAAAAAAATGTAAACATTTATTTGAAAATACAATTTAATTTAATGTTATGGTCAGTGTAGTGATTTTACTCAAATTGGGTAAAAAGAGCTTCATTGTATTAACATTTTCTCTGCAGAAAACGGTTTCAGATATTGCCTTTATAATCTCCCGTTTAAATCTGTAACATGTAACAATGATGAACAAGAGGTTTACGCCAAATCTTGCGGTTGGATACCTTGACCTTGACTGTTTATTCATTAAAGGATTTCTTTTAAGCTTTGACAAGAAGATGACGTTTTAATGTTACATAATAAGTGTTTTTTCTCCATAATTTGCATCTAAAAATAAATAATGTTGAGCACATAGTACTGGTCTATCACTGTTTCAAAAGGCAACTTATTCCATGCATCGGATCTTGAGATATCTTGAAAAAAGTAACTGTGCATCAAATTGCTTGAAAATATTCTCCGCCCTGATCAGCTATTTTTCATGCAGTGTCCAGAGAGTATTGATTTTACGCATGTGCCATTACGTAATCCCACAAACGATATTGTTCATTCATGCATAGCGAGGAAAGATAAAGACCCATATTTCAAATTACGCTAATTCTTGTTGGCATACGTCGCGCATGAGTGGAGAAAAACAATGGTTGCAGGTATTTATTGAACGCCCCTCGTATTATTCAGTTATGGTGACCAATATCCATAATGGTGATTAATTTATTAATTAGCTTGTACAAGTAAGCGTTTCAGTCAATATAGCGATCAGTAAACACCAATTACGATCGCCCTTTAATCAATGATGTGGATAAACTTCGAGACGATTTTATATCGCCATCGTCACGCGCTGAGTACTCTCCTATTGTAGTCTTATAAGTAGCACTTGATAATCAATATTTGACTTGAAAGGAAACTGTTTGAGAAGGAAGACGATTTGCTAGTCAGTCGAAATCTTACTAGTTGAATCAAGAAGCATTTTAAAAGTGGACTTCAAAATGGACTTTATCTCTTCCCCGTCGCATAAGCCATGTCGATATGTGAATCAGATATCTACTTAGCATATCCGATTAGTTTACGGGTCTCCCCTAATAGTTCAGATATGATTTTTGGGTTCAACATTTTCTGGGTCACCCTGTATTGGGTGACCCCATCGAGTTACTGCAGGGCTACTCCCAAACTCTTGTAGCCTTGCAGTGACTTCAGAGCTACTCCACTATGCAGCTACTCCACTATGAGCCAATGCATATTGGCAGCTACTTGACATACATTATCAGGGGTTTCAGTCTTTGTCAACTGGTGCAATGAGGAAAGAGCGTAGACTGGCCTGTGGCAGAGACTGAGCCCCCCTCCATCATATTATTTTATTGACTTTTACTCTGTTTTCCAGGAATCAAGCAGCTTCAAGATGAAAAAGAATAGAAAAAGGAGTGTAAGTTATAATGATTGAACAGTTATCATTAGCTGTCATCAATTTATTTTTTTTAAGTTTATTTTTCGAGTAGGCTACATAGGCTATCGGCCCAAATAAACTTCTCACAAAAAGTTAGGACACTTTTTTTAATCAAGTATATTTTTATTATTTATTACCCTCTTGTAGTATGTTGCAAATCAATGGAAGCTGAAGTGTTCTTATTTAAATTGATACCAAATGTGCAATGATAACATGTTGCTGGACTTGGCCACATGAATGAGAATGAGGCAATGTCACAAATCAAATGTGCCAAAATTACCGTTATCTGTGCTAAACAGTCAATAGGTAATGGCACGGGCTCTCTCCAATTCTGTTAAACACGGCATATTGAAACTGCAAAACGTTTACTGTGTCTCAGAAAAAAATACAAGTTATATGCCTAAACCTTTCATCACTTACTTTCATGACCTTCCACCTGGAGTCATTGTTAACCCAGTCTTGCAAATACCCAAACAATGGTTTTATAAAGATATGTGGGTTAACATTGTGTGTGTTGTGCTCACTGGTAAAAATCTTTGTGTAAACCATTCATGGTTCTCAAGCATGACATGTTTAATTATTGATCATTACCTAAGGCTGGGTTCACATAGGAGTATACGGTATACGGTATTCGCTATACGCTATTCAGTATTCGCTATACGGGCACGGCGAGTCACATAGGGTAGCACGCGAGCCCTACTCGTATTAGAGTCATTACCTAATTAGTTTCTTAGTGAACTTGTCAACTAGAACCATTTTAAAAGAAAATGAGGTCCCATGCATTTCTCAAAAGTGACGGGAACATTCTTTTATAGCAAAAATTCCAAAATGGCCGCCATACTGGGCCAAAAATTCAAATGGCACACCAAATTGTTCGGCTGAGCACAAGGATTCCGAAAAAATATAGTACAAAGGCGTCCTATTGTCTTATTGTTCTAACTTACCCTATTCTACGCAATAAATTGTTTATAAATCGTGATAGGGGAAATTCGGAACGCCTGTATACACAAATTGCAGCCCGCCACATCCAAACAGGACGGTATACGGTGCACGAAAATCAAACACGCACGATTCCCGGTATACTATACTATACTATACGCAGGTATACGGCCTTTTCGAATAGTGCCGTCTTATGTGACCCGATATTATGAAATTACATTGTTTCGATTTAATTAGCTATACGCGTGCCCTGCAAAACGTGCACCGTATACCCGAATAGTATACTCCTATGTGAACTCAGCCTAATGACTGTTTAGCACAGATAACGATTCAGGGAGCAGCCTGTACATAGATACATATACATATGATAAGTATTGATGACAATTGAGATTGGTGTGTATGGGCATCTCCAATATACATGAAATGCACACAGAATGCATAGCTGTATATTGGCTCAAGATAGATATTTTGGCTCAAGATAGATATTTTAGCAAAAATACATCAACAATTCATAAAGTATAATTGATGATAACAATTCATTACTTCATGAATAGTCGCGATAGCTGCGTAACAAGTGCGTTCCAATAAAATGAATCGTTAGATGAGAACGCGCACGCCGAGCGCAGGTTACTAATAATTGCCCGAAAGTGCTGCGCCAAAGTGTTTTATTGTTTTGCTCATTGACCGACCAATCAAATTGAAGCCTCACGCTCCTAAACTGAATATTCATTGAGTTATGAGGGAACACGATTAAAGCTTATTTCTGATTGGTTGAATGAGGGGATGACCCGACTCGGACTGTTTCAATAACTAAGGGCAGGGGTGCACAAAATAAACAGAAAACTAATTAAATTATTAGCGAGATTATATCGGTACAAATCAAAGATTTGGATAAATATGCATCTTTTTCAGTAATGAATGAGATTCATACACTCTATGTAGTGTTGAACCAATCAGGAAGCAGGAATTACAAATACGCGGAGTGCATTGAAAGTGTCCACTGCACTCCGCGTGTGCGCCGTTCAAATCACGCAGTGCGCGTTTTGTTTTGATTCGTTGTTCGAGATTAGCGGGTTCGCCGATTTTCACTGCGGGTGTTAGCAAACTTGTTAAAGTGTTTTTAGTCGTTTTACATAGATCAAAATTGTGATTTTTATTTGTAGTGTGTCGTGTATGAATTAGGTCAATGCATGCGTATGTTTTGTTTCTCGAAAAATTAGAAAAATCAATGCACTGGCGCAAATGTTGATATGCTAACACTCCCCCTTCGGGGTCGTGCCATTATTCACACATCAACATCAGCGCGCGTGCATTGATTTGTCTAATTTCTCTCGAAACAGAACATACGCATTTATTGACCTATAATTCATACACTCTATGTAGTGTTGAACCAATCAGGAAGCAGGAATTACAAATACGCGGAGTGCATTGAAAGTGTCCACTGCACTCCGCGTGTGCGCCTTTCAAATCACGCAGTGCGCGTTTTGTTTTGATTCGTTGTTCAAGATTAGCGGGTTCGCCGATTTTCACTGCGGGTGTTAGCAAACTTGTTAAAGTGTTTTTAGTCGCCATTTACATAGATCAAAATTATGCTTAAATTGTGAATTTTTATTTGTATAGTGTCGTGTATGAATTAGGTCAATGCATGCGTATGTTTTGTTTCTCAAAAAATTAGACAAATCAATGCACTTGCGCAAATGTTGATATGCTCACAATAGCACTCCCCCTTCGGGGTCGTGCCATTATTCACACATCAACATCAGCGCGCGTGCATTGATTTGTCTAATTTCTCTTGAAACAACACATACGCATTTATTGACCTATAAATAATGACTGCTTAACAACTGTTTTCGCGAATTTGTTGTGAAATACTCGGTAGCTGTTGTGGTCATTCGGAATTGTCACTCAGGGGCTGCGCCCCTTGGGGACAATTCCTCAGACCATAACATCAACCTCTTATTTCACAACAAATTCGCGAAAACAGTAGTTACGCAGTAATTATTCTCTAAATAGCTCGCACATTTAGGGTAGTAATATGAATTATGATTTTTGCAATCCTGTTACACATATTCAGGTACGGGAAGCATTTCAGACAATGCAAGCATCAGGGCTTAAAGACTACTATGGAGAAGAATGGGATGAAAGTAAGTGTCTGGTAATTAATATATGATATGTGTTTCATAATTTGACAACCGTAGTTGTGAAGAGGTCAAGTCACAATACGACCTAACCTCTAGGGTCTAGGTCTGATTGGAAGATACATGCACTTGGTTTTTTTTCTAAATTTTTTATGTGGATAATATTTTATGGACGGAATGGCGGCGGTGAATCGATCCTCCCATGAAATGTTATCACCATCACCATGACATATAGGCGACATATATAGGCCAAGGAAAATAAAAAACACTCAAATTACAAACTTAATTTTGATATCAGCAGTGAGAACCTGCTCACTCACAATCATGTAAGAGGAGGGAGTGATGGTTACAGGATTTTCAGCACTTAAATAGCATTTACGCTCGACATGTCACAAATTTCTGTGGCATCACAGAAAACAAATGCATCCTTGCAAACAAAGATAGAAATGTGCACAAATTGAATCAAAATTTGGCAACATTTTCTATTGGTGATCAGTAATTGCCATGTTACTGTCAAAAACACCACTATTTCACAGATGCATAACAAAATTAAACTGCTGGTGTCACAATTAGAACAATCGAGTTCCATTTCCCATTTAAAGGTACATGAACATGTTTTTACTGCTTCCTATTAAATTTCCTAGTCTGTTGTACAAAATCACACTTTAACCTGTGTATCTCTATGGAAGCTAGGACCTGTAACCTCAATTCTCTTACACCAGCAAAAACCTGTGGGTTGGGTAATCAACTAATGTATTAAATTTGGCGGTACACGCATGAATTTCTTTTTCCTCAAAATACAGGTGAAGATAAGGATTCAGAATATGGCATTGAATGGGATGTTGACGGACAACAGGAAGGAGTAGTAAGTCATTTTTTGCTCGCTTTATTTAGAGAAAATCATGTTGCCCTAATTGTCGTGTATTTGTCATATAAAGGAGGACGATGAGGTTAAGTTAGTTTGTGTCAGGAATAGATGAATGTACACACAGATATAAAGCCATAATACACGGTGCAAGTCAAGGGTTTGATCTGGGTTTTTTTTACCTTGATTTATTTTCAAAAATCAAGGTATTAATTGAGGTACTGTATCTATGCTGTTTCTTTCTTCTGCTTCTTTCATTGTTTGTTACCTTGATTTTTCAAAAATCAAGGTACTGTATCTCAACTGTTTCTTTCTTCTGTTTCTTATATTGGCTTCGTGTAGCGAGCCAATATAAAGAATGCTTGGGTCAAAGGTCAACGGTCAATAGGTCAGGTCAAAGGTCAATAGAAGGTCACTAGGGACCATTTTCTCATATAAAAATCAAGGTTCCCTGGTCTTAGACTAGAACTAAATCTAGTTGTATCTGTACTGTTTCTTTCATCTTCTCTCTTTCTTTCTGGCAAACCCATCTACAAAATGCTTCTTCTCATACACCTTAGTATGCTACAATCACCAAACTTGGTCAGAAGGACCCCTGCCAGACTTCATAAAAGTTATTCACAGTTTTTGGTCATAGGTCACACACAGGGGTCACTAGAGGTCAATACATGATTTTCACTTATAACCCTTGCATTATAACGACACGTCCCTAACAACAATTTGACAGTTTCCACGATAAATTACTTTAAAAAAAGAAACTTAGTAAGCGCCCACCCAAAATGACTTTGCTAAGAGCCCTGGGCGCTTAATAGGGTTAATACGGTACCACAAGCTACATAATAATATGATAAATACAATGATTTTGTCACCATATTCTACAACCTAGAATATCAATTATAGCTTAAGGAGCGAAGCATACTAAACCTCCCCAAGGCCAGTCTCCATCCACCCAATGTCCAAAACAATAAAACGTCACTAAAAGCAATGCCAATATCTGAAGTAGGGAAGGTGAGGTTGAGTTCGTTTATGCCAGCAATAGATGAATCCACATACAGATATAAAGCCATCATGCATGGTGCAAGTCAACAGTTTGATCTGAGTGTTTTTACCATTTCAGTCAGGAGACGGAGAAGAGGATGATGATAATGATGAAAAGGACGAAGACGGAGAAGAGGATGATGATAATGATGAAAAGGACGAAGACGGAGAAGAGGATGATGATAATGATGAAAAGGACGAAGACGGAGAAGAGGATGATGATAATGATGAAAAGGACGAAGACGGAGAAGAGGATGATGATAATGATGAAAAGGACGAAGACGGAGAAGAGGATGATGATAATGATGAAAAGGACGAAGACAGAGAAGAGGACTATTCAGATTTGGAAGATGGAGATGACACTAAGGTAATTTCATGGGTGGCACTCGAGAAGGTGTACAGATTAACACAAGCATCAAAAAGACATTTTATCAAGTTGGAAATAAGGCCACCAATATGTTCCAAATAAATGCTGGCTTTTCACTAAATGCGGCATTCTTGAAATGCCCATGATCAGTTAACTAATTAATATTTGCCTTGCGCTTTTACAAAAATTCAATTGGACTAGGGCCATTGGGCCAAATTCAACAGTCCTTGTGCCGTATGCTATACCATTTATCTAAGGTGTGGGCAGACTCCACCACCTTTGGAGGCAGCAAGCACAGCCAGCTGACTATTGGTATGGAATTGCCAGATTGCTTTATTTAGAAGAAAAAAACATGTTGCTCTTGTCATGTATTTATATAACATATAAAAAGAAATCATAAGTGTTGATCTCAGGGAATGGGTGGATATATACCCCAACATTTGGCAAAGGAGGACCGCCTCATGTATAATGATCCCCTAATTTATAGATACGTGTATATGCTACCATTTTGCAACCTGGAACGCTAATACCTTCTTAGGGATGCGTGGTCCAATTAACGAATTCAACCTCGCTCCATAATACAAAGGTTGTGGGTTCGAGCCCCGTTAGTGCCAGCATGTTGGACCCCACACCATTAGGTCTCCAACATGGTACCTATGGTTATTTGTAAAGACAGAATATTCAAGTTGATGTACCACAAGCTACATAATAATATGATAAATACAATGATTTTTTCACCATCTACAACCTAGAATGCCAATTATAGCTTCAGGGGCGAAGCATACTAAACCTCCCCAAGGTCAGTCTCCATCCACCCAATGTCCAAAACAATAAAACACCACTGAAAGCAATGCCAATATCTGAAGTAGGGAAGATGAGGTTGAATTAGTTTATGCCAGCAATAGATGAATGTACATGTATACAAAGCTGTAATGTACGGTACAAGTCAAAGGTTTCATCTGATTATTTTTCTCCATTTCAGCCAGGAGAGGATGATGATGAAGATGAAGATGATAAGGTAACTTCATGGCACTCTGGAAGGTGTACATCAGATTATGGAAACATTTTATCAAGTTAATCAAATTGGAAATTATGACATCAATATGTTAAATAATGCTGGCTTTTAAATGACACCTTAATTCTATATTATTCTACATTTTTAAGCTTTTGAAAAACATGATACTTTCTTTATATTTGCCCTAGTCTTTAATCAGATAAATTGGTATTTTCACTCTGCAACCTTTTTCAACTACGCATGTTTTCAGACTTGTAACATTCATTTCCTGTAAGATACTAGTACATGAAATATATAGTTCCTTGTAAGAGTACACACTTATTTATATCAAACAACATCATTTTACTTATTGTCTTGCACTTTTACAGAAATATGATGTATGTCACATCTGTGGCAAAACTGTTCTTCTAAAGAACATTGGTGCCCATTTCACCAATAGACACAAACTGCAAGGGCAGATTTACAGAAAGGTGTTAGAGGATCAAAAGTTGAGGTAAGCAGTGAACATAACATGGTAGTAATTAATTGTGTGTGCATGTCCACCTTATAAAGCTAACACTGTCGTTGATTTTTTTCGGATACAGGAGAAAAAAAGCGCAAGGGAAACAAGTGAAGCTCACATGCCCAATATGCCAAAAAAACCTGTTCAACCGGAGACTGGATCTACACCTCAGGTCTGGTATCCATAAAATGAAGGCAAGTAGTGATACTGTATACCTAGGTGTTTCATGATTCCGGCCTGGTATATAAGGATTCCATGCTCTTTTTTCCAATTTTCCCTATTTTGTGCAGAATTCCCTTTATTCATTCCAGTTTTCCCATCGGCATTCCTTTCATTTTCTTGTACTGCTCTTTTGCTAACTGGATGCCACATTAAAGGGGCACAGAGAGATGTAAGGATATACTAAATGAGCAAATAACGTAATAATCATCAATGTAGCCCAAATCCAAAATGTCATATCCGACATCGCCTTCATGCCAAATAAGCAAATAACGGGTTGAGATTTGTTACGAAGGGCCGCGAGTAAAACGATAGCATAACTTCCGAATTCAGCACCTAATTTTGATATGATGATATCGAAACTAAGATAATCATGAAATTTTATATGATAAATGGTGAATGTTGGTAAATTGTTTCAGATGGTAGTTAGTAAATGCCTAAGTATTACTTTGATGCATAATGCACTCCCATATGTATATCTCTCAATGCACATTTAATGCAGCGAGATCCACCCAGCTGATAGTTAACTACCACTCAACCAAACCCATTTCACCGATGTATCTGCATGATTATTTCTAGAACCGGGAAAGGTGGCGCTTTGTGGTTACAGGATATCAGACACTTAAACAGCATTCACGGAACCCCATAGAAATTAATTTGCCAAATTTTGACTCAATGTGTGCAGCAGGTTCCTGTCTTTGCAACTATGCTAGTTACTTAACCCATTTACATATACTTTTCCAGTTACAGGGCATGTTGGGTTAAAAATGTGAAGCAAAAGAGAAAAAAGAGATAAATGCGTAAACAACAGTCCTACTAGAATCCTACCAAGCTTTCTACAATTATGCATCATGTCTCGGTTTAATAAAATCATAAACGATCCAAATAAATCAATGTTTTCACCACAAATACAGACTACAGACGATGAATACAGAGCTCTCGTTGGTGGGAAAAAGAGAGGTGCATCGAAGATAAAAAAACCCCATCATGGCCCCATCAAATCAAAAGGGCCAAATATACATCGTGAGTTTTATTTTATTTATTTATTTGTTATTAATTCAGGTAGTTCCATCCACTATAAATGTTCTGTATCCTAGGAAGCACTGCTAATATTTGTGTATATAAACAAACACCAAATGGTCTTATAGTATACATACATTATACTAAGAATAATAAAGTACTAACATTTAAAATTACCTATTAGTCATACAACCCATTTATACAGAAAATTTACGAAACACACACAAACTTTGCATAATTCGAATTGGCAGCCTATGATACTCACCCGACAACCATGCCGCCACTTAATATGATAATGACAATAATGACAATTTGGATACACTCTTCACAAACATGTGAATTCAATGATTATTCAAAAAACAAAACAAATTTAACGTGTAAGTCAGGCTGCAAGCGATTGTGAAGTGACTCTTACACGTTACCATTCAAAAAGCCCTCTAATTCTACACCAGTGCCCTCACTGAATTCATTAACACAACAATACTAACATAGATTTATTCTAATTCGTGCGGTACTCAACCGAATAAATCAATATAAATTGTCATTGAAAATGTTGTTTTTGTGGATGTAATATAGCTTTAAATTCAATTCGTAAAAGTAATGTTAATGATTTGATGGTGAAACACTTTATAAACGCATTACTCACATCAGTGTCATTGATTGGTGATAGTATCTGACAACCACCAACATTGCTGACCTATTCAGCTTAATTTGAATTTACTTAATTATTTGTACACATCTTTACAAATACCTATAGGCACAGTAATGGAGTCTTTTCAAGAACACCTGACGTATACGGGTAAAAACCACAAACAGAGCAGCGCCATTTGCTCTATAACGCTGCAGGTGGCAGAAAACATTAGTGAGGCACTGGGAAAAAAAAACACCAGCGTAAAGTGGCTGATTGAAGCCAGCAACAACCAACTGGGGAGGTATTGTTATAATATTATATTCATTCAGTTTTTGTTTTAATCAGATTACACCTAAATGAACTTGTCTTATGATTCTCCACCTGTTTAATGATTGAAATGGAAAACAAAAATAATGCATGGAAAAAAAACCCTGATGAAACACTTTTTGAATCCAATGACCACACATGACATTTTTGATGTACATCCCATTGACAGGCTGCACGGATATCAACCCTATTTGTACAACAAAACGTTGATTCAAAAAATGCTGATCCGGCCCGATCAGCATTTTATGACAGACAGTATCCCCTGCAGTATGTGTGATAAATAACGTGAACTATATTTGCATAGATGGTGTTTTTCAATAAATAACGATGGTATTGGTTTAATCAAGTTTTGCTGTGTTATTGTTGGTAGAAACAACAACAATGGGTTCATCTTAAATTCTGAAGTAAATTTTAAAAAATATTAAAAATGTCAACACCGCTTAATGTCCCGTTAACCCTAACCGGTAAAGCTATGTTTTTGTGCGTATCAGGGGGAGGGGGAAAAGTACTATTTTTTTGACCTGACAAATCATCCAGCACTCCCCGAGATTCGATCCCAGGACCATCCGCACCCCAGTCTGTTCCTCTACCAACTGAGCTAAATTGCGATTTAGTGAGATTCAGCTGGGTTAGGGTTAAAGCCTATTGTCAATACTATATAATTCAAATTTCAAAACAAATATTTGTCGATCATCAGTGAAGGGAATATAACTATATTTGCATTATTCAAATAATACCACCCAGTTTTTTCATTTTGTTACTTGAGTTTATGAAGTCATGAAGTTCACAGATATTATTATTTGCATAACATGTCTTTTTATTTTACAATTTCATGGTAAATGTTTTTGAAATATTATTATTATTAAATTCATGATAAAGAGCTCATTTAAATCATGCTATCACGAGGTCTACTCTGACTACGAAGCCGTATCGCTAAGGGTGAGTAATTCCGGGTCGCTGTGTGTGGGTTAGAAAAACAACAGCATTGTGCGCGACTGCATACTGACTGCTGCAGGTTGATGTCAATCAGGTATGGGCTGTCCCTGTTGCACCTGCGATGTACATGCCATTAGAAACATCAGGTGTGGATATTTTGATCCATATTGATAAAATTGGTATGCTCTGTAAATGTGTGAAGATCCTTTTCTTCCCAAATCCAAATAAATGTACGTTATATAAATCTTTAATATGTGACAAGCATGATGGAATATCATATCGAGAACACTTAAACGTTATATTTAGGAAAGTATGATAAGATGTTCATTGTATTTACGTTTACCTTTTGTACCTTACAGGGCATTAGATGCAATTGCTCGATCAAAAAAACACCAACCAACAACAGCAAAGGTCTATGCTAGCACCTTGACCCATATCTTCAATCACCTGTCGCTCATGCACAGTTTTCCCACAGGTTTGAAAATTTCATGGAAGAGAGCTAATCAAGTAAAGCTATGGCTGAAAATGAAGATGAGGAGTCTCCACAGATTATGTAACACAAGAGGTTCTACTGTCAGAAAGACAATATCAGGTAGTACAAATCATTGAATTATAACCAGATAACAGATGTTGCAATATATTATTTATGTTTTAATAACTGTATATAATCTGTTGTTTCATTGTGAGAATTGAACGGGTTGTGCACTACAAACCCCAACAATTTCACACAATTACCCCCAAAAAGATGGTGATGCAATGTTTTAATGGCATTCACTATAACGCCCTTTCCAATAGTTGTTATATCAAAATGTCAAGATATTTTTTGTTTAAAACAATCTTGAAAATGTATCTTAACCATAATTGTTTTATCTCCTCCCTGTACATTTTACTTCAGTTCGGTCGTACATCGAACACACAATGTACTACGCAAGTATATTATGCGAAGCAATTACGTGCTCCTATTTGTGCGTTGAGAAAATATGTCAACGTGGGTCATTATTGTATGTTATAATTAACAATTCGAAATTGCACAATTTTAATTACCCAAGACTGTATGCGTTAGTGTAAATAAACGATTAGAACAGTATCATGCAAAGTTATAGATATGAGTGTACAATTCAAATTCTATGACAAACTTACACTGGCTGTGGGGACTATATATTTCAAAAACAAGCTACCAAAGATAATTATATGAATTATTGGTCAATAAATGCGTATGGGACATATTCCACAACAATTTTAGAAGTCAAAATTAACTTTTCATGCTATATATACTATTGGGTGCTCTCCCTAACATTATTTATGGTTCTCAGCCCCTATTTCCTTAGCCTATGATACAAATACTATCAGTATAATATTTGAATTATAATAACACCAGATAACATTATTCTTTTTCAGCTGAGAATATGTCCATGGAGGAACATGATGATTTTATCACAAAATCAAACAAACAAATGCTGATATGGGAGGGTAAGACAACAATTATAAAATTATCTGCTAATGATGTAACTCATTGATCGTTTGTGCAAAAATTTGGGGGAAAAGTCATGATTGTAATATTAACCAAATTGACGACTTTATATGAGGGAATAACAACACTAAACAAATCTCCTATACTTATACTGTATAAAATAACAGTTAAAATTAAATTTTCTTGGAGATAAAGTGACTGGTTGCTCCCGTTTACATCTCGAAAGATCACTATCTTGACACTCCTGCATATCTTACTTCCATGGTTTGCTGTAGTCCTTGTTACCAATTTTGAATTGTGATATATAGCCAGAATGGTTGCCTTTTGCAGCATGGTCTAGTATGATTTTCCATAACCATTTTGCTACATGAAGTAACATGATTTGCTTTGTCTTCCCGCAAATATCTATTGCATTTTATCACAATATTTTATTGACCATGTTCATTAAAATGGTTATCCATTAGAAAAAATGTTCAAGGAAGAACTTGCACTAAAGGAGAAGGTGGCATTCAGGGACGTAATAATGCTACAAATCGTATTGTGCAATGGAAACCGTTCTGATGCCATTACAAACATGACGATGGAAGAACTAGATGCAGCATTCTATGACCCTGCAAGGTCTATGCATGTCATACCGGTAAGGATTATAAAGCTTGACAATAATTTATCATGTACACAAATCACATTCAAGGGTGTAGCCAATGGGTTGTGTGCAATTACACTCCATGACCCCACGGTCCACATTTTACCCAAAGGTCCGTTTGCTTAATTACAAAAACTAGCGGCGTACCCTCGCTACGCTCGGGTCCCTGATAGATGGTTACCTATACTGAAACCACACAAACCCCCTACAACCCCCCCCCCCCAAACCAGGTTGATTTATAACCATATCCCTCATAAAGCATTATAAACCCCTACAACCACCACCCCTAATTAGGTTGATTTATAACCATATCCAACCGTAAGACGGGTTTATAACCGTGACTACTTTATTAACCCCTACCTCTCAAACCGCATCAAGTTAACCTTCCGCACTTTTAAAACCACATAAACCCCCTTCAACCGCCCCCACACTGCAACTACACCATCCAGGTGGATTTATAATCATAACACTCCTAATCATTTCCCGTGGCTAGTTCATTAACTCTTAACCCTATCCTAAAACATTTCCCGTGGTCCCCTTCATATACACACACCCAAACCAGCCTAGGTTGATTATAATCACAACCCTCCCTAAACCGTGGCTTCTTCATTAACCCTCGGTCCCCTCGATTGTTTGGCATGCCAACTTAAAGTAAAGAAATCAGGTTGCTTCATTAACCCCTGCAAAACGCTACTTGCACCAACCCTAGGCCTATCCTAACCCATTTCCCGTGGTTTTACCCCCCCCCCCACCCAATATGACACCAAATACCCTACCAACAGGCCAGGCCTATAACCATTTCCAGTGTGGCTTCTGCGCCATGTGTAGGAGTGCGTGTGCCGCGGCATTGAGCCCTTGCGCATACATGCACGCGACGCGTTACCACAGTATGATTACGCGGTAGTACGCGCAACGCTCAATGTTGTTCAATTCTGTGGCATTTATGAGCCAAATCTGAGAGGTTTTTTGCTGTTTTTGGAGCCAATTGTTAACCAATTTCACTGAAATAAACTTTAACACCCTTCCCGTTATTTCCTCTATCTTTCATGCAAATTAGGCGCCACGTTGATCACAACTAACGGAGAAATAAGGATAACAAACACACAAACACAAACATACACCGTTTCCAGATTTATAGTAAGATACCATTTGGGGTGGCTGACTTTTCAGAGAACTACCAAAATATCCTTATTAATGCATTTTTTCCACAATCAGCCAATGGGAAACATTCTCTCTGAGCATTTTCATTAGGGGATCATTTTGCATGCGTATTCGCCATTGACATTTTCCGGAAGTATAAGTAGCCTTAGCATGTTTGTAATGCGATCGTCGATTGGTTAAATATTCTACTGAGCCCTGTGGCCATCCGCGCAGCATGGTGGTTTGTTTAGAGGCCAAACTCCATCCCTTTTTTATGATCTATGGTTTTTTCAAAGTGTTTGAATTTTATATGTGGGTAACCATTTTGGCTGTCGGTACAAAAAGGTCCACATTTCCAAAATTCGTCCAAAAAGGTCCACATTTTCCAAAATCGGCACACTCTCCGGCATAATTCGGTTATACCCTACACACCTCCATCGGTAGTATGCGTCGTTCTTAAAAATCATGCACTTATGAATACCTCTGTGAAGGGTATAACAGAATTACTCCCACTCTCCCCCACCCCCAAAAATTGAAAACCTGGCTATGCCCCTGGACACATTAGACATGTATGCATGCTATCAAACACGAAATAGTTGCAACACACACCATTGATGCAAGGCAGGCTGGATAGTTGCACCAACATGCAGAATCCATTCGGAACCGAGAAGGCGATCTATAATTTAGAACAAGGCACTGCCGTCACTTACCATCAGAAAGTGAAGGAAAGCTGCTGAAGTTAAAGGGGCATTAAGAGATGTAGTGGAGGCAGCGCCTTCTATCACAACAAAATATATGATAACAACTGGGATTTGTATATTTTAACAATTGTATTACATGTATGAACTTACAAGGATTAAGAAAAATTAGCCCTCTTTATACAACAAAACGTTGATTCAATATGCTGTTCTTTGACTAACAACACAGAATAAGTTTTGCTTACGACATAGATATTGTCGGGGGACGTGCCATTATTTTGATTTTCTTTTAAATCAACTGCTAAGTCAGCATTTATCATTATGAGCAATTTGGATGGTCTGAAAGCAGGTATACCCTTGGTACCCTCCCACCATTTATAATACACCACCTGCAGTCGCCATTAGTCAGGGTCACAACCATTAGTCGAATAGTAAAGTCGGAAGTCCTAAACATGCACACCTAATGAGAATAAAATCTGCTCCCAATCCCAAACTTATCGCCAAGTTTTCACAGTAAACAAAATGTTAAAAACTATGTAAACAAGCAAAGACGTTAGTGAAATGCCTTAGGTGCCTGTTCTTTAGTTCGTGTCATACTTCCTTTTTTATACACTTTCAAGAATAATTAAGCATCAAACTTTTGTTAGATTTTTAACCTCTGTGTGGTCCTTGAATTCAAAAAGTGTCATCTGGTGGT
Source organism: Ophiura sarsii (assembly GCA_035610835.1). Classification (NCBI taxonomy): domain Eukaryota; kingdom Metazoa; phylum Echinodermata; class Ophiuroidea; order Amphilepidida; family Ophiuridae; genus Ophiura; species Ophiura sarsii. The sequence continues at coordinate 13,441,367 of CM069444.1, read as the reverse complement.
GTGTTTTTGTATGCATTATTATTTTCCATTTCATTAAAAAGGTGGAGAACCACAAGACGAATGCCCGTTTGGGGGACTGTGGAATTGTTATTGTAAAACTGGTGCACCGCTGGATCCAGCGGTACACAAACAACATTCGCCCAGAGACGGAATCACCCCTGGTGTTTGTGAACCCCAATGGGAAATGCATAAGTAGTACTACCAAAACCCTGAGCAACACATGGGAGATGATCACTGGTGTCGCCAGACATATCACGGCGACTAAGATACGACACTTCATTGAGACTATAGTAAGCACATATAATTTTAGTTTGAAATATTCCTTGACTGTGGACGTATACCAGGTATTAGTGCAATGTAGTCGTACACTTGTGTGCCGGCATGCACTTACTCAAAATATTGCTTTTTTTTTTCTCCCTAAGAGTACTAAAAATAAAAATTGTGATGCAGCAGGTTAAAAGATATATCTTGGTGGCTGCTACTTTTACCACTTTCAACTAGTCCTAAATTAAATCAATTATAAATCCTACATGTATTGTTGAATGGAATACTAAGCTTGCATCATTACATGTCTATAAAATTAGTGTAGAGGTATGCCCAAAGAACTGTTATACATTGAGCCCCGATACTCCACGTATTGCAATGAACAATCGTGCTGGTATGTCAAAGCACGTCTCTAGACACATATCCCCTACAATAGGGGCAAATTGTGCAACAATTCAATTGACATAGGTACACAGGGATTTTTGATCGATTTAACGTATTTAGTTGGGTTGCAAGTAGTAGCCGCAAAAATGTATCTGTTGACATGACGCGTCACAATTTCAAAAACAAACAAAAATGCTTTATGTGATGTGTATCTGGTCTGGAGTGTACCTCAAAATGCTTTCAATATAACTTCTGATAATTATATGATTTTGCTATATGTGACATCTTCTACCGAAACCAGACACAATTGGGCAATTAAGATATCAAAATTGGAGCTCTGCCCAATTCCGTCTGGTTTCGGTAGAACACATCACATTTATGATTTTTAATAACTCTTTATATTGCAGTTGTGTATGGATAAAAAATTCTTATAATTGCATACAAAATGAGCTTGATTGAAATACCTTGATAACATTGTTTCCTCACATGCAGTCATGGAAAACCAATAACCCATCAGTTATACAATCTACGGCCAGACACCTCAAACATTCTACCCAGACAGCAGAAAAGCGGTATGTTGATTACAGACGTCCCCTAGAAGCAATGTCAGCTGTTGAAAATATGGAGATGGCAAAGGAGATGGAGAGAAAGGTAAGATTTAAACTTGTTACTACTGTTGGTTCTCATATCAATATGCAATGTTTTAAATTCATATGTTTGCTACTATAATTGAATAGGTGTTTTCGAGAATTATACTGCTTAAATGATAACTTTTTTAATAGCCCTTCTTTTGATTTCAATGTGTTATAAATATAAACACAGGATTTATTGCGCCTCCTATGAAGGTAGGACATCGGTACACCAGAAGAAGTTCTCCTTGTTTTTTTGTTCATTGTATATTACAGATGTGCCAGGATTTGTGATGAATGTTCAGCAATTTTGGTGTAACAATTCCCCTTATGGCCTTATGGTACCACACTACCAAATACATCTCCTATACTTACTGTGTTATAAATAGCACCTAATAAAAAGCTTTTTTCTCCTTTGTTGTCAGTTCATCCTTAAACAGCTTTTCCAATGGATAAACAATTAATTTTTCATCTCCGAAGAGTCTTGGCAGTCCTGCAAATAAAAATTAAAAATAGGGTCAATGCAAAATGTTTGAGATATGCGCCGTCAAAGATACGCATGTGTTAGAGCGCCCAGGCATACCGTCAATTCTAGTCATTTTTTTGTGCTAAAATTGAAGTCTCTAAAATGACTCAGAAATCATACACAATTGTTCAAAAGAGATAATTTGCACTGATATTGTCTAGTAGTCTTCATTTAATAATCATAATTACAATTTTAGCCAAAAAAAACACGATAAGTTTTGAGGCACTTCCATATCATTCAATTAAGCAAGGGCAACCGGGCTGAATTCAACACCTCTCTCATCATCTGCTAAACCATTTATTTAGTGGCGTGTATTCTAAAGTTACAATTGTTGGTATATAGCAAAGGGCAACAAACTCTTGATTGTATACACATTTACCTCAGCTGGATGGATATAGGTGCAGAGATGTACTTAATGAGCATGTTTCCATGTTTTCAGAGGGTGTTAGAAGAACATGACAAAGGCAATAAAGAAAACAGCAGAGAAGTACAACAAGAAAACAGCAGAGAAGTACAACAAGAAAATAACAGACAAGTCAAACAGACTGGGCAACAACCAACAGGAGCATTAGAGAAAGTAAGTATTTGATGTCTAAACTTTATTTTGGACCTTTTGGAACGACTATGCAAAAAATGTGGACATTTTATTGTAACAGGGCGGCCAAAAACACAGATATCTATGCACATTAAAGGAGGAGGTGTCCAGCAAGCACAACATTGTGCCTTATGTGTTAGAAAAATAATTATTGAGCCCAAATCGCGTAGTTATATATAGAACAAAACATCAAACTTATCATAAAAATGAATAAAAACTGCCATCACTGATAATGCAATATTTAAAAATTCGCGGTGATCGAAGTCCCAGCATCAATGAAGTCATGAAGTCTCTAAAATGACTCAGAAATCATACACAATTGTTCAAAAGAGATAATTTGCACTGATATTGTCTAATAGTTTTCATTTAATAATCATGTGATTACAATTTTAGCCAAAAAAACACGATAAGTTTTGAGGCACTTCCATATCATTCAATTACGCAAGGGCAACCGGGCTGAATTCAACACCTCTCTCATCATCTGCTAAACCCTTTATTTAGTGGCGTGTATTCTAAAGTTACAATTTTGGTTATAGCAAAGGGTAACAAACTCTTGATTGTATACACATTTACCTCAGCTGGATGGATATAGGTGCAGAGTGAACATGTTTCCATGTTTTCAGAGGGTGTTAGAAGAACATGACAAAGGCAATAAAGAAAACAGCAGAGAAGTACAACAAGAAAACAGCAGAGAAGTACAACAAGAAGATAACAGACAAGTCAAACAGACTGGGCAACAACCAACAGGAGCAGTAGAGAAAGTAAGTATTTGATTTCTAAACTTTATTTTGGACCTTTTGGAACGACTATGCAAAAAATGTGGACATTTTATTGTAACAGGGCCAAAAACACAGATTTCTATGCACATTAAAGGAGGTGTCCACAAGCACAACATTGGGCCTTATGTGTTAGAAAAATAATTATTGAGCCCACATCGCGTAATTATAGAACAAAACATCAAACTTATCATAAAAATGAATAAAAACTGCCATCACTGAAAATGCAATAGTATTTACAAATTTGCGGTGATCAAAGTCCCTGCATCAATGAAGTCATAGTTATACAATGGACTTACGCAAATTTGAGCACCAATATGATGTCATTGATCTTGGGACTTTCAATCACCGCAAATTTTTAAAATGGCATCTTCAGTGATGTCAGTTTTTATTTGCTTTTATGATTGTATGATGTTTGCCCTGTAACTATGCAACTTGGGCTCGATAATTATTTAATGCATATTGTTGTGCTTGCTGGACACCTTCTTTAACAATTATTCATAACCTCATGAATAGCGCGATCCAAACGAAACAGTTTATTTACACTTAACGCAGACAAAGTCGCGGGTCATATCATGCACTTCATAATGACTCCCGCCAGTGATTTCATACGCTTTATAATTACTTTCGTGTGTGACATATAGAGAGTGATTACGCTATATGACTTTCGCATTCCCATCTCCGGTGTTCTTGGACTGCTGCAATTAGCTGCTAGTAATTAGAATGCAGTTTTGGTCTCTCTGATTTTGAAAAGGCAGCGCCAATTTTAACAGAATGTAAATGTTGTTCTTTTATAGAAATAATGGACAAGTATTGTTATGAATGAGTTTAATAACTTTGTATCCGCTGTTTTTCGGGTAGCAATTATTAATTGTATAATGCAGAGGTAAATCTTATCTATACTATGAATACATTTTCACTGAAATGGGCATAGAGCAAAATTACATATGAAAAGGTGCATGTTCGTGCATTGAAAGCACCAAAGAATGATGCAGATATTATTGAATGAAATGACATTATATTCTTATATAATTTACAAATCTAAGCTGTCTGTGTAATCCTAGTCATTTACCTTGTTGAGACAAATTTTGAGAGTTAAAATTCTGGAATTTTTTTTAAAAATAATCTTAATTTTATCTTCCAGAGAGTACTGCGGAGTAAAAACAAGACAAAGCCAAAGACAAACGAGACAAATGAGAGGACAGGAAAGGTATAAAGAGAGAAATTGGCCGATGTATGATTAGCCAAATTAGCATATTATGATAGTGATCGATATTCTTTACAAAAAGTTCATTGTGACCGATGACAAATTGCCTTAACAACTGTGCTAGGAAACATAAAACCATAGTAAACCCTTATTAAAACCCTGTTTAATATTGATATTGAGCTTTCTGAGTTGAAACTTATGGTAAGTTGCAGACACATGGCAATAATGCTCCTTTGTTCTTCGCTGTTCCATAGGCCTATGTTGGCAATGTTAAACCAAAAATGTGTTTTATTGTACAAAATCACATTGTGTTAATTTAACATATTTCATTTCAATTATCATTTTACTCTTATAGAATCATGATGAAGCACATGATGAGGTGCAGAAAACACCAGAAAAATTAACAGCAGGTAATTGATGAATCTTAATAAACTCCTATTGGTGACAATCCAAAGAGAGAGCAGGAAATCAAAATATGCGGAGTGGATTGAAAATGCCTAATTGAACTCGCACGAACACACAGTGCTTTCGAATGCGTTTGTGCCGCATAAGATATATTAATTTTCACTGAAGGTGAAGGCATTTATATTACTGGCATTTGTTCTACATTTTGGTGACAGTTTTGCTATAAAATATTAACAGTTGTAGTTTCTCATTTGTCGTGTATACATTTTGTTCAAAGTACTTGTTGCTCGAGATATTACACACATTATTTCACTTATGCTGAGATGTCGATGCTTGTCTAATGCACTCGCCATTGCATGGATCGTGCACAGGACGCATCAACATCTCAGCGTGTGTGCAGTAATTTGTAAGTAAGGGATACTGTATAGCACAAAATGTTTGTGTGCATGAACATGTGCATGAACAAATTAACTGATATCGTGCATGATCCAGATCCAGTTTTATAAGTGAGAAATTAAAGTTTCTTTTGCTTCATTTTGCAGAACAAGAAGCTGATATCATTAGCAAATGCTACACAGGTGTAAGTATTGACAATAAAAATGTAAAAAGAATGAACTTAAAGTAGAAACAAAAGAACAATGTAAAGTACTACTATTAAAGTGTACTATTATGGTGACCTGACCAGCTAAACAACAAAAACAATGTTGAACATACATTACTATAGTTCAATCAGTTCCAAATTGGCAAGGCATATGCAGTTTGTATCTCTCCGCGTGCAAAAGTAATCCATACAAACGCACACAACTTTTGCCATATGCACACAATTTTGGTCTAAAGCATGCGCCACGCATGTAATACACAGTTCGCTTGTTGCGTTCATGTGCGCCTATACCCTTCTGTATTAATCCGCTGTTGTAAGGAGGTTTGCCAATTTGGAACTGATCAAACTATAGTCAACACCTTAACAGTTTCAAGCTGGTATATTTTCCAATTCTAATAACATTCTATAGCATCTGATACTTACCCAATAAAGTCATATTCATTTTGTAAATTCCTGATCATGGTCAAATCCTCTATGCTGATATTTGGTAATTGTGAGCTCGGACAAACTAGTCATTGTTGTTGCATACGGTCCTGCACTGTTCAATAATGCTTTCATAGTAGTGGATACCAACTGTATTTTTTTTTGAATTAGAATAAAATGCATAAATATAAATTATACTTTTTTTAATTTCAGTGTAAAGGAAAGAGGAACTTTTCCCCTCGAACATGCTTGGAGCTATACCAAGTGTTTCAAGTGGAGATCGAAGGTGGTATCACGTATACCAATGAAAAGGAGGTAAGGTCTGATGATCATAACACATCTTTATTCAACTACATATTAAAGAAGTGTATGCATATAATAGTATGTATGACCATGGCTGTAAAGTCGGGCTTCAGCCTTTTCACTGTTTTAGATATTACACAGGAAAACTCTCCGCAAAATAAGTTTAATAATTATATATAATTGCATGTACATATTGCAGTTACCTTGATAGTAGAAAAGTAATAAATTGGATGCGAAATCCTTTTATAACAATTGTTAAAATGTTCAATAAACCACATCTCAAAACTGGTTGTAGCGACATGTAAGTCGCTTGTGGTGAAGGGTAACATATTGTCATATATTGATTAGATCGCGGCAGTCGCTCTCACAATCAGCGATTGAAGTAATGTCATAAAAAAAATTGCACAATGTGACGACTGCTAGTATATCCTGAGCATAAGGTGATGCTTGCTTTGTGGATTCAGGATTTTAGACACTTAAACAGTATTTACGAAACACCCATAGAAATTAATCAATCAAATTTGAGTTCGATGTATGCTGAAGGTTGATTGCCTCATTTCCTTTACTCATTTAGGTCAAAACTCATTATTTCACTAATTGCTGTGGTTTGCAACTTTATCAGTAGCAATCCAGAAAACAAATGCACCCTCTATTTTATGGTAATAAAAATAGTTTGTATTTAGGTATTTCCAAATCGATGACTGGGATAGTAACATGACTATAATCCAAACTAAATCTTAATACTATTATTTTTTTCACAGAGATTGAAGAGGATCAAAAAAAATCTCTACCTTACAACTCACCCAAAGTGGCACAACAAGCCCAGTTCAATTTACAGCAAGGCAAAACACCTGGCTCACAAAAATTTGTTAAAAAAAAAGGTAGGATTTACTCATTTATACCATGATTGTTAATTCAGGTTAATGCATTAGTACATATAAAAAAACATGTTAAACTTGCAGCTATACCTCTATATTAAATATAGATATAATTACCATGACAAATCTATCCTCTTCAGTTATTCTTTTGCATTATCTTTATCCTCCTTACCTGCAAATGTGAAATGTGGGTGATAAATTACTGCGATAATATAGAATTCTGAATGTATCTTGTTCAAATTTAAAATATCAGCGGTTAGGAAATGATAAAAGAAGTTAGTTGCATTATAGAAATTCTAGATGCATGTAAGATGAAATGAATCTGCATGTCATAATCTCAACCCAACTATTGTTTATAGATCAATAAATGCGTATGTGTTGTTTTTGCACGGCGCTGATGTTGATGTGTGAATAATGGCACGACGCCGAAGGGGGAGTACTATTGTGAGCATATCAACATTTGCGCAAGTGCATTGATTTTTCTAATTTTTCGAGAAACAAAACATACGCATGCATTGACCTAATTCATACACGACACTATACAAATAAAAATTCACAATTTAAGCATAATTTTGATCTATGTAAATGGCCACTAAAAACACTTTAACAAGTTTGCTAACACCCACAGTAAAAATTGGTGAAACCGCGATCTTGAACAATGAATCAAAACAAAACGCGCACTGCGTGATTTGAACGGCGCACACGTGGAGCGCAGGTGGACACTTTCAATGCACTCCGCATATTTATAATTCCTGCTTCCTGATTGGTTCAACACTACATGTACATAGAGTGTATGAATTCTAAATCTTTGGTCAACATCAAAGCAACCGCCACAGGCTCACTCACATCATCCGCAATCATGTTCACCATTTTATTTATTCATGTGTTTTGTATTTGTTTTCTTCTCATATAGGAATTGAGTAAGACAGGATCAAACGCATCAAATTGAACTTACATTTTGGCAAATGTTGTGCGAATGTTGTTAATGTATCCAGTGGTCCATCAGTTTGACAAAAACAGTCCCGTCACTGTGTATCAGCAGATTGAACAATACTCCATGTCAGCACCCACTGTGGGACGGTCATTAGCATAGATGTACAATGTATAGATATCCCAGCAGACTTTGCCCTCTAAACAAGCCATGCAGGATATTGGTGATTCAAGCGAGAGTGATGTTTGCCAGGTAGATACGATAAGTGATGTGTCGAAATACCAGCTGGAAATTTGTAAAGAATATATAATTGGATATTTAAAATTTCCTTATTCAGCATATTCAATTTTGATTGGTTGTGTAGCATCTTTGGAAAAATCTGTAAGATGAATTTTCTTGAAGACTTGGAAATATCTGATATCATTCATATTAGAGACCTGCGGGAATGTCTGATATTATTCATATTAGAGAACTATGTGGAAAGATTTGTTGATTCCAATCTGGACGTAACCAATCATCTTCGTTACTGACCCGACTGCTGTACGTGATTTATTTTTAGACTGGTTGAAATATATCCTGATCACTTTTCCCCTCGGTCGGATTCTGTTTTTTCCCCAGCAACCCCGATTTTTCATGTCCAATGTGTGCAAGTAGCTGCCTCATTCATGTACTTTTTTTCTTCATTCAATTGGAATTTAAGTGTCCTGTCATCTTGCTTCTTAAGTGAATGAAATGTTTTGTATATGAAAATGAAATTAATTGTAATACTTGTATATTATCCCTCACCCCCTAATTGCTAAATAAAGCTAATCTCAAGTCCATCTCCAAGCGCCTGTGCCGCCTGTTTTTGATGACGTAGTCATCAAGGGCCTACATGTATTGGGAAACGGGTTTCCATCACAATATTTACATCAGTTTACCGAATTTTCTGAGAAATGAAAATGTGTGGTGACCAACCGTTGTTAACAAATTATGTCACACATGTTACATCATAACTAGCTTTGCATCGCTAGTATGTTTTATGAAATAACCAAATAAATAATAACCAATGTCACAATGTTTGGTATCATTTAAAAGGTCTTTTTATACTCGTATAAGATATTAAATAATTGTCAACGCCAATCATTGTTGTGTCACCATATTTTGATTATCAGGCCTTATTATGATATAAAACAATGTAGGCCCAGGCCGTTAGTTTTGGAAGAATTTAAGATTATATTGCATATTGTTCAGATCGTCAGGTGAAATGATTGTCACTTTAAAATAGACTACAGTTATTATGCAGGTTGTCATAATAAACCTAAGGCCTATGTTGAGTTGTGTAAAAAGCTATGTATTATAAATTAAATGATCTATGGCAGTAACTTGAATTTAAACAAACGGTATGGTAATACTAAGTACCTTACTCCATCATCACGTTTTTATATATGAATGGTTTATGATTGTATATTATATGAAAAATTACTTGTTGGCAGCGTGTAAATATGGTAAATCTTGCTTGCTATCAGATCAGAATCAGACATGTCATGTATGGTGTCTAGAATCTTCGACCTGTAATTTCCTCATGTTTTAAATTAGTCGGCTAGTATAGCCGGTCCTGTTAATAGGCATAGCACAATGCACACACACAGAGTCTGCCACTGGGAGCGTAACACCAGTGAACAACAACATATCGTCAGCCTGCTTCGATAATTGCCTAACTCATTTTTTCTAGTTCTTAGAAAACAACAAAAGTATGAAACCTGTTACCTGTTACTCATTTTGCATTATTGATGGATGGATATTCATTATGTGGAATGAGGCTTGCATTGTTGATGTGAGGCTTGAATTGTTGATGTGACTTGGATTAGTGCATCCATGCACGCCAATTGAGGATTGGCGTGCATGGATGCACTAATCCTAGTCATAGAAACAGATGAACAGCCATACAATAATTTGATTAATTCCATGGATTTGTCAATGCAAATTCAATAATGCAAAATGAGTAACATGTTGGAGTGGTCTGGTGGCCCTTTTGCAACAAATCTCTTCATTTATCAACACTTTTGATTGGTCAATGACTTAGATATTATAACAGCATGTGCATAATGTAATGAAGTCATGATTTATGCAAAAAACTCAATTTGGCTGAAAAGTGAGTTAGGCAATTATCGAAGCAGGCTGACGATATGAAGAGCTGTGTTGCAAAAGGTCCAAAAACATCCACTTATACTAGCTGTTACTCATTTTACATTATTGAATGGATGGCTATTCATTATGTGGAATGTGGCTTGTATTGTTGGTGCCTCAATTGGCGTGCATGGATGCACTAATCCAAGTCATGGAGACAGCCATACAATAATTTGATTAATTATGTGGCCTTGTCAATGAACATTTCAAAATACAAAATGAGTAACATGTAGGAGTGATCTGTAAGCCCTTTTGCAAAAAAAAATCTTTTCATATTATGTATGCAGCTCCAATTTGAAAAATGCCCTATATAAACTTGATTATCCTCACATTGTGCACCCCCTATAGGGCAGTGACCTTGCCATATATGGTACGCATGACCTTACACTATATAACCTTGATTCAGTTATAAATAAATAAATATCCATCATTTGGTTTTTACCAATTTTCAAAATTTGCTCTAAACTTGTATATATTGGGCCGATTTAAATTTTCTAAACTGTGATATTGTACTAAACCATTTAGTGATATGGTCAGATTTTGCATCCTTTGAGTGCATAATGTGAGTAAAAGACAGAGAATTTAAATATGTGAAATTCATGGATTTGATAGTGTTTTGAATTTCGATATGATGATGAAACTACCCAAATTCATCTAAAACGCCACAGATGGCTTCTTTCTTATTTATTTCATGTTTATTCAAAATAACCTTGAAGACCGCCTATGGCTTGTTGAGTTATGACCTGCCGGATTCAATTTGTGGTGATTTTTTAACCAAAATACACACAAAAGTGAAATATTGAATTTCATTATTTTAGAAATCTCTCCATGCCCCTTTAAGGAATAGTGTAGTACTAATTGTATTAATCCATCGTGTATCTCATAACATATTGTAGCTCTGTGTACGTGTTCACTATCTAATTGCGGACACCCGTATGAATACACACCATCAAACTGATCCTCGTTTGGATAGTTAGTACCACTTCATAGTCCTCGTTTGGGGGTGTGTGTGTGCTGTCCCTGCCTTCCAAAATAATGTGGCTGCTTATACGGTATGGCGTAGCACTGTGTTGTGCTTGTGGTATTTTGAAGTTAGGTACAAGCACATGTGGGCATTCTCAGTACATGAAAGATGGTATCGTGGGTTTAGTGCAACAAAGGGCTATCTGCATTTCGGTCATTTTGAGAAAAAGTGAATTAAGATTTGTACCATCATTGTCACCCTATGGTTTTGACAAGTTAAAAGAAATTAATTCAAACCAGCTTTTTGATTAGGTGAATTTACTATATTTTCTCATAATTAGGTTCCTAATTTTGTGCGGATCATTTTGATACCAAAATCTCATTTTGGACAAAAATGCAGATAGCCCTTTGTTGCACTAAACCCTCTGTATACACTACAGCTAATAATTTACAATCTTACCTTGTTTAATGATAGGCTCTCACTGTATTGTTTAATTGTATCTCATACCAGATTGTAGTTATAATGCGTGTGTGGTCCATCACTGCTTTCCCAATGAATGTCGTGTTGTTTACGTTATGCGTTAATAATAAAGTTAACTTGAAGCTGAAAGGTCAAATGTATATGAACTGTTATTCCAAGTGGACTTTGGTTCAATTTTGGGAACAAAATTAAGACAAGTTAAAGATCAACATCAATTAGACCAGGACTCCACTGCTTGTAGCCGTCGTGACCTGCTACCATTTAATAGGCAATTCTATCAGCCAGCTCGGCTGTTACAATATACACTCTAAGAATGCCCTATTCAAAAGAACTAGTATCTAGTAGTCTGAGGGACATTAGTAGCAATCTAGACAAATGGTTTGTCAGCGATATGGTTCAAAGTTTAAGGTGACACTTTGCGCTTACAGGTTTTTTGACACTTAAACAGCATTTACGGAACCCCAATAGAAGTTAATTTGTCAAATTTGGGTTCAATGTATGCAGAAGATTCCTGCCATTACTTAACCAATTTACATATACTTTTTTTAGTTACAAGGGCAAGTTTGGTCAAAACTCGTCATGTTGCAAATTGCTGTCGTTTGCTACATTAAACTGTGGCAATCCAGAAAACAAATGCACGCACCCTTGCAAACAAAAGGTACTGATGTGAAACATTGAACCCAAATTTGGCAAAAATATTTCTAATTTGGGTTTTGTAAATACTGCTTTACTGTCAAAAGTCTCACCCGCATAGCTCAGTTGGACACCACAAATCATAATTAGAGAATAAAACAGTTCTTAGCTGTTTTGCTACAGACGATGGTCTTACAATGTATAGGCTGTACCATATTTGGAGTCGTGTATGGTCGCCGGGATACACGACGACACAAATATGGTACAGCATATACATGATAACAATTTCATAGGTTAAAGAGATCAAAGGTCACATACCGGGGTCAAAGGCCATCTCAGGTCAAGTTCTTAAATTAGAGAATAATGACTGTGTAACAACTGTTTTCGTGAATTTGTTTTAAAATCAGAGGTTTTTGTTCTGGTCTGAGGAATTGTCCCGAGGGGCGTAGCCCCCCCCCCCCCCCCCCCGAGGGACAATTCCGAATGACCAGAACAAAACCAGAGGATTTCAAAACAAATTCACGAAAACAGTTGTTAAGCAGTCATTATTCTCATTCACTACTGAAAAAGATGCAAATCATTGATTTGTACCGATATAATTTTGCTAATAATTAATTAGTTTTCTGTTTATTTTGTCCACCCCTTCTTAGTTATTGAAACAGTCCAAGTCGGGTCATCCCCTCATTAACATTTTTATCATTCAACCAATCAGAAATAAGCTTTAATTGCGTTTCCTAATAAATCATTGAATATTCAGGTTAGGGGCATGAGGCGTTAATTTGATTGGTCGGCCAGTGAGCAAAACAATGGAATACTTTGAGCTTATTCATGCACCAGTTCACCAGTAGTTTCACGCGGCGTTGTACACCGCGTGATGCGATAGAGTACAATTTGCATCCCCGTGGCGCAGCGTGACGATCAATCGATGCACTGCCTTTGAATTGGACCAATCGGATGCTATGTTGCTGTGTACAAATGTGCATGGTCGCTATTGGTATGAATATGCGTTATAACAGCCCTATAGCTGTGTTTGCATAGTATTAAGCAGAAGCATAAGTACAGGCACATTAAACTCACTGGTGATGGAATTGAACCACCTAAACTGACCTACATACATAGGTCATGCTAACCTACATACATAGGTCATGCTGTAACCTTACCCCAGTTTCGAGTTGATGTGTACCGTGCACCTAAACTACAATAAAAGGTTAGAAACTCTGAATTAAAGCTCTGTCTGAGAGCCATAAAATGAAAGAATCTGATTCGGAGTTGGCTTCAGATATTGTAATCAATATTTTTAATCTCAATATTTTTAATCTTTTCTGAATGAACTTGCTTCAGATATCATATTTAGTGTCAAAAGAATCTGTATAGCTTGGTTAAAGGACTGCTTCTGAGAACCTGACCCCATCCAAGAGGTTAACTTTGTATAAGTCAAGGGATCGGGCAAGGACATCCTGGGTGGAAATGGTGTATGACATTGGCACATGTATTACCTTAATGCAAGACACATGTATACATATTAAAATTCATAATTTGAGCATAATATGTATATAAAAACATGTTAACAAGTTTGCTAACACCGCAGTGAAAATCGATGAATTGAAGTTTGATATGTACGGCATGACCCCGCAGGGGAGTGATATTGTGAACATATCAACATTGGCGCATGTATTACCTGTATGCTATGCACGACACTGTACGTATTAAAATTCACAATTCGAGCATAATTTTGATATGTATAAAAACATGTTAACAAGTTTGCTAACACCGCAGTGAAAATTGAATGAAACAAAACAGAGTCCATTAGACACTTTCTATGGACTCCGCATATTTTAGTTTCTTGCTTTCTGATTGGTTCGACACTGCTAAGAGTGTATGAATACCTAATTACCTACCAGTTTATGCCCATGGGGCTTTTTGCTTTCTCAGCCAGATGCCATGTTGCTTAGAACCATCTTTTGGGAAAGAAGCAGTCCATAGGACTCTGTTCATTTTAACTACTCAAAACTTGGAACCTGTCAATCATGTATTTACCACAACTAAATCCAAAACATTGCATGGCATGTTCATGAAATGGAGTCAAGCTCGATCAGAGTGCTTTTCATACATCTGGTAAGCACTAATGTGGTAATTCCATTCTCTTAAAGATGTGTATTCCGATCACTTTTTTCGGCTTTGATTTTTTTTTCACATCAAGATATAGTGATATCAGAAGAATCCCCATATTTTTCTCATTATGTCTGTCAAATCTTAGGGCCCAGAAATATTCCATTTAGAAATTATAGGCTAAAATGTGGTGAATTACTGCCAAAGGTGGTTAATCACCAACCAGTTTGTGTACTACTCAATGGGCATATGTCTTGTGACCTTGTGCTTTTAAAAATAGATCCATGGGAGTTATGCAACTCAAACTTTGGAATGCGACAATTTCATTTAAAACAGAAAACATCAAGTTGAAAATTGGGTCAGAAATCAGAACATCTGCCTTTCAAAGGCGAGAGCATACGTGTGATGAGGTGCCTATTTGAAAAAAAAACTCACCTAGTTTAGCCGGGATGAATCATGAAACATTATGTGATTCTTACTGGCTTCAACAGTCCCGTTCCAGCAAATCCCACAGACGGCTATTACCCATAGGAGAAAGCGCTACCATAACTACGATTGCTCTCGTAATTAAAACGCTTATCTGAAAGACAGACACAAAATAATTGATGTTCACAATGAAATGAAGATACTTTTATAGTAGACAGCAACTGTGTATCCAGGTATCCATGAAGTAAATGACATGTGTAATTTGCTGTTTACGTACAGTAGATAGCAACTGTTTGCCTATCTCAATTCATTTAGATTGCTGTCAATCAATCAATCAAATGTTTACTATAAAACATGTTATGAATTCAAAGAGAAAACTCAATTGCGGCAGGCCGGTTTGTGGAAATATTATAATCGGGTTTAATGCATTATTATTTAGTTTTGATCGATGACTGCACCACTTATAAAACTCGCCCATTGCTTGTGTGTTGGATTTCGATCATGACAGGAGCATGCGCAGATGGGATTTTTGTGTAAGTGGTCTGTGATTTTGTCAATATTATATTTTTACTGTGATTTGTCAATCTGCATTAAATGCAAAAAGTAACAACGCCCCCGGCTGGACTCGAACCACCAACCTTTCGGTTAACAGCCGAACGCGCTAACCAATTGCGCCACGGAGGTGATTATTTACTAGGCTGTTTTGGTTTGTCATGTTCACCCGTACACTTCCCCGTGCACTTTCTTGCAAAGTTGGGCATCGGTTTTTCTCAAATGTTGCCTGCATATTGCAGTTGCTGTCGCCTTTAATACATGTGCTGTCAGTTGAACTTGGAACCAACGTTTAATTTGAACTGTCTATTTTCAATAAAAAAATACTCCAATACGGGAACAAATTCACAAAAGCTCACAGACAACAAATAAGAACATCATTTTACTCGACCTAGAATTTCAATCAACGGATTTCAATCATCGGGAAAACCCGATGATGCGAGTGACGTTATTTAATGAGCTCATTAGCATAATTTATGTCCGTGAAATGTATAATAGAGTTTTATAAGTGTGCACCCACCTGTTCCAATCTATCAACAGGCACTCAAACTGGATGATTGCCAAGCAAGTGTATTGTTATTTACTCACCTTTAAAAACTGTGTAGGGTTTGTTAACCTTCCCCTAAAACTTCTGACAATCTTGGACCTTTGTCTACAGATTCCATTACTTGTGCAATATTCACAACACAAGCTTCGTGGGATAGATGCTGGGTATTCACACACAAACACATGTGGCACAAATGTGAAATATCATGAGGCAAATCAAACTCCTCATTAATGGAGGCACAATAAGCACCAAGTCAGTGTCTGCTTATATTGTAACTCCTCGGTGCGTGAAATCACTATCATATATTATAAAACACAAGCTAATTTGAGAGGTATGCATCATCTCAAAGTTGTCTTACGCCCCCTTCTATCATCAGTCCATTTAATGTTCGATCCACATTGTATCTGTTAGCTTTATTAAATAAGCTTGATTTCAATTTAAAATTAATATCAATTGACTGTGTATACACCCCAAACAGCTATTGCTTGTTTTGGGGGATTTGCCGCACTGTGTGTGTGTTTATAATAGCCTATACTTATCTGTACTAACGCCATCTCTGAATTAGGCAGTTTCTTGTACTTTTTCTACAGTAAAATGTTCTAAACTGCACTTACAACAAGTGGTTAGAAGAGCCACAACTAATTATAAGACTATTATGATGAACAAACCTTCACTATGTCCCTCGGGTCTTCAGTTTAGGGACGATGAATCAGATTCATATGAGCATACATCAATCATACTGGCGTCAACAGTCTCGTTCCAGCAAATCCTGCAGATAACGATCACCCTTATGAGGAAGCGCTACCATGTCTATGATTGATCTCAGAATGAAAGTGTTGATTTGCTCTGAAAGTACAATTAGACCCAAAATGATTGTTTAATGTTTACATTGAAATAAAGATATTCTTTCAGTACACAGCAACATGAAATAAATGACATGTGCAATTTGATGTGTTCAGTAGATGGCAATCTGAATTAAATGAGATGTAGATTGCGGTCTACAGTAGATCACAACTATTGGCTATCTCTATTCATTAAGATTGCTGTCTAAAGTAGATAGCAACAACAATACAATTATTACATGAAATGCATAATTTACTGTGTACAGCAGACTGCAATTGTATCAATCAATCAATTTATCAATCAAAACTCCTTTCTCCCTGGCTACTCAGACAAGAGACATGCTTGATGAGAACCTGGCTCCATCAAATAAGTAAACTTTGTATATAAGTCAGGGTTCACGGCAGGGCATCCTGGGTGGAAATAGTGTATGGTGCAGTTTGGGCAGTTACACTCCAATACCAGCAGAAAGCGACAGACAGTACAACATTTGCGCAAGTGCATTGATTTTTCTAATTTTTCGAGAAACAAAACATACGCATGCATTGACCTAATAATTCATACACAACACTATACAAATAAAAATTCACAATTTAGGCATAATTTTGATCTATGTAAAACGATTAAAAACACTTTAACAAGTTTGCTAACACCCGCAGTGAAAATCGGCGAACCCGCGAATCTTGAACAACGAATCAAAACAAAATGCGCACTGCGTGATTTGAACGGCGCACACGCGGAGCGCAGGTGGACACTTCAATGCACTCCGCGTATTTGTAATTCCTAATTCCTGATTGGTTCAACACTACATAGAGTGTATGAATACCTACCAGTGTATGCCCATGGGGCTTTTTGATTTTCCCAGCAAGATGCCATGTTGCTTAGAACCTTTTGGGAAAGAAGCACTGGATTCATATTCACCACTCAAAAGTTGGAATCTGTCAATCAAAAACACTGCATGACATGTTCATGGAATGGAGTCAATCGCGATCAGAGTGCCATTCATTTGGTAAGCAATCGTGTAGGTACATGTAGGTGAGAGTGTGTGTGAGGTGCCTATTTAAGAAAACTCACCTAATTTGGTCAGGATGAATCATGAAACATTATATGTGATTCTTACGTCGCATAATCAACAGTCTCGTTCCAGCAAATCCTGCAGACGGCTATCACCCTTATGAGGAAGCGCTACCATAAACTACAAATGCTCCCGGAAAAGTGTTTATCTGAAAGGACAGTTAGACCCAAAATGATTGATCTTTGAAATGAAGATACTTTTATAGTAGACAACAACTGTGTATCAATGAAGTAATTGACATCTGTAATTTGCTGTCTACAGTAGATAGCAACTGTTTTTATCTATCTAATTTCAATATAAATCAATCAATCAAATGTTTACTGTAACACATGTTATGAATTCAAAGTCAAAGAGAAAACTAAATCGTGGCAGGTAGCTAATAGGTTTGTGCATAAAATATAACCGGGAAGGCTTAACTGATCGATGACTGCTAATTGATCAACAGGCACTCTGAACTGGATGGATGCATCTACAGTAAAAATGTGCTAAATGTGTTCTAAACTGCACTTACAATGGGGTTAGAAGAGACACAATAAATTATTTTGCGTACAAGCAATTTTAAGACTTCTTTAATAGGGACTGGTGTATCACAATGGTAACCAGAAGGTCTGTATGGCGTGCATAGGTGATATAAAATCCGGATTAAAAAAATTGACTAGGATTTACTTACGGTATATGCACACCAAAATAATTCTCTTCCTTACTTAAGATGCAATTTTCTAGCATATATGGTGACCGGTTACCTCAATCACGGCTTTATTATAGCATTCCTGCAAACAACAAAAAAGTATGGTCAAGACAAACTGTTTGTGATATGGCCCACCAAAGATATGCATGTTTGTAGAATGCCAAAACCAAACAAAATTGGTCAAAAGAAAATTTGAACTAATTACTTTAGTAATCTTCATTTAATAATCATCTTATCAAGATTTCAGCCAAAAACAAAACTCCAACAACTTTTGAAGCATTTTACTTTTATATACATCTAGATTAGACCAATCGAACCAAATTAAACAGGCCATTCGTCAGCTGCTTCATTATTATTCTATTTAACAAATAACGACACCTTGCAATTAATGATGTGACCAATTTTATATTGAGCCTATTGTACAACTTGACCTGAGATAACCTGGTGTTTCAATAAATATCTGATTTACTAATAGAATCCCACCGCTGCCACCAAAGGACTTGTTGTTTCTATTTAAATAATAACCAGACTCTGTGATATTTAAATTATATTGACAGTATAATTGAACCAAATCTCAAGTACAATGCATTCAAGTGTGCACATGATTTGCTATAATTTTACTTCACTGCGTTCGTGACTTATATACACGCACGCAACATGATCAAGAATGGTTTGCTTCAATTTAGGCCTATTTCAATTGAAATTTGGCATCTTGTAAATTCACACAACACAATAAATGTATACAAGAGCAATTACAAATCAAAAAATTCCTACATTGAAAAAAATCTGAAATGGCATAATGAGTATTCTTAGCACCAGGCCTCGAAATAAGGAGGGCATTCGGGTCAAAAGCCCTAAAAGAATAGTGAGGACCCTTGACTCTTCTATCATAGGGGTCCTCATCAGGACCCACAAAAATAAAATACATACAGAAAATTGTGTGCATTTATTTAAACAAAATATGTTGCTGATGACATATCCTATGATGTACTTTAACATTAACAGCAGGGTTTAAAGTACATAAGGGGAATTCACATTATGTTATGATATATTGTATACATGTTATCCAGACATCTTGAATCATAGATATAAACATATATAAACAAACATGGCCCGTAGCAATAGCATGAAAAAGCCCTGAATTTGGCCTGTTTTTCCTCATATTTTGGTCAATTATGTTGTTATATCACTGTCAAGAGGAAGAGAATTGAGAACTTTTTGGTCGTGAATGGCCTTTTGGGGAACCGACAATGTAAAGTGGACACTCCTTAATAGTGATCCATGCGTAAGGGAAACATACCTTTAGAGAAATCAACTTGACTATCTTCTGCTGCAGACAGAAGAGATGTTGATGGTACATCTCTACTGAACATCATACATGTATGCAGCATGCAGGCACAGTATCAAAAGTCGTACAACTTGTCATAGCACCAGTCCTACTGACCTCATCATGATCTGTAAAAGTAAACAAAATTACAAAAAGGCAAGACTGATGAGAATGAATCAATGGTTAATTTATTAACAAAGATGTCAGCTTATAAAATATTTTAACAAAAAGGTTATGGAAGAAATTTATAATACAAATTTCTGCAAGTGTTCACGACTTGCAAATATGCCTGGCTGGGAGATTACAGTCAATCCGGGTACACCACATGTATCTAATATCTCAAGTAGCGTTACCAAAATATTATTGTCAAGATTGAAGTCTGACTTAACATGAGAGCCCTAAAAAGTAATTAGTGCAGTTGAAAGTGTTGACAATCTGGGTCAAAGGTCATTAGAGGTCAATATGTGCACACCCGACTTTCGATAACCACAAATTTGATACATTTTGAGTGATGGCAGTTTTTATAAATTTTTGTGACTAGTATGGTGTTTTGTTCTATAATTTCGGCTCAATAATTATTTTTCTGACAATAAATAATGCTCAATGTTGTGCTTGCGGGACCCTTCCTTTAAAAGAATATGATGCCATGATGGAATAAAGCGTAACACTATTTACGCAGTATCACATGCCATCTTTTGTTTCAATAAATGCGTTTGTTTTGTTTCGAGAGAAATTAGACAAATCAATGCACGCGCGCTGATGTTGATGTGTGAATAATGGCACGACCCCGAAGGGGGAGTGCTATTGTGAGCATATCAACATTTGCGCAAGTGCATTGATTTTTCTAATTTTTCGAGAAACAAAACATACGCATGCATTGACCTAATTCATACACGACACTATACAAATAAAAAATCACAATTTAAGCATAATTTTGATCTATGTAAAACGACTAAAAACACTTTAACAAGTTTGATAACACCCGCAGTGAAAATCGGCGAACCCGCGAATCTTGAACAACGAATCAAAACAAAACACGCACTGCGTGATTTGAACGGCACACACGCGGAGTGCAGTGGACACTTTCAATGCACTCCGCGTATTTGTAATTCCTGCTTTCTGATTGGTTCAACACTGCATAGAGTGTATGAATATCCATAATTCACTCACTGATTGTCACCTCCCTCTCAGTTCTAGAATAACATAGAAAAAGAGAAAGTCATGTGGCAATGTGATCATTAAAAACTTAGACTAGCTCTAAATCATAGCTCTCTGTGTGAGACATATGAAGTGAAAGCATACATTTGATTTCAACTTTTCTGAATAAAATTAGTCAAAACTTTTGACTGAGATTTCATGTGTAATGTTCAAATAATATGTATACCTGAATGAAATGAAGCATAATAGACAGTCCACATGACCATGTCACCCACTTCTTGTTATACTGTATTACAGGAATTGGGCGATCAAAAATTCAACATTACTTAAACATTGATCATGATATCTGAGGCAAACATTTTACTAATTTTATTCAGAAAAATTAAAATATACACTACTTGCACACAATCGCCATTTTAAAATGAAAGCGAGGATCTCCCCTCTTATCAGGGCGCCCAACCGTGATGCACAAACCTGTGTGAAACCACCGACAGAGCGTGGCATGATAGTGCATGACTGGTGAGACTACTAGGGAGAGCCTCAGAGGTATAAACGGCGTCAAAGAAGTTCAACACTTTTCTGTGACAACTGCGTACAGCGTAAACAAGGAAGTGTGTTGAAGAATAGCGTTTTAAAATATCTTTTAAGCAGGTTAACGCATCACGGATCGTTGTAATCCGATTGGCCGATCGTATACGAGTTATGAATGACCCCGCCCACACATGCTCATTAATAACTAGATCTCGCAAGCGTTGGCTTTTTCAAAAAGTGCTGAAGTTCTCTGCTGACGACCTGAATACCTTGGATATCAATATCTCAACCTGTTTCCATTTCCAAGAAAAAACACTGGCTTAAAGGCATATTATGTGATCTTTTCCAGAGAGCGCCCTCTATTCATGATTTTTTTTAGAATGTAGATTTTCTTGCAGATTTACATTTCCGATCATAAATCATACATACATTCCAATTTACAGAGCGATACGATTCCTAATTACCTCAAAATCATGGTTTTAGAGTGAAAAATATAAACTGTCGGAATCCAGACAGTTTATTTTCACTCTAAAACCATGATTTTGACGTAATTAAGAATCGTATCGCCCTGTAACTTGCAATGTATGCATGATTTATGATCAGAAATGTAAATCTGCAAGAAAATCTGCTTTCTATTTTTTTTTCGATGTTGAGGGCGTTCCCTGGAAAGATACCTTTAAAGTTTAAATTGAACTACATTCAAGTTATTCATTCAATTTTATTTTAGTAAAAGACTGGAGATGACAGTACTGTCGGCTTACAATTTACATAACTGTCTATGGTTGTTTTCGTAGCTATATAATCAAACTAAAGATTTGTCGATCAGTGAGATCAGTCACACACAGCGTCATTACAAAGGTTGAGCATATCCTTGCATGCAGTGCATTCCAATTACATCTTCCGGTTTTTATTTCTTGCCATCGCGAATGTCGCGGTTACACACAACAGTTGCATGGAAAGGTTGAACAATTGTCAACCAACGTAAGGCCTAAAATCAAATTAATTTTCCGATGCATATAAATATCTTTAGGTGATACCCAAATCTATCGAGACTAGGTAATGTTCCTCACCCCCCCCCCCCCCCCCCATGCCCTGCCTAACCATGCTAACCCGGCCCCTGGCCCTAACTTTGGTCTGACTGAGTCTCTAGTTAACCACCCCCCCCCTCATTTTCCCTAGACCCAATGGTGGCTATACTATCGTTCATGCTTCACTATACTATAGCCACAACACCCTCTATAGACACACGACGTCGCGAAAATCACATATTTAATTCAAGATTTTCACATCAAATATAATTTAAATCAAGCAAAATGCACTCACATGTTGTTCCTAGAACTCTTAGTAATACATTGAGTTAATTAATTTTGATCAAGCATCCTCATTTTGGGGAAAATATTGAGGTGAAAAATCGGCAGTGTTGACACTCAATGTGAATTTCGCGTGTTCCAATTACCGGGACGCTAAATTCCCAATACCGGGACGCTAAATTTGCATAAGGAAAAAAAATGACCTAAAACACTGAGGACTTGGCATTATTTGTTGACTGATGTGCTTTTTTGATTGCGAAATTTTTTGACCGTGCGAAATTTTTTGACCGTGCGAAATTTTGTGACCGTGCGAAAATTTGTGAGCGTGGGAAAAATTTTGACTGAGAAATTGTGACCGTGCAATTTTTTTTTGACCGTGCAACATTTTTTGACCCTACTCCCCCCCCCCCCCCCCCCCCCACTTACGTGAAACTCACGAGGTGACTGACTGGGAAAAAATTTGGGGCAACCTTTTCCGAAAATTTACACCACTACCGGGACGACATACTTCTGCCCCCCCCCCCCGGCTCACATGCCGCGGTACGCGCCTGAAGCCAGCTCTAGGACAGGTCACTATTATTGGGACTACATTTTCCCCGACCCTGGGGTGGTCCGTCTAGTTTGAATATTTATAGTACGGCAACGTGTGATACCAATCCTGCTATTGGTCTACCAAGAATTTACATAGAGATAGAGAGAGAGAGAATAGAACATCAATTGTCAATGTCATCACGCATAGCTTCCGAATTTTGATCTCAAACTGAAGGACGGTTTGTTTGTTTAGTTACTTCTAGTTCTACGTGCAAGTTTCACTTTTATTGACTTACGGTATAACAGGTTTTAGCCACAGGTTTTCCCCATGAAATAACTTTCATACGTTAAATTAAAACCCGCAGTATGTGTGTTTTTCAGCCACTTGAGGATGAGTCAATCCACCATGTGTGCAGGTACTGTCGCCGTGAAACATGTGTGTTTACATGTGTTTAACTTTGACCATTTAAATTAGCATATAAAAACAATAATATTATATTGCATAAAAAAAAAAGATATTCTGACATTCATGAGTATAAAAGTATAAAGACAACAACAATACTTACACTTTCCGATTTAATCAATTTTAAAACAAGTTATCGAAGTTTAATTATGGTTAATTGCGGAAATATAAATATAGTGAACGATTCAAGCAATGTCAAGGGGGTGTGCGACATGAACATCCTAAATCAAGGAAATTTCAACAATTTCAATGAAATCAACAGCCAACCAAATTTTTGGATAAATAGGTAGCAAAAATATTTAGCCAAATTCTGTGATTTAAACTTCGTTTTTTTAACAGACCAAATAGGAGGGCCCAATATTAACTTTTTTGGGGGGATAAAAAGGGCAAAAATTAGCGATTTTAAGTCATCAAAGGTAGGGTTTGGTTAGCAATAATAGGAAAAATAACCATAAAAAAAGGGAGAAAAATCATTAAGTAGACAATAAATTATGTTTACAGTAAAATGAGTCAGATATCATACCGGCTAACACATTCTCCTTTCACAAATACAAAAATTAATAATGAAACATGCTATTATGGTCGAAAAATGAAAGAAAATATGATGGTTAAATAGGAAAAATGACCACCTTTTATCCAAAATCGACTTGAAAAGGGTTACCCACCAACTGTCCAGAAAATTGAAATTAAACAAATATTCACGGTCTAAATGGTCTAAAACTTCACATGAAGATGCAGAACGATATTCTTGAACTTTTAACAAAAAGAAAAAATCAAAAAGTGTAAGATTTTTTTTTTTTATATTTGGTTCGATCTTGGAAGTAGTAGTGGGTTTGTAGTTTTACAACTACCACCTCATTTTTTTAAGGAGACTGTTTTTTATCAAGTTTGTTATAAATGTTTGAGGAAGTGATAAAAAGTTGGTAAAATAACTTCTCATGACGATTCTGTTAATATTTTTCTTATAAACCATCAAAATGTGTTGGTTTTTTCAAATATAGGACAAATGACCACTAATTGCAAAACGTATTGACTTACTACAGAATCTGCCAACCATGTGTTCATAAGAGCTCCACAAATAGGATAAATTACCAGTCATCCATAGATAGATAGATAGATAGATAGATAGATAGATAGATAGATAGATAGATAGATAGATAGATAGATAGATAGATAGATAGATAGATAGATAGATAGATAGATAGATAGATAGATAGATAGATAGATAGATAGATAGATAGATAGATAGATAGATAGATAGATAGATAGATAGATAGATAGATAGATAGATAGATAGATAGATAGATAGATAGATAGATAGATAGATAGATAGATAGATAGATAGATAGATAGATAGATAGATAGATAGATAGATAGATAGATAGATAGATAGATAGATAGATAGATAGATAGATAGATAGATAGATAGATAGATAGATAGATAGATAGATAGATAGATAGATAGATAGATAGATAGATAGATGGATATAGATAGATAGAAATATCTTTTTGCCACTCCTATTGAATGAAAGATCGTTCCATTACCCAATAGAAATGTGAATGAGCCTTTCAAATCGTCATTCCTTTAAACATGTGGATTATTCTACATCTATAAATCGATAGAATGTTTCTAGATTTCATAAGTGGCTTTAAAAGTCCCCTCTAAGTAGTACTTTCGATTCGCTTCTAAGTAGTACTTCCGATTCGTTCTTAAAATTGCTGCATGCTCTGGGGTAACTTTAAATTAGTTCCGCGCGAAAAAGGCCGCGTCATGTTCCACGACTACTTTGCACGAAATCCATACGTCAATTATCGGTGTTTGGTGTCACATATTTGAATATAATTGAGACATCTAAGACAAGTGAGACATGTGACAGGTTGAAGCAAGTAAAGTAATGAAAAGTGCACGATCCGAACGTGTCTTCAATTTGATCTGACTATCTGTTATTGACTTTTAACTACAGTGTATAATGCTGTTCGTTTCTATGAATAAGTGAGTGTGAAAACAAGTTATTCATAAGCAAGTGGGAAGAGCATGAAGAGTATCGACCAGATAAGTTGGAGAGGTACAGATAGGATTCCAGATGAATACTTTTTGTAATGTAATACACTCTAAATATATACAGGCTGTAACAAAAAAAAGTTATACAGTTTTGAAAAAAATATTAAAAATATCTCCCGTAGAATTTTTGTTTAGAGTTTTAAGAACTTGCAAGGGGAATTTTCTTAGCTTTCGAATAAGCTTTGTTTCATGACAATCGGTGGTCGGTAAGCAGAGATATGATCAATTGTCTATAGTAGTCATGAAATCACCTGGGCCACTTTTGGTTTAATCAATGGTAAAAATCACTTGGATGAATATGAATGGAATCGAACCAGGAACAAAGCAGTAGAGCGCTCTTGTTAGACAACAATGGTTCATTTCAAGTGGTTAACAGTATTACAAAGAAGGTTAGGTCTTTACAAATATTATTTATTTATTTTATGAATTTATTTATTCAAAGAAAATAAAACTATTTGAAAAAGAATTATAATGTTCTCTTTAATGTTCCTGGCATGATACCCTAATTATTTAATTTATACAAGATATAAGATTGTATGATATTGTGAAAGTGGCCCAACCCGATTTCTAGACGACTTAGTAGATTAGTCATAAATTTTAAACGCAAGTAGTTAAAAAGACCGAATAAAATGATTCTGGTAGCCAACACGGAACTTAACACAGAGTGTTAAAGATTTTGACATTGCATGATTTTAACATTGGATTAAAAATAAAATTGCGATTTTATAACTTTTTTTGTTACAGTCTGTAATACCTGTAATTTAGAAACCCAATTTCATTGACATTATCTTTATTTTTTTATCACTTTGTTCTTGTTTGGGAAGCATGTACAGAACGGGTCAAAATTAATATAACATAAGTCTCGTCCCCCAATACCTCTAATTGAATTGTATAATCATCACATAATATTTCCACGCGGCCATTAGTTTTACCATATTCAAAAGAGATTTATCAGAAACCTTTCCCACCTTTCAAAGTCTATTTAAAAAAATGTTGAACCAATACCAGGTATGTTTGTACTATCTCAATACATTTCTCTTGATGATTCCAAATATGGTTATGAAAATCAATGTTATTTATATACATTTTTGAAACATTGTGGAACAATTTTCGAACTCTCTTCTAGACTCCATATAGACTCCATTCCAGCACACAACATCTTGCTTGTTATTGGCGACTTCAATGCTAGGCTTGGAAATGATGACGCCAAATTCACATACCATGATGACACAAATAGAAATGGAGAGTACCTAGCAGACCTGGCTAAAGAGAAAGATCTTATAATCGCAAATACTTACTTCCGCAAGAAAAAAAATGCAAGTTGTGGACATATGTCAGCCCAGGCGTCAACAAACTACAGTTGGACTACATCCTTGTCAGGCGGAAATGGCGAAACAGTGTTCTAAATTCTGAAGCATATAACACCTTTGCTATTGTGGGATCTGACCATAGAATCGTCTCTGCTCGTATCCGATTAAGCCTCAGAAAGAGTAAAATCATCAAACGGAAAAAGCAGTACGACTGGAAGCTACTTACAACTGATAATGATCTGCAAGTCAAATATAGCATAGAGGTGCATAATAGGTTTCAACTCCTCCAGGATGAAGTGGAAACTGCATCTGAGAAATATTCCAGATTCATCAAAGCCACTCAAGATGCTGCAGAGGAAGTGATTCCTGTGAGCGAAAAAGAGAAAACAACCTACTTCTCAAATGATGCCCGGGTATCAAGGGCGAGATCACAAATTGAAGAAGCGTATGCAAAATACCAACTGGACACTAACGACGAGGAGAATTGGAGAAATTATAAGGAGGCTAAGAAGAGCCTAGGGTAGGCTTATGATCATGTGAAAGAGGAAGACCTTACCAATAAGCTTAGAGAGGTAGAAAATGCCCACATAAACTGCAAGCATGGTAAGAGTTGGAAACTGATCAACAAAATATCAGGAAGATTGACTACAAGAAAGGGTCAAATCAAAGGATCCACACAAAAGGAGAGACTAGATAATTGGTATACTCATTTCAAAAATCTACTTGGGAGCCCACCACACATAAGTAATGAGAATGAGGAAATTGCCCCAGTTCAAATCAAATCTCAGCATAAAAGAAGGACCCTTTGACTTGGAGGAATATGTAAAGGCTAAGAAGGCACTCGTAGAAGGGAAAAGCAGTGGGGAAGATGGTATCACACCTGAAATGCTCAAAAGATGTGATTTGGATAATATCATTCTGGACTTCTGCAATGATGCCTTGCTGAACGGGAAAAAGCCAGACCAATGGTCTATTCTCAACATAATACCAATACCAAAATCAGGTGACCTCAGCTTTGGAGGCAACTACCGTGGAATAAGTCAATTGTTGCCAAGCTATACAACAAGATGATACTCAACAGAATCAGACCTGAGCTTGACATCCACCTGAGAGCTAATCAAAATGGCTTTCGAGTTGGACGTACCACAGTTGGCCACATTATTGCCCTCCGATGAATTATTGAGGGAATTAGATCAAACAACCTGCCAGCCATCATAACCTTTATCGACTTCAAGAAGGCGTTTGACACAATACACAGGGGACGAATGCTGCAAATTCTGAAGGCCTATGGTATACCTGAGCAACGTAAGAATGCGATTGCAGAAATATACAAGGACACCAAGGCAAAGGTTATATCACCTGATGGGGAAAACTGAGGAATTTGAAATACTGGCTGGAGTACTACAAGGTGACACCCTGGCTCCATACCTCTTTGTCATTGTTCTCGACTAAAGCCCTAAGACAGTTACTTATGTTGTCTGAAGAAGTGTCTCAAGCGCAATCACTACTTAACAGAGTGGAGACTTCGGTGGGTAAAGTTGGGCTCAAAATGAATGCTGCAAATACAAAGTACATGTCCTTCAACCAGAAGCAAGTACCTGTCATCACCACAAGCGAAGGTATGTGCCTTGACAAAGTGGAGGACTTCAAGTACCTTGGAGCCCGGATGAACAGTACTGAAAAGGACATTAAAACACGCAAAGCAGCTGCATGGAGAGCTTGTGGCAAACTCAGTCAGTTATGGAAGGCCAAAGCACTATCCAGAAAGCTCAAAGAAAGACTGTTCATAGCTACTGTAGAATCAGTCCTCCTCTATAGATGTGAGTCATGGACAGTCACCCCAAAGCTTCGTAAACAGCTGGACGGATGTTACACTAGAATAATTGAGTCGCCGAAGGCTGACTATATAGTTTCGTTTTGCCATTTTAAGGGCGTTGCTCTAGCCAAATAGTTTAGCCCAATGACGCGAAATGAGGACAAGGCTAAATTTACATAGAAGTTGTACGGTAGAGCTCTGTTTCGATTTCGAAAAACACCCCGTTGCTGCGTCGCGCAAAATATAGAGTTATAGATACTTGTGAGAATAAATAATTACATTTATAGGTAAAATATAGGTGTCTAATTATCCCGAAGTTTGGTCGAGATTCAAATCATCCAGGAAAGTGGTGTAATCGATGGTTCAATTGTGATTTTGTACGATTTTTTTTAGGAGAAAATGCGTAACGAGTCGGTCCTGTGAATATTCTAGAAGACACCTACAAGGTCGGTTAACGCAAAATATCGAGTTACGGGTGTTTGTTAGACTAAATAATGCTATATGTAGGTGGAGTATAGATTTCTCATTTGTTGGAGTCTTTTTTCGACATTCAATTCATCCAGGAAAGTGTTGTAATCGATGGTCCAATTGTGAATTTGTAGCATGTTTTTGAGCAGAAACTGCGTAACAGCCATTTTGTTTCTATTTCCAAAAGCATCAATAATTAGGGACTCCTCATGCGTCGTCCAAAATATCGAAAAATACGCCCATGTTAGAATAAATTATGGTATATGTAGGTAAATTGTAGGGTTCTAAAGAACTGGCTCTGTTGTCGAAATTCAATTCATCCAGGAAAGGTGACAATCGATGGTATTTGTAGCATGTATTTGTGGATAAAATGGCGTAAAATGGCATGTTACAATATATTGGGCTGTTTACGTGCGGGAAATATTGCAACGGCTAGCACACACAGGCCGATGTGTCACTGTACATTACCGAGATTGAAGCCTCTGAGTGTGATAGCGCCCTCTATTTGCGAGTTACCTCACGCGTTTCATGTGCCCTTTCGTGTTGTCAATGATAGCGTTGTCAAGATAGCGCCCTCCTTTTACAAGTCACATTTTGCGTACCCACGCACATAGATGCCCATCCCTGGTGGACTTTAAATCGGAAACGATGCGTCTCAGTCTTAGTCTCAGTTCGCCTAAAATCAAATATCGTCAATTCCTTCGTTTTCGAGTAATTTTCAACAGGCAGATTTATTCCTGGATTGCGAGCGTAACTGAAACTGTGAATGGCCGGGGAAACGGTAAGTGTTTGTCTTTTAATAACTTTCATGACTTTATTATAACTTGAAGTTGAAGTTGAAAATGTGTAAAATTAATATGATAAAATAAGCTTTTTTATTTATTTAGTTTAAGTTTTGGTTGCGATTGACATTTGACATGTTGAATTGAATAGGG
This sequence comes from Ophiura sarsii, assembly GCA_035610835.1. Classification (NCBI taxonomy): domain Eukaryota; kingdom Metazoa; phylum Echinodermata; class Ophiuroidea; order Amphilepidida; family Ophiuridae; genus Ophiura; species Ophiura sarsii. The sequence continues at coordinate 13,411,051 of CM069444.1, read as the reverse complement.
CTTGATAAAGTGTAGCTCTGAATCCTAGCTCTATCTCATCTAGACTTATAATAGTAGTGATGGTCAATAAATTATGAAATTAATAACGGGTGATTGCGATTTTTGGATGATATCTCTTTTCATTACAATTTACAATGTTAACTTTTTTAGTAGTTCAACAGCCTAAAAAAGGGCATTCAAATTCAATCCAGTAAAGTAGGCCTATTTCTTGGAATAAGTAAAAATATCAGTGACATGACTGAGGTACAGGCTATATCTTGCTAGCTAGACGTCCCGTACGGAAAATTAAAAGACTGACATGATTGTAAATTTATTTTTTATGCATTAACATTTTTAAATTAATCAATTGCAAGCCCGGGACTAGCGGGGACTATATAAATCATAACAATGAATTTTATTCCAGTCACGCCAGCGTTCATCCAAATGTTGAATTTGCAGCATGAAGAGCCTTGACAACCACGCCACAACGCGATCATACGTGACATGAATAAACATGAACTTACATAATTGTCCAATCATGCAGCGTGGGGCATGGGGTCTTGTTGATTGGGGCCGCGATCGGACAATTACCTAGATTTGTTTACAAGTACGTCACATCTTCCGGTTTTACTGCGCCCTTGTCACACGATTGACACGGTCACACACAGTCAATACGTACGCCCTGGCAGTCGCATGGGACACTGAAGAAAAGTATACGATTTGATCGAGAATTCTTTGTTTGGTACCCGGTCAACTCGACGTTCGGTCAAGTCGACCGTTACATACTCGACGGTTGACCGACTCGACGGTCGGACCAACTCGACGTACGAACAAAGTCGACGGTTGACCGACTCGACTCTCCTATACCAACTCGACGGATGGTTGAATGATCGCGACGTGAGGACTGATGAGTGAATGAGCATAGGGTGACAGCGGGGAATCCCGGGTAAAACGTGGATGGGTGAATGCACTGCACTGGCATGACTGGGTGAATGAGTAGTCCTATTAGTCACAACTTACCGGTACTGCTCGTACTACTATGGTCCTACAACTAAGCACGCAAATTGTATTTTGTACTTTATGATGGTCTTTATTTTTTTAAATAACGGGTTAATGCAAATTGTACCTAACTTTGTGATTGTTGACTTTTTAATTAACGGCGCGTTGTACATTTTGGCGAACTTCATGTTACCCACTTGTCAAATAACGGCGGAGTAAAACATTTGCTTAATTTTACGATTTGTTCATGACACAAGGGTTACGGGCAATCTACGGGTACCATTGCTGCCAATATGCGCCAGAGCACGCAAATATTACGTATCGAAATGAGACACAAAATTTGGCGGTATTTTATAATATTTCGCAATGAAATGCATGCGAGGTATGGATTGATTATTTACCACCAGCAAGTATTGTAAAATCATTACCACCAGCTAGTATTGTAAAATCAATACCACCAGCAAGTATTGCAAAATCATTACCACCAGCTAGTATTGTAAAATCATTACCACCAGCAAGTATTGTAAAATCATTACCACCAGCTAGTATTGTAAAATCATTACCACCAGCAGGTATTGTAAAATCACTACCACCAAGTATTGTAAAATAAGCTATATCTCCTAATATCAATTGTAAACTATTTTATCAAACCCGGTCAGTTAATAGCACGCCAATAGCAGGATCTTCCGCTGTACCTATGGGGGAAATCTAAGCACACACACCAGGCGCGGCCCGCTGGCCGGCACCGGGTAAAGAGTCAAATAGGCTTGCCCGGTGTTATAGTTAGACCACGGACGGACATTGCTAAAGCTAAATTCCGGGTACGAACGTGATGGGCAATATGGGCTGACTGTGCATGGAAATGTAAATTATAGCCTAGGCCCAGTTAAGTTACATGTACATCCTATATAATTATATAGGCCTAGGCCTATTTAAATGATTTGGTGTGCTTCATTTAGACTTTAATATGTGAGTTTGATATATATTTACGGTAGAAACAAAGCTAGGCCTATATGTGTATTGGAAATGCGACTTTTGAAAATGGGATATTTTCCTTTAAATGGTGCTTATCATGGTTTATCTGTGTTAGGGGGCAAATTTGGTATCAAATAAATAAATAAATACAAAATCTAAAATGACAGTGCACACTTTTTAAATATTTTAAAACATATTATCTGCTGGGTAAACACGCGTCTACTCGTAGTAGTCTTCTCAAGCGGTTGATAAGCTTTGATCGAGATCAAAGCGCCGCCTTTGTTAAGGACTACGATCTACTAATTAATCATCTAAAAGCCTGAGATTATAATAATTCTAATCCTATCCGTACAGTGCAGTGTAAAGAGACCGAACATAGTCATAGAGATTTAGCTCTGAATTTCACTAACAATCTAAAATATGTCTCGTTCGCTGTTTATCACAGCAAGAGTTTGCGATCTCAGTTGAGTCAAATATGACACTATGGAGCATCAATCGGATCAAATATGGCATTTCGGGATCATTTATGACATTATGTAGCATATTACGAGTTCGGTATCTTTTATGGCCTGATCTTTAATGACATCGCGCTGTTTGTGACTGTCACGTAATTTGTGGATAGCTGACTACATCAATCAATTAACCTTTGACCCAGAAACACCAGCCGGCCGGTCTCAGCTCATCGCCGCGGCCATTGCAGATTGCATTGATTCAACAGCAGGAATAGCAAATCATGAAATTGTCATGCAGTAAGTTTGTTTGTTCAAGTTGTATGTATGTATGTTTAGGCCTATGTATGAAATGATCGTCCATAAAGGAACTCAGACTACAAACCAAAACAAATATTTAACGCCAAGCTGGCAAAGCCCCCGGCAAAAGACAAAAGTAAACAAAACTGAACTTTTACATCTGTCAAGATATATTGAAATCCTTTTCGGATGGCACATTATTTACTAGCCTTTAAGTTGAAGAAAGGACTCACTCACTGACATCCAGTATCAAGCCAAGATTTAACTCACAAAGTAATTGTTATTACAATTATTTATAAACCAAGCGAAACCAGTGCTACGATCGCTACGATCTCGATGTAGCAGCGCTATATAAATGCTTCAGTATCAGTATCAGTATCGGTTATGTCGGTAGGGTATCCATTCGGACACATTTCACCAACTTCAGCGTACTTTTACAAACGTTCCTGAAACCTAGGAATATGCTGTACAGACACAGACCGGGATGATCCCCTACTCTTTACGAAGGAGTCTGTGACCTTTTAACGTGCTCGGATGTTGCTCTTCCGATGCACGAGACCACCATTTCTACGTGACTTCTGAACCACGAGGCAATTGAGACTAAGCACCTTGCCCAAGGATACAAACATGTTGGCCGTAGCGGGGCTCGAACTCACAATCTTTGTATCGTGAGACCTGCGATCTACCCACTAGACCACACACGCTCTCTAACAATTGTATTGTATGGGTGATTGTATGTATTGTTACTGTATGTATGTATACGCATTCAAACAAGTCAACTCAATGCATGTCATGTCGGATGTCCCTGTGTGTAAGTGTGACAAATGAGATTGGATCAAGACTATTCTTTTCTCATGTCCGAAGTCTGACAGTGACAGCAAAATTGTTAACTTTATTTGTTGGAAGCAGGCCCGTAACTATCTATGGGCGGGGGAGGGATATCGTGTTCCTGATCGCACCCTTTGCACCTTACAGTACGACTATGAGGAATGTACTACACCATATAGATAGATAGGAAGTGTTTCTCATGTTTCTCTTGCGAAAAGATGCAATATATAACAGTAATTTTTAACATTATTGTTAATCGCAACGATCAATCTATTTACTGTTACCGTCGATGGCGAATTATATTTAACAATAACAAGCCTGCAATAAGGCAAAACTAGGCCTAAAACATAAAGGCCTAGTTAGTACTTTAGTAGTACTAGTAGTATATAATTTAAATTTGGTCTGATTCTGGAGCTTATACTCCAACAATACGGCTATATGCATCACGCTAGAAATATAGAATACAATTTTGAAAACGCCAACATAGGCCTAAATTTTAAACTTGTTTACTACCGTATTTCTAACTAATCAAATCTTTGTCGTTTTTTGATTGATGATTTAACCTCATCATGAACTAAACAAACTAAACTGGTCTTTAACTATTAATCAAAACAAAAAAATTGTGGATCACATCGTATAAGATTCCCCAGCGTTCCATGCAACTGGTGTGTATCGTGCGTTACCACGACATTCGCGATGGCTAGGGCGCAGTAAAACCGGAAGATGTAACGTCAACGACTAACGAATTGTAAACAAATACGTAATTGACCAAAAATTGAGGCCCTGATCAACAAGACCCCACACCGCGTTTGCAACTGTTTTGTAATGCACTGCTGTGCATACAAGGACACACTCAACCTTTGTAATGATCGCTAACGCTCGGATCATGACTTTAGCTGTGACTGATTGACAAATCTTTGGTTTGATTATGAAAACAACCATAGACAAATGTTAGCATTACATCCAGTCTTTTGGATTCTGCTGAGTGTATTAAACGTGTAGCCTACAGTGCTGTCATATCTCCAGACTAAAAACAAAAGTAGGCCATAATGTATACATGTAGTTAGTGCATAATAAAAGTACATGGTTAGTGTAGCGGTAGGGCGATTCATTCAACTTCAAGCCAACGTTTTTCTTGGACATACAGGTTGAGATATTAATCCAAGGTACATGTATACATAGGTCGTCAGCAGAAAACTTCAGCACTTTTTGAAATAGCCAACGCTTGTGATCTAGTTAATGTGCGTGTGTGGGCGGGGATGACTCATTATAGATACGATCGGCCAATCGGATTACAAATACTGTGATGCGTTAACCTGCTTTAAAGATCAACGCTATTCTTCAACACACTTCCTTGTTTACGCTGTACGCAGTTGTCACAGAAAAGTGCTGAACTTCTCTGACGCCGTCTATTACCTCTGAGGCTCTCCCCAGTAGTCTCCCCAGTCATGTAATAGGCCGCCTATCAAATTTATCATGCTTTCACTCCATATATTGTAGGTCTCACACAGAGAGCTATGATTCAGAGCTAGTCTAGTTTTTAATGATCACATTACCACAGGACTTTCTCGTTTTCTATGTAATTCTAGAACTGAGAGGGAGGTGACAATCAGTGAATGATGGATACAAAATATGGCATGTGATACAAATCTTGCGTAAATGCTGTTACGCTTTATTCCGTCATATATATTCTTAAAGTCTAGCATCAATTCCATGAACACGAATAGGTACCGTCAGATTCAACAGTCGCCACCCAAAAATGTGATAAAAAGTTAAAAGCAATAAGGAAAATGACAAAAGAATAGTGACACCTGCATACAAAAATATAGGCCTACAAAAAGTAGTACTTATTAGGCCTAATATTAAATACATAACCAGTTCAATAATGTAAATTACTTTGAACAATTTCAACATGCCCTGCACGATTAGTGTGCATTTCCGTGAACATGAATCATGTACACTAATCATGCATTGGATTCAACAGTCATTCCCAAAAATGTGATAACAAATTAATTACAAAAAGTAGTAGGCCCTACTTAGGCCTACTGCATCAGTCCAATAATTTCTCTATCAACATGCACTACAAGATAAGTGCGTATGTTACATCATGTGTAGGCCTATGGAATTCAGTACGTCATATATAATTACGTATAGTAGGCCTATGATTAAAAATTGAACGAACAACAACATGCAGCAAAAAGATGATCATGCCCGAAATAATCACGCTTATGGTTGTGCGTATTTCACGCATTGTACGCTGTTTCATTTGACATGTTCGTTCAATTATAAATCCCAACTATTATAGCTTCAAATAGACAGTTGTCATATTTGTTTACTATTTTAGCAAGAATAGGCGCAGTGATTGAAATTAAAGCCAGTATTTCTTGGAAATTGAGATTGGCCAAAACAAGAATGACGTTGACTCAGATGCTTCTATTTCATAAGCACTCAGACAGATAGATATGATTATTGTATTGTACATTGACGTGCATTGCTGAGCATTGTGCGTTCAATAGGCAGATGATTGCACTATCAGTGGTACTGTCTAATCATGAAATTATTAAACTGATTAAGTCAAGTAAAAAATTAAGCAGTTTCTCGTCCCCTCACGGCATGCATACTTTTTCAGAAATTCTGTAAATGTTCTTTTTTATCTCTCTGGCTTGAAAAGCCAGTTATTGTGATCATGGATGTGTGTCGTGGTGTATTTTTCCCTTTTGGTTAGCCGTTTTGGTTGGTTCCGCATATAAGAAAATTCAGGATTCAATCTCAACCATACTTGGTAACAATAATAATAGAGTATGTGGTTATTGTTTAAATAGAAACAACAAGTCGCTTTAGTGGCAACAGTGGGATTGATAAGTGAATCAGATATTTATTGAAACACCAATTCTGTATCAATACCAAGGTCAAAGGTCACCTCAGGTCAAGTTGTACAATAGGCTCAAATTGGTCACATATTACAAGGTGTCATTATTTGTTAAATAGATTAATAATGGAGCTGGTGTCGAAATATGTATGAAAATAAAATGCTTGAAAAATTGTTGGGATTTTGTTTTGGCTGAAATCTTGATCAGAAGATCAAGGCCAGAAATGTATATTTCCCAGAAAGCAAACAAAATTATTTCCCTCCAAATACCTACTTTTCCCTCCATATACCCAAATTTCCGTCCAAAATACCCAAATTTCCCTCCAAATACCAACATTTCCCTGGAAGGAGCGAGATTCTCAAATTCAACATGTCCAGGCTTACAGATGATAAGATGTAAAACAAATGTATGATTTTGACCATACTTTTTTGTTGTTTACAGGATTCAAGCCATGATCTTCTTCCGAAATGCAAGATTGAAGCAACCGGTCGCCACATACAATGTATGCAATAAAATTTCATTTTATTGGAGGCCATTTTACACAGTAAGTAAGATGTTTATTTTGGTGTGCATAGCATACCGTAATGCTGTAAGGGCTCTTGCCCTTTTACAAGTTCGAGGAAAGAGCGGGGGAAATCGCGATCCTTTTTCTATATTGTTAAAAGGTGACAAAGGATCAACACCTCACTGAATTAGTACTTTAATCACCGATCCTTTGTCACTCCTTTTAACAATATAGAAATTAAAAGGATCGCGCTTTCCCTGCTCTTTCCTCTACTTGTAAAAGTGCATTAGCCCTAAGTAAATCTAGTCAAATTATGAAAGGATTTTTTATCGCCTATGCCTGCCATACAGACTTTCTGTTACCATGGTGATACACCAGTCCCTATTAAAGAAGTTTTAAAATTGCTTGTACGCAAAATAATTTATTGTGGCTCTTTTAACCACTTATTGTAAGTGCAGTTTAGAACACATTTAACACATTTTACTGTAGATGCATCCAGTCACATCTTGGTCAAAGAGTTGATCAATTGGCAGTCATCAATCAGAATGATAATATATTAAAGGTATAATGTGATCTTTTCCAGGGGACGCCCTCAATCCTTGAGAAAAAAAATTGGAAACATATTTTCTTGCAGATTTAATTTTCTGATCATAAATCATAAATACATTCCAAGTTACAGAGCGATACGATTATAGGTCAATAAATGCATGTGTTGTTTCGAGAGAAATTAGACAAATCAATGCACAAACCTGCCTGCCACGATTCAGTTTTCTTTGAATTTATAACAGTAAACATTTGATTAAATGATTTATATTGAATTGAGATATAAGAAAGTTGCTATCTACTCTAGACAGCAAATTACAGATGTCATTTACTTCATGGATACAGTTGCTGTCTACTATAAAAGTATCTTTATTTCAATGTGAATTCAGTGTTGCCTATGACGGTTATAAAATTAAATCTCAGGACTGTATTAGTTATCTTGGTGTTTCTATGGAAAGCACGCTCTCTGGTGAGCACATGGTTGAATATGTCATCAAAAAAGCTTCTAGCCGCCTCAAATTTCTCTATAGGCATGCTCACATCCTTAACCAAAAGTTACGCAAAAATCTCAGTTCTGCTTTGATACAATGCCACATGGATTATTGTTGTACATCTTGGTATAGTGGCATTGCTCGGCTTTTCAACAAAAACTCCAAATTACCCAAAATAAGATCGCTCGGTACATCTTGAGTCTATCTTCCAGAGATCATATTGGGCAACCTGAACTCAACCTTTTGAAATTACTGAAATTAAAAGACAGAGTGAAACAACTGAGGCTGAACCATGTTTTTAACATCTATAATGCCCGTGGTGCAGCTTACCTTTGTCAAAATTTCACCAGGTCGTCCAATGCACACTCCCATAGAACCAGGTCAAGTAATTATAATTTTATTGTTCCTAGGGTTACAGGAATTGCTTCAAGCACATTCTGCTACAATGCCATTCTGGATTGGAATGCACTGCCACCAAGGATCCAGGTTTTGCCCACTAAGTGTGCCTTTAAGCAAAATGTTAAGCAACATCTGGCTACCATGTCCCTGAATCAAGAGATGTCTGATTTTACGGTGTAAGCTTGTTTCCCTGTCCCTTAATTTTTTTCCTTCTTCTTTTTCTTTGTTCGCATTCTTCACGGCCTCTGCTTTCGTTTGGGACCCCATTGGAAATAAGCTTGCTCCTTATTGTCAGGCTTAACATGCTTAATGGGCGGCTATCCTGGTATATCAGTTTTGGTGTCAGTGTCTGCCATCCTAGATGGCATTGTGGTGAAATGTTTGTTATTTGTTGATGTGTAATTTATTGTACTTTGTAAATGTAAATTGTAAAAAAAAAATTCTTCTTCTATCATTTTGTTTATATTTATGCTGACGATGCCTAATAAAAACAAACAAACAAAACAAACAAACAAACAATAATTTTTGGTCTACTGTCTTTTCAGATAAACACTTTCATTCAGTCGTAGTTATGGTAGTGCTTCCTCCTAGTTAAGGGTGATAGCCGTCTGCAGGATTTGCTATGAGACTGTTGATTACAGTAAGAATCACATGTTTCATGATTCATCCTGACCAAACTAGGTGAGTTTTGTTAAATAGGCACCTCACATGCTCTCACCTACCTACATGTACATGATTGCTTACCAAATGAAAGGCACTTTGATCGCGCTTGGCTCCATTCCATGAACATGTTTTTGATTGACAAGATTCCAACTTTTGAGTGGTGAATATGAATCAAGTGCTTCTTTCCCAAAAGGTCGTTCTAAGCAACATGGCATCTTGCTGGGAAAATCAAAAAGCCCCATGGGCATACACTGGTAACTGGTATATTGCTGCTATCACACATGAAAGAAGTGTTCAGTTTCTTTTCCTGTGTTTTCATTTCAGCCTGTCTCCGCGCTTCGCATGCCTGGTGTGATCTGTCGCACTAATTGTTGCTGTACAATCTTGGTGCCCCAAACAAACCACAGGTTCTCTATAAGAATTTGGCAGGCTAAGGTTGTACTGAACAACAAATCAAAACAAAGGTTGTATTGTCTGTCACTTTCTGCTGGTATTTGGGTGTCTTAGCATAGCCGCCCAAACTACGCCATGCACCATTTATAGGTCAATAAATGTGTATGTGTTGTTTCGAAAAAAATTAGACAAATTAATGCACACGCTGATGTTGATGTGTGAAAGTGGCACGACTCCGCAGGGGAGTGCTATTGTGAGCATATCAACATTTGCGCAAGTGCATTGATTTGTCTAATTTCTCTCGAAACAAAACATACGCATTGACCTAATTCATACATGACACTATACAAATCAAAATTCACAATCTGAGCATAGTTTTGATCTACGTAAAAACCAATAAAAACATGTTTGCTAACAACGCGCATTGAATTTAAATGACGCACACACGTAGTGCATTAGACACTAAGCTTTTAATGCACTCCACATATTTCAGTTTCTTGCTTTCTGATTGGTTCGACACTACTTGGAGTGTATGAATTCCACCCAGGATGTCCTGGCGTGAACACCTGACTTATATCTATATACAAAGTTTACTTCTTTGATGGAGCCAGGTTCTCAGCAAGCAAGCGCATGTCTCTTGTCCGAGTAGCCAGGGAGAAAGGAGTTTTGATTGATAAATTGATTGATTGATTGATACACAGTTGCAGTCTGCTGTACACTGTAAATTAAGAATTTCATGTAATAATTATATTGTTGTTGCTATCTACTTTAGACAGCAATCTTAATGAATAGAGATAGCCAATAGTTGTGATCTACTGTAGACCGCAATCTACATCTCATTTAATTCAGATTGCTACCTACTGAACACAACAAATTGCACATGTCATTTATTTCATGAAAACAGTTGCTGTCTACTAAAAGAGTATCTTCATTTCAATGTAAACATTAAACAATCATTTTTGGTATAATTGTACTTTCAGATCAACACTTTCATTCTGAGATCAATCATATAGCGCCTCCTCCTAAAGGGTGATTGTCATCTGCAGGATTTGCTGGAACAAGACTGTTGACACCAGTATCATCGATGTATGCTCACATGAATCGGATTCATCGTCGCTAAACTGAAGACCCGAGGGACATAGTGTAGGTTTGTTCACGAAAGATGACCGTGTGTGAAATTTTGTGGTACCAATATTTGTATTAAATAGTCAGAAATATGGTTATGTGCTTGAAAACTTTGGTTTATGGGCTGAAAAACACTTCTTTTTTATTTTTTGCTCTTACATATTGTGTGAATTTCCAAGATGCCAAATTTCAAACATTTAAAATACTATAATCGAAGCAAACAATTCTTGATCAATTTGTGTGCATGCTTAGCATATGTACAAGTCATGAACGCAGTGAAGCAAAATTATAGCAAATCATGTGCACACTTGAATGGATTTTTACTTGAGATTTGGTTTAGAAGAAGAACATTTGAATGATTATTTTAGTAATCTTCATTTAATAATCATCTGATCAATTTTGTATGATATGTTAGTGTTCTACAAACATGCATCTTTGTGGCCCATATCTCAAACATTTTGTATTGACCATACTGTTTTGTTGTTTGTAGGAATGCTATAATACATGTAAGACTATGATCCTCTTCGGAAATGCAAGATTGGAGCAACCGGTCGCTTTATATGCAAGAAAATTGCATTTTACCAGGGGCCATTTTACACAGTAAGTATAAGAGATATATTTTGGTGTTCATACCATATGTAAATCAGTCAACTTATGAACATCAGGATTTACTATCGCCCATATGCCTGCCATATAGACTTTCTGGTTACCATGGTGATACATCCTCATTAAAGAAAGTCTTATAATTTATTGTGGCTCTTCTAACCACTACTTATTGTACGTGCAGTTTAGAACATTTAGCACATTTTACTGTAGAAAAAGTACAAGAAACTGCCTAATTCAAAGATGGCGCAAGTACAGATAAGTCTAGGCTATTCTAAACACACACACAGTGCGGCAAATCCCCCGAAACAAGCAATAGCGGTTTGGGGTGTATACACAGTCAATTGATATTGATTTTAAATTGAAACCAGGGTTAATTAATAATGCTAACAGATACAATGTAGATCGAACATTAAATGGATGGTCTTTCACACCCAGGACTGATGATAGGAGAGGCGTACGACAACTTTGAGATGATGCATACCTCTCAAATTAGCTTATGTTTTATAATATATGATAGAGTGATTTCACGCACCGGGGAGTTACAATATAAGCAGACACTGACTTGGTGTTCATTGTGCATCTTAGGCTCTTTCGATTATTGCCATTAACGAGGAGTTTGATTTGCCTCATGATATTTCACATTTGTGCCAAATGTGTTTGTGTGTGAATACCAGCATCTATCCCACGAAGCTTTTGTTGTGAATATTGCACGAGTAATGTAATCTATAGACAAAGGTCCATGATGGTCAAAAGTTTTAGGGGAAGGTTAACAAACCCTACACAGTTTTTAAAGGTGAGTAAATAACAATACAATTGCTTTGCAATCATCCAGTGAGTGCCCGTTGATCAATTGGAACAGGTGGGTGCAGCCATCGATCAAAACTAAATAATAATGTACGTTAAACCTTCCCGATTATATTTTTCCATAAACCTGCCTGCGGCGATTGAGTTTTCTCTTTGAATTCATAACATGTTTTACAGTAAACATTTGATTTATCGATTGACAGTAATCTAAATGAATTGAGATAGACTGTAGACAGCAAATTACACATGTCATTTACACAGTTGCTGTCTACTATGAAAGTATCTTCATTTCATTGTGAACATCAATCATTTTGTGTCTGTCTTTCAGATAAAAACTTTAATTCCTAGAGCAATCGTGGTCATCATGGTAGTGCTTCCTCCTAAGGGTGATAGCCGTTTGCGGGATTTGATGGAACGAGACTGTTGAAGCCAGTAAAAAAACCACATAATGTTTCATGATTCATACTGACCAAACTAGGTGAGTTTTGTATAGGCACCTCATCACATGTACGCTCTCGCCTCTTAAGAGAATGGAATTACCTACATTAGTGCTAACAATATGAAAAGCACTCTGATCGCGCTTGGCTCCATTTCATGAACATGTCATGCAATGTTTTGGATTTAGTTGAGGTAAATGCATGATTGACAGGTTCCAACTTTTGAGTAGTGAATATCAATCGAGTCCTGTGGAGTGCTTCTTTCCCAAAAGGTGGGTGCGGATGGTCCCGCGATCGAATCTTGGGGAGGGGGGGGTGCTGGGTGATTTTTCGGGTAAAAAAACCAGTACTTTTTCCCCCTCCCCCGATCACGCACAAATACCTAGCGTTACTGGTCAGGGTTAATAAATGTCAATTTTTTTGTGGTTGATTAACCCAACTGAATCTGAAACTGAAACTGAATCTCACTAAATCTAACTGCCAGAAACTATCTCCAGGCACGTGCTGCTGCATTGCGTCGATGACGTCACCTACTGCAGGCATATGTGGGCTGGCAGTTCAGCTCAGTTGGTAGAGGGACAGACTTGGGTGCGGATGGTCCCCCGATCACGCACAAAAACCTAGCTTTACTAATGCGCCAATGTTGATATGTTCACAATAGCACTCTCCTGCCCGGTCATGCCATTATTCACACATCAACATCATCGCACATGCATTTATTTGTCTAATTTATCTCGAAACAACACATACGCATTTATTGACCTTCAATTCATAAATGTCGTTGCTGCCATCACACACAAAGAGAAGGTTTTCTACAAAGTTTGTGTTCACGCTTGTAGCATGTTATTATGGCCGGAGTTGCATTCCCAAGAGCTGTAACCATGTTTTGTGCTTCTCTCTTTTTTAAACATTGACATAGCAGGGCGAACCTCTCTTTCAGCTCACCATGCAAGACTTTCTGCTAAGCGATTCTTGGCCTGATGCAAGAGTGCTGATCTGCATTCTCCTGATGTTACCAGTTTGTGAGAGATGTGTGCTTGTGTGTCATAGCCGCTGCCACCGTTGTTTGGTTTAAATGTAATGTCTAAAAAGTGTTCAGTTTCTGTTCCTTTGTTTATGAATGAAATTACAGCCTTCCTCTGCGCAACGCATCCTTGGTGTGATCGGTCACCGGAGCCCCAAACAAACCTCATTCATACACTCTTAGTAGAGTCGAACCAATCAGAAAGCAAGAAACTAAAATGCGTGGAGTGCATTGAAAGTGTCCAATGCACTTTGTGTGTGCTTTGCGTTGTTTTTAATTGTTGTTCAGGAATTTCTGGTTCGCCAATTTTCACTGCAGGTGATAGAAAACTTGTTAACATGTTTTTATTCATTTTTAAATAGATCAAAATTATGCTCAAATTGTGAATTTTGATGTGTATAGTGCAGTGTATGAATTAGGTCAATGCGTATGTTTCGTCTCTAGAAAAATTACAAAAATCAATGCACTTACTCAAATGTTGATATGCTCACAACATTATTCACACATCAACATCGATCAGCGCGCATGCATTGATTTGTCTATTTTTCTTAAAACAACACATACACACTTATTGACCTATAATTAATTCCATTTGATCTTACAAGTAACACTGTTTATTTTCTTGACTAAAGGGATTGCTTTTGTTTAGGAAGTTGGTTCTCTGCAAGAATATCTTGCATGATGTGTATATGGCGCAGTGAATTTGGCATGCTAAGGTTGTACTGTCTGTTGCATTTTGTTGGTATTGGGGTGTCACACGTTCATAGCCGCCCAAACTGCGCCATATATATACCATTTCCATCCAGGATGTCCTGGCGAGATCCCCTGACTTGTACAAAGTTTACCTTTTTGATGGGGTCAGGTTCTCAGAAGCAGTCTCTTATCTTTCGTGTGTAAAAGGGACACCTATTATTAGAAACCATGTTTTCATTACCAAGTAATTGTTATGCATTTTCTTTTTTTCTTCACCCAGTTGCATTGTACATACATTTTAAAATAACAATATCAGCCTTTCCACTGTGTCCATCCTAAGTTGAGCGGTTGTATCTTTTGTTGTAGATTTACACATGGGATGTCAGTCTTTTGACTCCACCCACAAAGTATTATACCCTTCACTTTTATTTTTTACCCAATTTTTTTCTCAAGAGTGAAAAATATTGAAAATTCCATTGTTTTACAGCCTAAAACACACTACACCAACACAACTTTTGACCACCAATTTAGTTTTTCACACTCGAAAATTTTACCCAGGGAACTTACAGAATGTGATGTTACAGTGGAATTGTTATGCTGATGTTCATGGGGCGAGGTGACGCAACAGTATAAAGAGCTCATGGTACATTATTGCTGTGCCGTTGTTCACTTGGTGGATCGTTTCAGTTCAGGTGTTTGTTGATTTCAATTGACATACGAATTGAGGCGATTCCCATACAACCTTGCCCCCATGCCTCCTTCAGACCGTACAGATTGAAGAAGGCATGATTATTATTATGATTTTGTACGTTCATAATATGTATTCAACGCTGACCCAAGCGAGAGTTTTTTTCTTTTGCATACACCGCTTCATGTATCTTTTCAGGATTGTACCTACTTTTAAGGCCATTGATTCATTATCATCAGTCTTGCCTTTTCTTTTTTTTTAAATTTTTTTTACAGATCATGATGAGGTCAGTTCAGGAATGGTGCTTCTGCCAAGTAATACGACTTTGATACTGTGCCTGCATCTGATGTCAGTAGAGATGTACCATCAACATCTTTTCCGTCTGCAGCAGAAGATAGTCAAGTTGATTCCTCTAAAGGTATATTTCCCTTACGCATGGTTCACTATGAAGGTGTGTCGACTTTATATTGTCGGTTCCCCATTCATGACCAAAAAGTACTCAATTCTATTCCTCTCGACAGTGATAAAACATAATTGACCAAAATATGAGGAAAAACAGGCCAAATACAGTGGACAAGAAATTAAGGTGCTAGTCAACTATATTACTGCAAACGTGCGTTGCAAAAATAAAATAACCAAAACATTAACAAAAAAAGGTTTCAGGGATCAAGGAAAAATATTTGCTGTCTGAAAATTCTTTGGTTACACATGTTCGCAGTGCTCTTTATTGCGCTAAAACTAAGTGACAACAGACCTCAAGACCTTGTCCGGTAAAGGCACCTATTTGAAAGTTCCATGATTTATTTGTATTTCCTTCATAATTCTGATGATACAATGTCAAGCTTGTGCAGGTGCTAAATCTTGTTTTCATGTATTCTTTCATATAGGTCCCAAGGCACCAGCCGATATGAATCCCAGCAGTGGCGTAGCTCAGGGGGGGGGGGGGCAGGGGGGGCAAATGCCCCCCCTGACGAAAAAATCCAATTTGAGCCCCCGCCCCCCCCCCCCCATCCCTCTAAAAAAAAAAAAAGTGAGAAAAAAAGGAAATAGGAAAAAATTGAGATAAAAGACCGAGGTTATTAGGCAAATAGAAGGCAAAATTGTAAATGTAGTACATTTACTGTGCGATATTTTTGGACTGTGCGATTTTTTTTGGACTGTGCGACATTTTTTGAGCCCCCCCCCCCCCACTTACGTGAAATTCCCGAGGTAAGTGACTAGAATTTTTTGGGGGGCAACCTTTTACGAAAATTTTAGAAATCTTGCCCCCCTGAAAAAAATCCTAGCTATCTCATAGGGTATAAAACATGTTTGTCACACAGAATCAGACCAAATTGCCATGATGTTATCTGGGTAAAACAAGTCGCACAGAATCGCACCAAATTGCCATGATCTTATCGGGTATAAAACATGTTTGTCACACAGATTCAGACCAAATTACCATGATGTTATCTGGGTAAAACAAGTCGCACAGAATCGCACCAAATTGCCATGATCTTTTCGGGTATAAAACATGTTTGTCACACAGATTCAGACCAAATTACCCTGATGTTATCTGGGTAAAACAAGTCGCACAGAATCGATTGCCATGATCTCATCGGGTATAAAACATGTTTGTCACACAGATTCAGACCAAATTACCCTGATGTTATCTGGCTAAAACAAGTCGCACAGAATCGCACCAAATTACCATGATCTCATCGGGTATAAAACATGTTTGTCGCACAGATTCAGACCAAATTGCCATGATGTTATCTGGGTAAAACAAGTCGCACAGATTCAGACCAAATTGCCATGATCTCATCGGGTATAAAACATGTTTGTCACACAGATTCAGACCAAATTGCCATGATCTCATCGGGTATAAAACATGTTTGTCACACAGATTCAGACCAAATTGCCATGATGTTATCTGGGTAAAACAAGTCGCACAGATTCAGACCAAATTGCCATGATCTCATCGGGTATAAAACATGTTTGTCACACAGAATCGGACCAAATTGCCACGATGTTATCTGGGTAAAACAAGTCGCACAGAATCGCACCAAATTGCCATGATCTCATCGGGTATAAAACATGTTTGTCACACAGATTCAGACCAAATTGCCATGATGTTATCTGGGTAAAACAAGTCACACAGAATCGCACCAAATTGCCATGATCTCATCGGGTATAAAACATGTTTGTCACACAGAATCGGACCAAATTGCCACGATGTTATCTGGGTAAAACAAGTCGCACAGAATCGCACCAAATTGCCATGATCTCATCGGGTATAAAACATGTTTGTCACACAGATTCAGACCAAATTGCCATGATGTTATCTGGGTAAAACAAGTCACACAGAATCGCACCAAATTGCCATGATCTCATCGGGTATAAAACATGTTTGTCACACAGAATCGGACCAAATTGCCATGATGTTATCTGGGTAAAACAAGTCGCACAGAATCGCACCAAATTGCCATGATCTCATCGGGTATAAAACATGTTTGTCACACAGATCCAGACCAAATTACCCTGATGTTATCTGGGTAAAACAAGTCGCACAGAATCGCACCAAATTGCCATGATCTCATCGGGTATAAAACATGTTTGTCACACAGATTCAGACCAAATTATCCTGATGTTATCTGGGTAAAACAAGTCGCACAGAATCGCACCAAATTACCATGATCTCATCGGGTATAAAACATGTTTGTCACACAGATTCAGACCAAATTGCCATGATGTTATCTGGGTAAAACAAGTCGCACAGATTCAGACTAAATTGCCATGATCTCATCGGGTATAAAACATGTTTGTCACACAGATTCAGACCAAATTACCCTGATGTTATCTGGGTAAAACAAGTCGCACAGAATCGCACCAAATTGCCATGATCTCATCGGGTATAAAACATGTTTGTCACACAGATTCAGACCAAATTACCCTGATGTTTTCTGGGTAAAACAAGTCGCACAGAATCGAGTCGCACAGAATCGCACCAAATTGCCATGATCTCATCGGGTATAAAACATGTTTGTCACACAGAATCAGACCAAATTGCCACGATGTTATCTGGGTAAAACAAGTCGCACAGAATCGCACCAAATTGCCATGATCTTATCGGGTATAAAACATGTTTATCACACAGATTCAGACAAAATTACCCTGATGTTATCGGAATAAAACAAGTCGCACAGATTCAGACCAAATTGCCATGATCTCATCGGGTATAAAACATGTTTGTCACACAGATTCAGACCAAATTGCCATGATGTTATCTGGGTAAAACAAGTCGCACAGATTCAGACTAAATTGCCATGATCTCATCGGGTATAAAACATGTTTGTCACACAGATTCAGACCAAATTACCCTGATGTTATCTGGGTAAAACAAGTCGCACAGAATCGCACCAAATTGCCATGATCTCATCGGGTATAAAACATGTTTGTCACACAGATTCAGACCAAATTACCCTGATGTTTTCTGGGTAAAACAAGTCGCACAGAATCGCACCAAATTGCCATGATCTCATCGGGTATAAAACATGTTTGTCACACAGAATCGGACCAAATTGCCACGATGTTATCTGGGTAAAACAAGTCGCACAGAATCGCACCAAATTGCCATGATCTCATCGGGTATAAAACATGTTTGTCACACAGATTCAGACCAAATTGCCATGATGTTATCTGGGTAAAACAAGTCGCACAGATTCAGACCAAATTGCCATGATCTCATCGGGTATAAAACATGTTTGTCACACAGATTCAGACCAAATTGCCATGATGTTATCTGGGTAAAACAAGTCACACAGAATCGCACCAAATTGCCATGATCTCATCGGGTATAAAACATGTTTGTCACACAGAATCGGACCAAATTGCCATGATGTTATCTGGGTAAAACAAGTCGCACAGAATCGCACCAAATTGCCATGATCTCATCGGGTATAAAACATGTTTGTCACACAGATTCAGACCAAATTGCCATGATGTTATCTGGGTAAAACAAGTCGCACAGAATCGCACCAAATTGCCATGATCTCATCGGGTATAAAACATGTTTGTCACACAGATTCAGACCAAATTACCATGATGTTATCTGGGTAAAACAAGTCGCACAGAATCGCACCAAATTGCCATGATCTTTTCGGGTATAAAACATGTTTGTCACACAGATTCAGACCAAATTACCCTGATGTTATCTGGGTAAAACAAGTCGCACAGAATCGATTGCCATGATCTCATCGGGTATAAAACATGTTTGTCACACAGATTCAGACCAAATTACCCTGATGTTATCTGGCTAAAACAAGTCGCACAGAATCGCACCAAATTACCATGATCTCATCGGGTATAAAACATGTTTGTCGCACAGATTCAGACCAAATTGCCATGATGTTATCTGGGTAAAACAAGTCGCACAGATTCAGACCAAATTGCCATGATCTCATCGGGTATAAAACATGTTTGTCACACAGATTCAGACCAAATTGCCATGATGTTATCTGGGTAAAACAAGTCGCACAGATTCAGACCAAATTGCCATGATCTCATCGAGTATACAACATGTTTGTCACACAGATTCAGACCAAATTACCCTGATGTTATCTGGGTAAAACAAGTCGCACAGAATCACACCAAATTCGCCATGATCTCATCGGGTATAAAACATGTTTGTCACACAGATTCAGACCAAATTACCCTGATGTTATCTGGGTAAAACAAGTCGCACAGAATCGCACCAAATTATCATGATCTCATCAGGTATAAAACATGTTTGTCACACAGATTCAGACCAAATTGCCATGATGTTATCTGGGTAAAACAAGTCACACAGAATCGCACCAAATTGCCATGATCTCATCGGGTATAACACATGTTTGTCACACAGATTCAGACCAAATTACCCTGATGTTATCTGGGTAAAACAAGTCGCACAGAATCGCACCAAATTACCATGATCTCATCGGGTATAAAACATGTTTGTCACACAGATTCAGACCAAATTACCATGATGTTATCTGGGTAAAACAAGTCGCACAGAATCGCACCAAATTGCCATGATCTTATCGGGTATAAAACATGTTTGTCACACAGATTCAGACCAAATTGCCATGATGTTATCTGGGTAAAACAAGTCGCACAGATTCAGACTAAATTGCCATGATCTCATCGGGTATAAAACATGTTTGTCACACAGATTCAGACCAAATTACCCTGATGTTATCTGGCTAAAACAAGTCGCACAGAATCGCACCTAATTGCCATGATCTCATCAGGTATAAAACATGTTTGTCGCACAGATTCAGACCAAATTGCCATGATGTTATCTGGGTAAAACAAGTCGCACAGATTCAGACCAAATTGCCATGATCTCATCGGGTATAAAACATGTTTGTCACACAGATTCAGACCAAATTGCCATGATGTTATCTGGGTAAAACAAGTCGCACAGATTCAGACCAAATTGCCATGATCTCATCGGGTATAAAACATGTTTGTCACACAGATTCAGACCAAATTGCCATGATGTTATCTGGGTAAAACAAGTCACACAGAATCGCACCAAATTGCCCTGATGTTATCTGGGTAAAATATGTCACACAGATTCAGACCAAATTACCCTGATGTTATAAAACATGTCACACAGAATCGGACCAAATTGCCATGATGTTATCTGGGTAAAACAAGTCACACAGAATCGCACCAAATTGCCCTGATGTTATCTGGGTAAAACATGTCACACAGATTCAGACCAAATTACCCTGATGTTATCTGGGTAAAACAAGTCGCACAGAGTCGGACCAAATTGCCATGATCTCATTCGGGTATAAAACATGTTTGTCACACAGATTCAGACCAAATTACCCTGATGTTATCTGGGTAAAACAAGTCGCACAGAATCGCACCTAATTGCCATGATCTCATCAGGTATAAAACATGTTTGTCACACAGATTCAGACCAAATTGCCATGATGTTATCTGGGTAAAACAAGTCGCACAGATTCAGACCAAATTGCCATGATCTCATCGGGTATAAAACATGTTTGTCACACAGATTCAGACCAAATTGCCATGATGTTATCTGGGTAAAACAAGTCGCACAGATTCAGACCAAATTGCCATGATCTCATCGGGTATAAAACATGTTTGTCACACAGATTCAGACCAAATTGCCATGATGTTATCTGGGTAAAACAAGTCACACAGAATCGCACCAAATTGCCCTGATGTTATCTGGGTAAAATATGTCACACAGATTCAGACCAAATTACCCTGATGTTATAAAACATGTCACACAGAATCGGACCAAATTGCCATGATGTTATCTGGGTAAAACAAGTCACACAGAATCGCACCAAATTGCCCTGATGTTATCTGGGTAAAACATGTCACACAGATTCAGACCAAATTACCCTGATGTTATCTGGGTAAAACAAGTCGCACAGAGTCGGACCAAATTGCCATGATCTCATTCGGGTATAAAACATGTTTGTCACACAGATTCAGACCAAATTACCCTGATGTTATCTGGGTAAAACAAGTCGCACAGAATCGCACCTAATTGCCATGATCTCATCAGGTATAAAACATGTTTGTCACACAGATTCAGACCAAATTGCCATGATGTTATCTGGGTAAAACAAGTCGCACAGATTCAGACCAAATTGCCATGATCTCATCGGGTATAAAACATGTTTGTCACACAGATTCAGACCAAATTGCCATGATGTTATCTGGGTAAAACAAGTCGCACAGATTCAGACCAAATTGCCATGATCTCATCGGGTATAAAACATGTTTGTCACACAGATTCAGACCAAATTGCCATGATGTTATCTGGGTAAAACAAGTCACACAGAATCGCACCAAATTGCCCTGATGTTATCTGGGTAAAATATGTCACACAGATTCAGACCAAATTACCCTGATGTTATAAAACATGTCACACAGAATCGGACCAAATTACCCTGATGTTATCTGTGTAAAACAAGTCACACAGAATCGGACCAAATTGCCATGATCTCATTCGGGTATAAAATATGTCACACAGATTCAGACCAAATTACCCTGATGTTATAAAACATGTCACACAGAATCGGACCAAATTACCCTGATGTTATCTGGGTAAAACAAGTCGCACAGAATCGGACCAAATTGCCATGATCTCATCGGGTATAAAACATGTCACACAGATTCAGACCAAGTTACCCTGATATTATCTGGGTAAAACAAGTCGCACAGAATAGGTCAAATTGCCATGATGTTATACAGAATCAGACCAAAAACATGTCACACAGAATCGCACCAAATTACCATGATGTCATCGGGTAAAACATGTCATACAGAATCAGACCAAATTGCCATGATGTCATCGGGTAAAAACATTTCACAGAATCAGTGTGATTATGTTTTTTCATGTATTTACTTGATGAAGACATGGCAATTTGGTATGATTCTGTGTGACGGTTTACCCGATGACATCGGGGTAATTTGGTCAGATTCTATGTGACCTGATGAGGTATTCAGCAGTTCTAATTTTCTGATATTTCTATCTTATTTGCTCTATTTTACAGACCATATTGGTGCATCAGCTGCAACATATACCTGGTGATATTGCATTGTGTGGTCCATGTATGCATTTGAGAGATTCATGAGTTTCTTACAGGGGACGAATTCACAACAGAAAGGACCCTGAAGTTTCTGTTATGGAGTCATACAGAGTAAGTCACCAACCGTATGTCATAATTTGTGTGTAGCCTTTGGTTGGGTCTATCAGAGTCATAATTTTGATCCAGTGTCCCAAAAGTTTTGATACCCTGTAAAGCTTTACTTTCTCTGTTAAATGAGTTGATACCAAGCATACAATCACAGCTCTCTGTGTTGCCAAAGTACAGAAGAAAGTATTCTTAACTGTAAAACTGCAATTTCATATAAACACGTAGTAATGAGCTTAATGAAGTGAATGGAGCAAAAGAGGCAGTGAAGAGAGAGAAAAAAGGTTTTCCACAATGGTTCTTTTTAATTTCAGAATGAAAAGTCCTTAATATGAATATTATGCTTACGCTATCAAAGTTGTGCACAAAATTGAATTAGTAAAAGCTTTTTGGCTACACACGCCTTGCCTCCTGCAAGTTCAACAATTGTACGGTTTTGAGAGTTATGTGACCCAACTTCAGCATGACCTCGAACAAGAAGTCAATTTTGGCATCAAACAAGTTACCTCTATCCCAAAGGTATCAACACTTTGGGGACACCCTGTACTAAATTTGTTGCTTGCTTAGTGGTTACTTGCGAATTGTCCATGGGCAAATTTCAGCCTTGAAAAGACAACAAATATTTAAGCAATGATAAGGCAAAAAACCACCCCAAAAACAAGTTTGTTTCCAGTAGTAGTGTGCGCACATTTCACTGAGACGTTTGATTCTTGCGCATATATATTTTTAACAGAAAAAAACCGGAAACAATTATTGTTAGGGCGCCATCTGTGGCGACTTTATGTCCAACATGTTTCAAGGTCGCCATTGGCCACATGCGGCAAACACAATAGTGAAAATCCGTGGCGAAAATCACATTTTAGCGAGCATAAGAGTATCAAAAATGATTTGACTAAATAATTTCAAATGAATCGCCACTATGAATTTGAGCAAATAACCACGTTTCACTGTAAAGCCTAGCTACTGGAAACATACTTGTGTATTTGTGCAATATAAGACCAAACAGATGTTTAGAGAATAATTACTGCGTAACAACTGTTTTCGTGAATTTGTTTTAAAATCAGAGGTTTTTGTTCTGGTCTGAGGAATTGTCCCGAGGGGCACAGCCCCCGAGGGACAATTCCGAATGACCAGAACAAAACCCGAGGATTTCAAAACAAATTCACGAAAACAGTTGTTAAGCAGTCATTATTCTCATTCATTACTGAAAAATATGCATATTTTATCATATCGATATAATCTTGCTAATAATTAATTAGTTTTCTGTTTATTTTGTCCACCCCTTCTTAGTTATTGAAACAGTCCAAGTCGGGTCATCCCCTCATTAACATTTTTATCATTCAACCAATCAAAAATAAGCTTTAATCGTGTATCCTCATAACTCGTTGAATATTCAGTTTAGGGGCGTGAGGCGTTAATTTGATTGGTCGGTCAGTGAGCAAAACAATGGAACACTTTGACGCAGTACTTTCGGGCAATTATTAGTAACCCGCGCTCGGCGTGCGCGTTCTCATCTAACGATTAATTTGATTGGAACGCACTTGGTACGCAGCTATCGCGATTATTCATGAAGTAATGAATATGCAATAACTATCTTATTGGGATAATCTGAATGACCATAGTTTAAATGTGTCATAACACTTGATAATTCATATTAAATAATAAATAAGCTTGACTATTTAGTGCCTGCATGCAGTTTTCTTTAAATTACACATTTATAAAGGCTCATTTGTACCGCTGAAGGCTTAATGTAGTTGACCACATTTTCACAGAAGTAATGTGTGGATGATTGTATTGTGTTTCTACCATAACAGATATTAGAGCTATGTCAGTTCATGATGATGAAGGGTGTGATATCCTCAGATGGACTATGGAGTTGGTTGATGGGAATGACGTTCCTCGTCTGGCTAGAACTGGACGTAAGTATATGAGATCATTGTTTACTGAATTACCACTGAAAGATTTGGTATTCTGAATACCTTATCTGAAGTTTGATAACAGAAGTTAAACTATATACATGTTGTTCAACATCAGCGCACGTGCATTGATTGTCTAATTTCTTTCGAAACAACACATACACATTTATTGACCTATAATTCATACATTCTTAGTAGTATTGAATCAATCAGAAAGCAAGAACTAAAATACGCAGAGTGCATTGTCTAATGCACTCCGTGTTTGTGCCGTTAAACACGCTTTGTTTTGATTCGTTTTACAGGAATCGCGGGTTTGCCGATTTTCACTTCAGGTGGTTAGCAATATTGAAAGAGTATTTTTGGCCTTTTTTACATAAATCACAATTATTATGCTTTAAATTGCGAATTTTGATTTGTATAGTGTCATGTATGAATTTGGTTAATACATGCATGTTTAGTTTCTCGAAAAAATTATGAAAAATCAATGCACCTGCGCAAATGTTGATATGCTCACAATATAATAGCATGTGCATTGATTTGTCTAATTTCTCTCGAAACAACACATACGCATTTATTGACCTATAAGAAACACACAATGTATTTGGAGTGTGTGGTATCAATTACAATCCATGTACCAGTGGCGTAGCTAGGGTTTTTTTCAGGGGGGGCAAGATTTCTAAAATTTTCGTAAAAGGTTGCCCCAAATATTTTCCAAGTCAGTCACCTCGTGAATTTCACGTAAGTGGGGGGGGGGGGGGGTGGTAAAGTCAAAAAAATTCGCATGCACGGACACAAAATTTCGCAGTCAAAAAAGCACTGTAGTCAACAAATATTGGCTAATTCTAAGGGTTTTAAGCAGTTTTTCCACAAAAATTGTCATTTTTTTTTCAAAACCAGGCGAAAATTGTCATTTTTAAATGGTCACCCCGCATATAAGCACTATATCCAAAGAGAGGGGCGGGGGCACAAAGGGGGGCGGGGGCACAAAAAGTATCTGTCAGGGGAGGCAACTTCCCCCCCTGCCCCCCCCTGAGCTACGCCACTGCCATGTACATGTATGTAACAGTAAAATATTACAATAATGTCTGGGTTGAATGTGAGGATGTTTGGTTTGTGTTGGTCAATGTATTAAATGCCTTTGTTTCTTTTTTCTCAACAGGACCATTAGCTGCTCATCAACTTACACCTCCTGAATCGGAGAGTTTAAAGTCCATGGATATTCATGATGTCGTTACCTGTAACATGAATTCAAAGCAACCAATGTCAACCCACGACAGAACCAATTCTCTTGTAAAAGAGGCAAAACGCACCGTTTCCTCATTCACTGTGCGTGGTGTAGATGGGAGAAAGCCTCAGTTTGGGCAGATACTCCATTTTGTCAATATCTTTGATGGCCATACTACTCATAACCTTGCCAAAATAGAGTGGATGCCAATGCCTGTCTTAGACATAGACAGCTTGCTATGGAAGGTAAATGTGGGTACTCCATTAGAAACTAGCTTCGTTTCCGTGAAGCAACTACCACCACCCCTGGTCACTGCAGCTGATGATGCCGTTAAAGCGTCATTTGGATTCTGGATTTTAATGAGAGTTTTATTTGATTTTAACCCTAAAGCTCCCAGAGTTGGAATCAATGATCAACTGCCTGAGGACAGAATGATGATAGGACAGCAATACCTTAACTATATCATCATATTGTTTTTCTCAGCCACTATTATGGTTATATTGCATCCAACATTTTAGATGTATAGAGCATCAAGGCCTTGAAACTCCACATTTGTTTGCCTTGTATAGATAATGTACAGGGTTCTATTGAAGTGGGCTCATTTTATACCGATGGTATTGCCATACACCATAGACATGCTGGAGTTGATCAAAACCACTAACTGTTGAGGTCACTTTTAACTGGATATGGGGCATTCCACCAGACTGGTAACCTCGCATGTCCCATACGATGATGGATTCATAAGAATGCACACTACTAAATATAAATAGAGGCCCATGGATATGTACAAACTTAGTGATTTCAGAATTGTTCACATGATATCCATAGTGTGCCTGGCAATGGTCATTTGTTTTAATGATGGGTCTATTTAAGCACTGCCATTAATTTTCAATATCCATGCCTACAATTTATGAATGTTATTTGTGTATAAATTGTATGTTATTTAATACCATGTAGGGTAAAGTCGCCTATTTTCGGTCAGCGCCTATTTTCGGTCACTTCGTCCAAATCAATCGTGTAATAAAAATGACTTCATCGTTAAAAACTGACGACTAAAAAAACCCTGCATAGTTGATGCCCGGTATTGCTTTTAAAATGGCGATGACCGATGCAATTACACGATTTTGACCAGTGACCGAAAATAGGCGACTTTACCCTACTTGGTACGTATATCATTGTCCTATATAATACAGTATTCATCATGACTTTTGTAAACGTTATATTATTATGTGAGCAGTTATAAGAAGATTATCAAATTTTATATTGGTACATCATGGGAGTTACATTTATAGCATCTTCTGAATATTTGAGTAAATGACACTTGAAGCTACACACTTATGAATTATTGGACTTTAAACCTGATGAAACACACTACTGAAAGTTCAGTAGCCCCATATTCTCTTATTTGAGTATTTTGAAAATTCCACTGATTTTGAAACTGGCCACTGTAAACTAAACGGTAAATAAGGCATTGACAAATCAAAAGTGTTGATAAATGCACAATTGCAATTCTGCCTGAGTCAACACACTTATGAATTATTGGACTTTAAACCTGATGAAACACACTACTGAAAAGTCAGTAGCCCCATATTCTCTTATTTGAGTATTTTGAAAATTCCACTGATTTTGAAACTGGCCACTGTAAACTAAACAGTAAATAAGTCATTGACAAATCAAAAGTGTTGATAAATGCACAATTGCAATTCTGCCTGAGTCAGCATTGTGAGTCAGGCAGATTGTAATAATTATGTAAAATGTTTAAAATGGGTCATATTAACTTGTATTAGGCCTATAACAAGCCACATTTCACTTAAAGGTATATCTCCAACCTAATTCTATCCAACAGGTGCTGCTCCTGTTGGAATTCACCTGTACTATTCATGGTGCTATTCAACATATCGTCAGCCTGCTTCGTTAACTGCCTAACTCACTTTTCCTATTTTTGTTGTTTGAGTTAGGCAATTATCGAAGCAGGCTGACGATATGTCAATTGATGCCATAGGTACCTTTTACTTGAGAAACCTAGTCCATGAGTCCATTCTCTTACCCCCCCCCCCCCCCCCCCCCCAAAGACCCCCCCCCCCCCCCCCCAAAGAAGAAGAATGTTGGGGTTTAGTAAGACAAAACCAGGATAATGAAACCATGTACTGCAAAAGTGCTACATTTTTTTTCGGGATAAAATCAGCAAGCGCGAATGTGCAAATATATTTATTTTTTATGTAGGTCCATGTATGGAAGCGCAAAATCGCGAAAAATTACACAAACACACATTTCCACTTTTACAGTACATCTATAGTCTATCCATCTGAGAGCGATCTTTGGTGCTCGGATGGGCAGGGGAGATGAGCAAAAATAAGATGTGCTGTCTTCTGGCGTATATTTGCTAGTTGTCGAAGGATCCCATTTGATTCCAACCTTCGGTCGAACCTCATCTATAATGTGAATTGAAACAATTAAGCTGCCTTATGCAAAATCACACAACACTGTTCCAATGCATATTATTCTCGTCACACGCATGCACATAGCAGCTAAGTCTAGTGTACCATTCAAAGAGAGACAAATATCGAACCATTTGCGCATTATCTGAAATCAAAAGGCTTTGAAATCGTCACCTGTGATTTCGGCCTATGAATAGAATCACAAAGCTGAAAAGATCGAAAGTGATGGACTTTTAACATTTAGCATAATCGTCACCTGTGATTTCGGCATATGAATAGAATCACAAAGCTGAAAAAGGTCGAAAGTGATGGACTTTTAACATTTAGCATAATGTAGGAGGCCACATTTAATTTTTATATGCTATCTTGTAATGTTTCCAACAGTATAAATAATGTTTATTTTTCAGATTGGCCGGGCCTATAGTAAGATAAAATGGTTGTAAAATGATATGAAACTCCGTATCCCTATTATATGCTCTGTCTGCATGTCCGAATCAATCAGATTTCCTTGTTAAGTATAGAAAGAAACAAATACGCTTACAATGATATGGTATCAATATTGAAAGGTACGATTTTTATTTTCAAACAAATATTATACAATTTGAACGTTGACAAACTAAATAAAGTTTATTTTCTGACTTGTAAAATAAAAGGTTGTCTTCATCGGGGTCTATCACTCTACATGTACCTGTTCATAGAGGCCTGTAGTATAGTAGAGCTTAAAATGGCACAAAATAAGACCATTAAAGATGAGATGCAGCCATAGTGATTGCCAAATTGAAAGCATTTTTTGAAATGGAGAAATTGGGAAGGGAAAGCTACCTGTCTTTGCAACGTCAATTAAACTGACTCTCATGGCACAACTAGGGTTATGATGATAAAAGTAGGTGGATAACATAATTATTTTTTATTATGGCCGTTTTTCACTCTACTGATTCCATCGATATTTTTGTCAGAAAATAGCCTCCTCTCCCAGTCAATGGAACGGCTGAGTCACGTGGTTGGAAGATCGGTCTCAGATGGATAGACTATAACATTGGTATTGCCACCAAACCAAATAGGGACCTTCTGTGTTTGGGATTAGTGGCCATCTTGGAGGTATCACAAAAGAGTTTGCAACACCATTCGAACTCCATATCTCCCCATTCAATTCAATCTGGTGAATGACCCCAAAGTAGTAGTAGTATATATACACCTAGCACATAAAGTCCCTGACCAGGTGCTTTGAGGTTGACTAATTCAAAATATATAATCGGTACCAAAAATCTGAGATATTCATTAAATGAGCAAATTTCTTCTCCGCAGTTTGATACCTCATTCAAAAAAATCGAATGGATACTTTTAAAGTTATGGCGATTTCAATGACCTCGCATGCAACAGAAAAGTTGCACTAGGTATAGGAATCATTGATTTGTACGTGATTACTGTCATAACTGTGTGCTATCTGAAGATGAATGGGTCTTTAGTGATAACCGCAATGTGCGGGACAAAGGGTGTATCTGGCTGTGAAGAATACAAGTCTTAGCTGATAAGCTGTGAGTTTTTCAGTGCGTAAATCCATAGACGGGTAAAACATTGATTTTTACCGTCTATGGTAAATCACACATTCATTTTTTTTGAATGAGGTATCAAACTGCGGAGAAGAAATTTGCTAATTTAATGTATATCTCAGATTTTTGGTACCGATCATATATTTTGAATAAGCCAACCTCAAAGCACCTGGTCAGGGACTTTATGTGCTAGGTGTAGTTAGTTACTAATATTGACATGTGGTTACAGTCATTGATATCCAGTTTAGTTTTTGAAAAGATTTGAAATTTTCATTAATGATAATCACCGTATCCCAACTCACTTGACCTGCATTCAAATTGTATGCCATTGGATTTGCATACATTGTGTTAATAGGACTGTTTTGTTATTGTTTTATTTGCTTGTTTAATAAATATTTGTAAGCAATTACAATTGCACCAACTATGGGACTTGTCTTCTCAAATTGTGGTATCTATGTGATGAAATTGAATGTTATATTATATACTGAAGAGAGGCCAACCATTATAGTATCAGCCTACATTGTTTACTATTTGCTGAACACATTAATTTCAACCATAGAAATGTTTGCTATCTAACGAAGATAGCAATGCCAACCACAGTGTCAGCATGAATTGCTTGCTATTTGCAGAAAACATCAATTTCAGCTATAGAAATGTTTGCTTTCCAACGAAGATAGCAATGCCGCCAACCATATTGTCAGCATAAATTGCTTGCTATTTGCTGAACACATCAATTTCAACCATAGAAATGTTTGCTATCTAACGAAGATAGCAATGCCAACCACAGTGTCAGCATGAATTGCTTGCTATTTGCAGAAAACATCAATTTCAGCTATAGAAATGTTTGCTTTCCAACGAAGATAGCAATGCCGCCAACCATATTGTCAGCATAAATTGCTTGCTATTTGCTGAACACATCAATTTCAACCATAGAAATGTTTGCTATCTAACGAAGATAGCAATGCCAAACATAGTGTCAGCATAAATTGCTTGCTAGCGCTATTTGCTGAGCACATCAATTTCAACCATAGAAATGTTTGCTATCTAACGAAGATAGCAATGCCAACCATAGTGTCAGCATAAATTGCTTGCTAGCGCTATTTGCTGAATACATCAATTCCAGCCAAAGGAATGTTTGCTATCTACTGAAGATAGCAATGTCAACCATGATATTTCTAATAAAACTAATCAGACGATGCCAGATATGGGCTCGAATATTTAAGGTTAAATTATAAATGGGACAAACGGTTAATGAATGGCTGGTACAATTTAAAATTAATATGGATACCGACACTGGAGCTGGTTATCCAACTTGGGTCATATAATCGATATACAGGGTGAATAAAAAAACATTGTGCACGATTTGAAGCGGTCATTTGACCTTGATGCGTGCATTGAACCATAGAATTGTTGTTGTTTGTATAAAGCGTTGTTAATCTAGTTTATCCTCCCAAAGTATGAAAGTAATCAACTTAAAAATATGCAAACTGTGGCAAGTTTCGTAAACTGACCGCGTTTTTTGCCATTCCAATGGGATGTACACACAGTAAAATTGGTTTTGCTAAAATGGTCATTATTATCACATTAATTGTCAAAATGTTCCTGTAAAATCATTCTGTCACTCTGGGATAAGTAATTGATAGTCTGATACTGAGGTGTCAAATGAAAATGCAAATCTGAATACAAGCATCACCTGTTACAGACCAATAAGGCAAAAAGTCTTCAAGAAGTGGAGGCACGTGTCAGAGCCGAAGTGACAGGCTACACCGCAACAGGGGAATGGTTAGATGAGCTGTTCCCAACATGTTGGACAGGGCACACACATGTATCAGCAAAATGATGGCCATGTCGAAGGAAGGCTTCATTAACAAAACTTAATATCAGCAAACAACTAAACGTTTTCTATTTTGAATTGCAAGGAAGCTTAACATTTTATTGTATGCCTTAAAAACACCATTAGCAGAAGACCGTAACTCATACCGTGTGAACCTTAAGGCAAATGTGAATGACTTTTCAGTGCAATTATCAAGAAAGAAAGTGTCTTCAGAACATTTCATTTGTGCAATATTTTTAGTTTGTGAAGTATTATTTATGTCTACAATATTTTACCACCTTTGGCTCATTTAATATACCAGGAACCTGTAATAAATTACAGGCACAACAATGTTTTTCTCACTCCATATCATCATGCTGCTGCAATATTTATGTCTTAACTGTGTAAATCCCATTGGAATGGCGAAAAATGCGGACAGTTTACAAAATATGGTACAGTTTGCTTATTTTTTAGTCGATTACTTTCATTTTTGGGGAGGATAAACTAGATTAACAACGCTTTATACAGACAAGAATTGTATGGTTCAATGCACGCATCAAGGTCAAACGGCCGTTTCAAATTGTGCACAATGTTTTTTGATTCACCCTGTATATCCATTTTTACATTGAAACCAACGGATATTCAAAATGTACAGCTATTCGTCCACCGTTGTCAATCCCGGAAAGTCTTTGAACGCTTTATACTTGTTATTGACGGGAAACTAACACCCACTTGCAATGATACAGACTGTTAATTTCTTCAGCAGTTCTTCAAGGTGTCCCTTGATCGATGTGGTATGGTGAAGGGAACATTGGTGTTGTCGTATAGAATGCCCTAAACGTGTAAAGCGCCGTTCCAACGTTTTCAAAGATTGCAAGTTGCCTACTCCGAGACGCTGTTATAGCCAATAATATTACGTTGCTGCCATTAGAATATCGTTAATATTCGTCCTAGTCAGTGCGTACCGAGCGTTTAAAAAAAAATGACCACCTGACCTGATTGGTCAATCGTGGCGCGCATGCATGCATAGTTTTTCGCAAATTTATGATCTGGACGCAGCTTCGCAAAATATGCTCGCGTGAAATAGGCTATCTTGAATTTTTGATGATTGCGTATGGATGTAAGGCCGGCTAGCACAATTGAAAATACACCCTGACTGTGTGTCGTATGTGCATGAGTTGAATGATCGAAATGATTGTATCTATTATACAATACGGACTACCTTTACAGTCTACACACATAAAAACAAAGAGGAACGAACTGGACATTATTTTAAGTATTATTACAATACTACATGTAGAATTGTTTATTCATTTATGAACTACTCTCAGAGAATATATCACATAACTCCAAATTTAATGTAACTATTGATATTATGCTATTACACATACTTCTACATCGTGTACATGGACTGATATCAATAATTATGCTCAAAGGTGAACTGTTGCTTCTTTGACCATGCTTTAACTATACGATTTCTGAAGTCTTGCATGCTATAGTTGTAAATCTTGGTTGTATTACTAGTTTGTACCAATGCGTTAATAAAAAGCAAATTGTGTGACACTAGATTGAATGCTCTCCCCGCAAATAACGAAACCGTACAAAGTCTGAATACGTATACTATATAAAATAAATCCTTAAATTATGTCTGAATTGCTCATACCTCTATTATACATATGCATGTGATATGCCCATGTGAAAAGTCACACATAACAATTAGTACCCTAAACGTCGATACCTCGATGGATACCCTAAAGTGCGATGCCCCCTAAATAGTACCCCTTTTCAGAAAGACGTCGACAACGTCATGTGGTGAAATCTGGACCCTTTTCGCCGTTTTTTTGGATGCGGATGCGTACCCGTTGGTATGTTCACTGACCTCCTGGGTTTTAGGACATGTAAATATCCCCAAGTCACATTTTGCACGATCAACACTATTGATGGAGCTCTATTGATTTAAACTAATTAAAGGTGTATGTTCCGATCACTTTTGTTTTGACTATGATTTTCTTTCACATCAAGATACTTTGATATCAGAAGAACCCCATATTTTTCTCATTATGTCTGTAAAATCTTAGGAGCCAGAAATGGTCCATTTAGAAATTATAGGCTAAAAGTAAAATGTGGTAAATTGCTGCCAAAGGTGGTTAACCACCCGCCAGTTTGTGTGTATGGGCATCTTGTGACCATGTGCTTCTAAAGAACCATTGGAGTTATGCAACTCAAACTTTGGAATCGACAATTTTAAGGATGACCTTTCATGTAAAATAGAAAACTTCAAGTCAAACATCGGGCCAGCAATTAGAACATCTACCTTAACCGTCTTTGTTTAAACATAGGCCAAGAAGGCCGTTGGGAAAATACATGTACATCTCATAAAAATAAGCAATTGCTTTTACTAACAATTAGTAAAATCCAGTGTTTTAAGCAAAGGTGCTACTAATTCTTATACGAGTAAGTAATTGCTAAACAAATTTAATTCATGAAAACTCAAGCGAACAAGCATTTAGTTGTGTTTTTAGAAGCACCTCCATATTTTGAAGCTTGTCCCTTTGCCAACACAGTCATCACTTTTGCTGCCATGTTTCTACCTATGAGATAACAACCTTAGGTGTGCAAGGACAGGTTTGACCGTACTAAATTCAATCCTGCCACCTACAGAACATTATTTAGGTTTGACAAGGAACATTAATGGGCTTGGCGAAACATTTATAACGGTAAATAATGAAACTCGTGGTGGATGTTTGACACCATTGGTGCAAATGAAAATGACTTTGGCTTATTTAGCTGATCTGGGCTATCAAACTTCTGTAGGCCAGCAGATCATGGGCATATCTCAGGCCACAGTTTCTAGATACGTCACACATACTTTTAAAATACAACAATAACAAAACAACATATAATATATTGAAATGGTATTGATAAACCAATTGAAATGTTACTTTTGAGAATAACGGGAGGAGTGTGTCATACATTTTGACACACATATTCTGAATTATGATGTCATGGGCAACATTTGGTGTCAGGTGTGGAAAGTGTAGGAGTCAATTTCAATTATAATTTGACCAAAATGGCACTTGAAACTTTCTTCCACGCAACATATTATAGTGTCTGACATTTTACATAAAATGATAATGTTGTCATATAGCTCATCAAGGATTGATAATGCCATTAACAAAGTTTCCTGCAAAGTTTGAAGTTACTGACACTTAAATTAAGATAATCAAAGCAAAATAATAAAACAGTACATACACATATTTGCAAAAATAAAAAATAAACATCAAAACGCCGCCTTGGTGTCTTTCGCTAATCGGACGGCTATATCTCTCTTTGTTTTTCATCTGAAATTGTCATAGTATGCCGTGGTCAGTTTTTGAATTTTTAGTTGACCTTATGGAGCAAAATGATAAAACCGTATATACATATTTACATTATATTAAAACTGTTACTAGTACTTATTTACAAAACTAAACGTCAAGACGCCTTGGCGGCTGCCTTGAAAGGCTGTCTCTCTTCAGCAGTTTAACGACCTTAAATTTCTTCCTAGCCAGAATGACATCTCCATCCCTCATACAAAATTGCATTATTAGAGTTATATTGAAATGGTTTATTTTATTTCAAACAAAATACAATATAGATTATTAATGAAAAACAGCTCATATTTTTAAATACATGTAGTATATGAAGAGCTTTGTTGCAAAAGGGCCACCAGACCACTCCAACATGTTACTCATTTTCATTATTGCATTTGCATAGACAAGTCGATGGAATTAATCAAATGATTGTATGGCTGTGTTTATTAATGTTTCTATATGACTTGGGATAGTGCATCCATGCATGCCGATTGAGGCACCAACAATACAAGCCACATAATGAATAGCCATCCATTCAATAATGCAAAATGAGTAACAGGTAGAAGTGGATGTAGGCCCTTATGCAACATAGCTCTTTACTCCTACACAATTTAACTGTTCAAAATTTGCTAAGTCTCTCAAAACAAAAATTTCATGAAACCTCATGAATATATGCGACACGTCAGAGACTATAATTATGGGACAAGTATCTTGAAGGCAAAAGTCCCCCGTCTACTATGCGCAAATTCACGGGTGAAGGTTTTATAGGGGGCGCACTATCATGGTCGTAGCAAACCAGACGACGTAAGACATGGTGGATTTTATTGGCTCAAAACATGATTTGTGGCACAGAAATAGTACATCAATGATAAAAAAAAGCTGATTGTGATTTAGAGTAGAACTGATTTGCTTTGATGATAGCAGAATTTAGTTCTTATACGAGGGGCAGTCAATAAATAATGAAAGTGATCATGGTATGGGATGCATGAGTGATTCTATTGAGGGGATAATGTGATCAATACAAAGTATGAACCTTTTTCTTTCAAACAATACACTTTTGGATTGTTAGATACCTTTAGTTATGTAACGTCATTAACATAAACACAATAGGTTTCAGACACTGACTGAAATCTGTCAATTATTTGGCTGGATATGTAATATGTTGAATATGGGTTCATTGATACATTTGCGTATATCTCGGCAATGCAAGCATAAAAAACAGATAACACTTGACACATAGTAAGAATACACACTTATCTCTGTTTGACACTCTTTTTTAGATCTGAATGCCTTAAATACGAACAAGAAGGGACCATCTCAAATACGCTTTTATTTAGCAAAATCCGCAATAATATACCTTAGAAAACAACAAAGGATAAAGAACAATGGAGGGATTATAATTTAATACATTGTTGTGGGATGTAAAGCAATAATAGTGGGGATTTCAAAAGGAGCTGTTCATAAAATGTCCTCAAACCATTGAAATTATATGACGATTACTTACACAATACATATCTAGAACAGTAATAAGAGAGGTTGTGGCAGCCATCTTTAATTGATACATTCATGTATATCTTCATTTTGACTATCACAATATATTTACACATTGATTTAAGCATTTTTCATTATTTCTGATTAGAATTTGAAGGCGCAGTAAGCTTTTATCTGGTAAATTTCATGATTTTAGCCATTTTGGGCCCGTTTCAAAATTATCTGCCGTCTGCGCATGCGCATTTTTTCTGCAGGTTTCATGCGAATAAGTTCAGATAATTAGTTAACTATCATATGGAATCTTCCAAACTGGTTAATTGCTTAAATTTTTCCTAAATTGTTTGATTTTCCGCAATATTAGTGATTCACTGACTGGGCATTTTAAATGAAAATTAGCTATTTGAAATACTGATATTTGTATACCTTTTATTCAATTGCTTCTCCTTACTTTTTCCTCTTATACTACACATTCCAAATTACACAGGGATTAAAGTTATTGTCTTTTGTATCATATTTATGCGGAAAACAAATCGGGATTTACCTGCTTCTGATGTCATGTTATGCAATCTTCTTACCACGTGTTTCATAAAAACAATTCAAATTTCCCGCCAAATAACTGATTTAGCAGTGTCCCAAGTGTACTTACTTTGAGACAATGCTATGACGTCATAGTTCACACTTAAAAATCCAAAACTGTATTGTTTGAAAGACAAAGGTTAATACTTTGTATTGATCTCATTATCCCCTCAATAGAATCACTCATGCATCCCATACCATGATCACTTTCATTATTTATTGACTGCCCCTCGTATGACCAGAAACATTCAGAATTGGTTATTTGAAATTAATTTTTACGTGGAACAAAATACAAATTTTAAATTGTGGATGGCTTCGTTACGCACGTCACTAATGGAGAACCAAGCACTTCTGCGTAATAATTAGTCACCCAAGCGTATAATGCGTTTCAAGTTCAATCACCATAACGAGTTATGCAACAAACGCATGGCGTATGTGCACAACGCAGTGACGTAACGTGTGAGTGATTCGGCTGCACAATTTTCAATCAGATTAATTGATTATAGGTTAATAAATGCCTTGATTTTGTTGTTTCCAGAGAATAAGACAAATCAATGCACGCGCGCTGATGTTGATGTATGAATATTGGAACAACTCTGCAGGGGACAGTGCTATTGTGAGCAAACCAACATTTGTGCAAGTGCATTGATTTTTCGAATTTTTTGAGAAACAAAAAACATACGCATGATTCACAATTCACAATTTGAGCATAAGTATGATCTATGTACTAATGAATAAAACATGTTAACAAGTTTGCTATCACCCGCAGTGAAAATAGGCAAACCTGTGATTCCTGAGCAACGAATCAAAACCAAGCGTGTGGTGCCAACTGCCAAGCGCATTGAAAGGGGCACACACGGAGTTAATTAGACACTTTACCTTAGACCCTTTCAATGCACTCCACATATTTTAATTTCTTGCTTTCTGATTGGTTCAACACTACTAAGAGTGTATGAATATATATATATAGGGTTAAATTGCCGCAAATGTAACTTTTTAAATTAATAATTAATGGTACAAGTAACATCTGTATCATTAAATGACGGTTTTGAATCAGAATGATGACTTTGCACTGTTGTTTTGTCGGTAAGTGTAGAATCAAATGTTTTACTTTGCTACGCCCCTCGTGCAATTTCTCGGTTCCAAAGTGAAAATGTTTTGTTTCTTCACAGTTACCTAATACGCAGTCATTATCCTTTAATCAGAGACTTTTAAATTATGTGTACGGCTATAAGCCAGTATTTTCTGTTGAAGCTATTTGTGTCTCAGATTAAAATGGATCATACGGAAGCATCACAAAAGGCCCGTAGCATCTAGCGCTGCCATAAAATAACTCCTCAAGAGTATTATCTAACCTGACACCACGTCTCTTATTCCGAATGTATATAGTTGAGTGAAACAATTGCATAAAATACTTTTTAAATATTGTTATGTAAATTGCACCAGTGATTTCATGCAATAATTTTTAATTGTTAAAAATGTATGATGGATTTGAATTTCCACCGACCTGTCTTTTCTAAAGATAGTTTAATATTTAATTTTCTTAAGATAGTTTAAAACTTGTCCGACGTCGAACCCGTTAAACTTTGAACTTATATTATGCACTTATCAATTGCAGTCCCGGCCCCGGGGGACCCGGGGCATGGCGGGGACTATGCGGGGACCGTACGCAAACGTGCAAAAAACGTTGCCCGGCTATGCGGGGGCGTGTAGCCGGGACGTACAAAACGTGCCCCCGCTAGCCGGGGCGTGTAGCCGGGGCGTAGCGGGGACGTACATTACTGAAAAAATAGGCCGGGGCATGGCCGGGCATTGTACGCTAGGGTACACAAATGTACACCCCGGGGCATAGCCGGGCGTACACATACATAGCGGGGACGTACGCTAAGGTACACAAAATGTACACCCCGGCTATGGGGGGCCGGGACAGTACGCCGTCGTACACTTTGTCCCGGCCTCTAGAGGCCGGGATCGTACGCCGCCGTACACTTTGTCCCGGCCTAGAGGGGCCGGGATCGTACGCCGCCGTACACTTTGTCCCGGCCCATGGGGGCCGGGACTGTAGCGGGGGCGTACAAAAATATGCGCCCCGCCATGCGAGGACCGTACACGACTGTAGCCGGGACGTCACATCGGCAATTTGTACGTCCCGGCCCTAATCCCCGCTATCCCCGGGTCCCCCGGGGCCGGGGCTGCAATTGATAAGTGCATTATGAATACCCGTCCTAAAAGCCTATCTCACAAACAGTTTAATATATCATACTACACTATTAGTATACTATGAGAGACAATTTGTTGCCGTAACAGACTACTACCTGTAGTATTGAATATATGCAAGTCATATAAAGGTGCGAGCGAGACAGACAGCACACGTTTCCTACACAATTTCAATAGAGACGATTATCTCTGTTTTTTACCGTCTCTGATTAAATATGTCTGCTGCCTGCAACCCCTCTAAATTATGATGCTTCCGTAGCCTATGCTCAGATTCACTTTATATGTTGAGCGGACCCGGTAAATGATATTTCAGTGGCATGGAGTGAATGAAAATTCTGACCACTAGCAGAATGCTGTATTCCCCGGTGTCCAAAGGCCCTGAAAGGTAAAAGAGAGTTAAATAGTTGTAATTATTTTATGATGAAGGTTGTGTGGAATCAGGTGAATATTATGAACTTCAGAGATTCAAGAGAACAGCAAAAGTTGAACTGATGTGTTAATTGTTTGTGGTAAGAACTGAGATTGTTTTTGGCCATAATGAATCATAGTGCCTGGGAAGGTTACGGTTACATTCCAAAATATCTATACTATGTACAGACCCATCCATTGTTGCACATGGTTCGTACGGCAACCAAAACAAAATATCCATCTTTTATTGTCTTTCTAATGCATTTTAAATTTTAAATAATAAAAGGAAAATTGATAATAATTTTTTTTAATAAAACATTAACCACCCTTTTTGAAAAATCAATGCAATCTGTGTGCCAGATGACGTCATAGCCATCCATCGGGCTGACAAGAGATGTCAGTAATTTTGGGGTCCAATTAAAATGACTGAATAAAGTAAATACCATATCTGACCACACCCACTGCATTAGAATGGTCGAAGATGGTCACAGAAAAGTACATCTAAATTTGGTTTAAGCCTGGTCCAATTAAAATGACTGAATAAGGTAAATACCATATCTGACCACACCCACTGCATTAGAATGGTCGAAGATGGTCACAGAAAAGTACATCTAAATTTGGTTTAAGCCTGGTCCAATTAAAATGACTGAATAAGGTAAATACCATATCTGACCACACCCACTGCATTAGAATGGTCGAAGATGGTCACAGAAAAGTACATCTAAATTTGGTTTAAGCCTGGTCCAATTAAAATGACTGAATAAGGTAAATACCATATCTGACCACACACCCACTGCATTAGAATGGTCGAAGATGGTCACAGAAAAGTACATCTAAATTTGGTTTAAGCCTGGTCCAATTAAAATGACTGAATAAGGTAAATACCATATCTGACCACACCCACTGCATTAGAATGGTCGAAGATGGTCCATATCTGACCACACCCACTGCATTAGAATGGTCACAGAAAAGTACATCTAAATTTGGTTTAAGCCTGGTCCAATTAAAATGACTGAATAAAGTAAATACCATATCTGACCACACCCACTGCATTAGAATGGTCGAAGATGGTCACAGAAAAGTACATCTAAATTTGGTTTAAGCCTGGTCCAATTAATTAAAATGACTGAATAAAGTAAATACCATATCTGACCAGTGGCGTACCCAGCTTTTGGAAACTGGGGGGGGGGGGCGACTATATTTGTACCGACGAGATGCATGATGTACAGACAATTTTTTTTACAGACTCAAATTTTTTTCCGTAAAACATGCACAATTTTTTTCCCGTGAGCAGGTGAAATCTTGATAAGTTGGGGTGGGGGGAGGGTAGCGATGAAGTTGTCAACATAACCGGCCCCCCAAAAAATTGCATGGTCAAAATCGCAAATCTACCGACGGAGGGTCGTTTTTACCAACGGTGTTATTTCAGGGGGGCCAGGCCCCCTGGACCCCCCTGGGTACGCCACTGTATCTGACCACACCCACTGCATTAGAATGGTCGAAGATGGTCATAAAAAAGTACATCTAAATTTGGTTTAAGCCTGGTAAAACTGCATCCACTCTAGTGGATGGAATAACATTATAGCGACACATATTTACCAAAATCCTCTCTACAGAGGCTTACGCACCATCAATTTGACCGCGCCTTTACTGTGGATGACGATGTTATTGTTCTAAGTCATGTAAGTGCTGCAAAAGTCCATTATTTTCTTTGCCATAGTCTTCACAATTACCCACGTCTTCTCCTGGCGCCAGAGACCTGCACAACGAACTCTCCGAGGTAGAGATTATCCTGAAAGACAGAAAGGAAGAAGATGAGATGAGATATATTTGGATGTACATCTTCCTACATGTGTACATGCAATCCAAGAGTGTATTTATGAACACAATGATTGAATCTTCACCAGGCTGTACAGATTGACTTGTTATTGAGGCCAATTTAATGACAAAGTGGAGACTTTCAACTATTATGAAACCAAAATCCAATAGCTGCTGATTTGTATCTATACCACATGTAAGAAAAGAAAACTGTTTCGCGAAGTCTGTGAGGGCAAGAGAGGTCGTAGAGCGCAGATGAGGAAAAATAAGTCTTTATCAGTTGGACACAATACCCAAATACTTTTTCTTCTATGTCCCTGTTCCATCAGGCATGCAAAGGCAACTGAACACGGTAGGTCCAAAATCTAAATAAGAATGACATGATCAGAAGTATACTAATTAAAGACACCTTGCAGCATGGGGGTTATTTGCGAAACATTCCGATTCAACCTTCTCTTCTGCTTCCTCTTCCTTCTACTTGGTAGCTTGAGAAACTGCTTACGATATTCATACATATCATAACGGTTCAAAGTCAGATTGAAGTGCTCGCAAAATACTAATAACATATCGTCAGGCTGCTTCGATAATTGCCTAACTCATTTTTTCTAGTTTTGAGAAAACAGCAAAAATAGGAAAAGTGACTTAGGCAGTTAATCGAAGCAGGCTGACGATAGGTTGGGGAAATGTGGCTTGTTATAGGCCTAATACGAGTTAATATGACCAATTTTAAACATTTTACATAATTATTACAATCTGCCTCACTCACAATGCTGACTTAGGCAGAATTGCAATTGTGCATTTATCAACACTTATGATTTGTCAATGACTTTAGATATTATTACAGCATGTGCATAATGTAATGAAGTCATGATTTATGCAAAAAACTCAATTTCGCTGACAAGTGAGGCAATTATTGAAGCAGGCTGACGATATGTACACGACCTGCTCCAACACGGGTAACTAACTGAGCTGCAGAATTATGCACTCTTTGAAGTCTGTCAAGATCTGCGCTAGGAGTCCAACTAACAAGCCATTACATTTATCTAGACGTGATGTAACAAATGAATGAACAAGCTTCTCTGGTGGAAGCCCGATCTAGATGTTTTCTGAACTTGCCAATGTTGTATAGAGCAAACGAAGCACTCTTGCAGACATTGCTGATGTTGGGATAGAGTCATTTTTTAATCAATACGCCCAAGTTGCGTGCAGAGGAAGAGGTGGAAACGTTCGCATCACCAACGTTAACAATTAACATTGATCGATTCATTAATAAACCGAGAGGTGAGATGGAGGCGTTCTGTTTTGCTGTCATTGAGCATAAGTTTATTTGTGACCATCCAGCTTTTGATATCGCAAATGCAACGTTCAATGCGGTCAATGCTGGAATTGGACTCGTGTGACCTTTTATGTTACGTAGACTTGAGAGTCATCAGCATATACCACAGATTCAAGATCGTGAGCGTCAATGTCTTCAATCGGCGAGGAATTAAGGGAAAACCCCATTGGCCTGATGACTGAGCCTTGAGGTACACCATATGGAACAGTTCGTTGCTGAGAACGCACTCCGTTTATGACGATACATTGTCGACGCCCGGTAAAGTAGAACAACAGCCAACGATAAGCAATGCCAGTGATACTGTAACGTTCCTTGAAACGAGTGAGAAGTACATCATGATCAAGCGTATCGAACGCCGCAGATAAGTCTAAGAGGACGAGGACAACACATTTGTGGGAATCAATTGCCTGTAAAATGTCGTTTGTAACACGGACTAGGGCAGTTTTCACATTATGTTTACGATACGCATTTTTGTATTTTGCGCAATGGATCCTTTCCGCAATTTTGCATTTTGCGCAACAGATTTGGAAATTTTAGACCACCTTAAGATTCTGTTTCATTTCATTTCATTGTGCAAAATACAGTAAGCCTAATAATAATACATAGCGGTGAAATCATCCAAAATGTAAAGTGCTCAACCGGTAAGGATTTTCGTGCAATATAAAATTTAGACTTGATCCTGCTACATGGTTTTACAGATCTGTTTCATAAGGACCGATAGATCCTCACTCATCAGAAACTCAATACAGAATGATGGGACAGTTATCATCCACACACATATATTTTGTGAATATCTGTAATATTGTGCCAATTCAGCCGATAGGCTGCGATGATAATAAATTATGCAATGAATAATGATAATAATAGAAAATGCATAGGTTGTGATACCTATATGCAGTTAGAGCACATTACAATCATTGTAGTTTATCACTAAGATGAATCCCTGAACCCATGTTGATATAATGCATCAGTCACTGGATGCTATGATGTTACTGCACAGTGGTAGACCTATATAAGATAAGTGGCTTTGTCCTTGATAGGGCAGTAATAATATAAAACGTGATCAAGCTAAATAAGTCATATGTCGGCAGTTTAAAAGCAGATGAAAAATGCTACAGTATGGTTCAACCCAAATTAAAATTGAACCTCTAGTTTTTAAATTACAGGCAATTTACCAACTGAAGAAAAAAACCACATAAGAATTTGTCTCTTCTTAGAAGTTGATGTTGAATTATGGTGTATTCTGAAACCAGCTAACAATATGTTTGTGCATTGACACTGTGGCTCTGGGTAAGCATGTTGAGAATAGTGCACCATTGCCCAATCAAAAATTGATGCATTTTATTTTATTATTGGTCTCACCTGAATTTCTACAAGAAACACTGGTTCCATGCTACAGGGTTGGGCTGTGAGCATGCTGGCGAATACAGCACGGCGTGCAGCAAGTATGATTTGACCTCCCTTGCATTGCATTGAATCTCTGTGAATTTTCATGTTTTGAATGTTGAATCGTATCCCCGGCGCACATGCTTTCCTCACACAAGACGCTCTAAATTGAAAAAATCTATATGCATGGTTGGAAATAAAATATATGGTTGAATTGTTACAATTTTATACCACACATAAACTTAAAGAGGGTTTTGTATTTGTTGTATGGAAACAATGAGAACAACACCCACCTAGCTAATAATTATTGACAGGGTTTATGGATAAAACAGTAAAAATGCATATTGCTTGGAAGAGCTTGGATTGACCCAAATTTAGAGTAGGCCTATTTATGAACATAAAATGGGTAGGTTTGGTTAGCAAGAAATAATTTTAA
Organism: Ophiura sarsii; assembly: GCA_035610835.1. NCBI lineage: Eukaryota > Metazoa > Echinodermata > Ophiuroidea > Amphilepidida > Ophiuridae > Ophiura > Ophiura sarsii. Next base: position 13,366,608 of record CM069444.1, on the reverse strand, counting down.
CTAAAAAACTATATAAAAATACCAAAGGAAAAAGATGTGTATATGGAGGAGTTATAGTGCTGACAAAAGCAACACCACTTTGTTGAATAGATACATCAGGATCAGTAATAAACATAAGGTATGAAGGTTCGTACACAACATGTTGCACTTGTTAAGCTCCTATAGTTTGTTCAGCTTCAAATGAATACAGAAGGCAACAAGTACACTGCATCATATGTGTGTCCTGCGCGGGTGGCCAAAAATTGTGAGTGTGTGACCATAAATATTGTCGCATTGGTTGCAACTCTGCAAACTCCGAATTTGAAACGCGCCGTCATTGTTGCAGAAAGCGAAAGAATGTTGTGTTGAAGGTTTGTTAGAAATATATACGTGAAAGTATTACTAAACCTATTTGTTCCCGTACTAACTATGTTGAAATTAATACTCATGCTGTTGAGCATTATTTTAGGAACAATATTAACCGTAACTAGATTTTTCATATTTTCTCACACTGCGTTTTTAGTATAAAAATGAAATCACTTGCATGTGCAATGAATTTTCATTTAGTCCTTTCAACAGTCCCCGCGGGTGCCAAGTTCATGTTATAAACATCATGTTACACAGGATTGCGCATTGGGGACGGTGTTATAAAGATTGAAGATGTCATACGAAATCATGGATAAAACGGTCCGTTTGGCCATTCAAATTGCTAAAAAGTTGTTTTAAAAAAATAATAAAAAATAATACGGTTGGCACCATGGTACACGGTCGGTCGCACGTGGACAAACAAACAAACAAAATTTGTTAGCCTAACCAATTAAAGATTCCTTTAAAATATTCGGAAAAGTGTACTTTAGGTCCCAGATAACTGGTATACCAGTATCGTTCAATACAATAAATTTGGCAGTATCACTCGATACTGGTACGATTTTATGTTTCAGTATCGGGCGATACTGGTACACATGCTACCAGTAGTGATTTGCCCCAGTAGTGATTTTGTCCCAGTATTGAACGATACTGGTATATAATTGGGTACCCGTATCGCCGGATACTGGAACATTTTGTATGTGCCAGTATTGTCCGATACTGGAACACTGCCTTTGTACCAGTATCGAATGATACTGTGTGTTTTAGTATTGTACGATACTAGTACGTTCCAGAATCTGGGCCCTAAAGTACACTTTTCCTAAATAATCTTGTGCACCGGTTTGTACTAACCTCTTTCACTGCCCATTGGAATTCAGCCACCACACTGTTCCTGATTTCGCTAATATTCTACACACCTTTTGTGCAGTCAACCAGTAGATTAGGGCCATTACCGTCAGGGCCAAAACACCAGATTTTACGGGCTTTTGCTACATCATAGTCATAGTTGTCTGCTGGATATCTGGCATACTCCCTGTAGTCTTGTCTTGGGTTAACATCACCCTAAGTGGCAAATATAATGATGTCAGAAGTAATACAATGAGTCTTTATTTTTCATTCGACTCCAAAGATATTACATTATTCAAACCAAAGCCAAACACGTACATTTATTCTCATGGCAAAATGGTCCATTCTGTGACACAATTTTCAAAATATTAGAATGAAACTTGGCCCTAACATAAGATAATATTGGTGTTCCGGTGGAGGATGATAGTCAAATATAATGTTGTAAGCAACATGACCGAAGATTTTTCAGACATACCCAAAATCTGTGTTCTCCAAAAATACACCCTATGAGGATTTTTCGTGTTAAACAAGTAAACCTATTGCACTAGAAGTATCAAAAATGAGAGTTTTTATAGGGCTAAATTTGAACTCCACACATTCAACCCTATCCAGTCAGGCGATATTTTCCTGGGGATCAGGAGAGGGGGACAAAGTATGAATTTCACCCAACAAAACGACACGACACCCCCCGGACCATCCACACACCAGTCACAGGCCTCAACCACTGAGCTAAGCTGCCAATCGTCTCTCGGGCAACGATTTCATATGAAATTATCCAATCAATGCCCTAGCATGCGCACAAAGATAGTCACAGGCTGTAGTGAATCATAGTTCGTGTGAGTGTTAAGGTTAATACAACTGTTTCATTGTACTTTCAATTTTTATATAGATTGCAAAAAAGTCTTTTTTTGTGTGTTAAAATTGGAAAAAGATATGAAAGTTCTTCATTGTTCCAGATCTCATCTATATACTTACATTTTCTATGGCCTCAGACAGTCCATCAGGAAAGGAACCTCTCTCATTTAGCCAGGCATACACAGTCAGATTCTGCTCCTATTGTCTCTTTGTAAGACACACAAGGGTTTTCTGGAAAGGAATAACTAGATTTCATAAATATTGAGTTATCAGTAACCTAAGAATGGAAATACTTTCAAAGCATGTGGCATTTAAAACCTACATCTCAGGAGACAAGACATCTTCATGTAGGCTATCCAGAATGCATTTGTAACTGAGCGTCAAATCACTCGGCTAATCGAAAGCATTCAGAACCGATCGTATCTTTTCGGATTTGAAATGGTCTATAGGTAGCACAATATTATATGTTGTTATCTTCATTAGATAACACAATACCAGATATTGCTATCTTCAGGAGATAACACAATACTACATAATGTAGTGTGTACCAGATATACTACATACATACCATGGTGCCACATCCATCCTGAGGACAGTGATACAATCAAGCTGGAGAGGGGAGCAAGGCAAGGTGACAACATCACCTAAACTCTTCACATCATGTCTCCAAGATGCCATCATAGGTAGAATAGACTGGAAAGACAGGGGCCTTAACATCAATGGCGAACACCTTTCACACCTAATATTCGCCGATGACATCATCTTGATGGCCAAATCACCAGAGGAGTTCGAAAGCATGCTAACTGACATAGAGCCAGCAAACCAGTTGGCTTTAACATGCATCTAGGCAAGACCAAAGTGATGTTCAATGACCATGTCAACAAGTCCGTAATAACTGATTGATGAAAAACCATCGAGGAGGCGTACAGATATGTATACCTGGGAAAGACGGTGACGCGAGATGGTGATTTGCTCCCTGAGATAAAGAGGATTGAACTCGGTTGGGCATCCTTCAGTAAAGTGGAAAATATCATGAGAAGCCGTAAGACCAGTATGAAGATCAAGATGAAGGTTCTAAATGAGTACATTCTACCAGTAATGACTTATGGTAGTGAGACATGGGCACCGACCAACACCATGTTAGAGAAGCTTGCAGTGGCACAGTACAAGATGGAGCGCATAATGCTGGGCATTACCCTTCACGACCGAAAGCTAACACCTAGATTCGACAACAGACAAGTGTCAGCGATAACATCAGGACGGCGCAGGTGGGCAGGACACATTGCATGGCTAGCAGATAACCAGTGGACAGTCAGAGCAACAGAGGGGACTCCAAGAAATTGGACCCGTAAACGTGGACACCCCAAAACATGCTGGAGACGACCTTACCAGACAGCTGGGCACTACAGGGTCAAGACTAGCCAGAAACAGAAGTCTGTGGAGGCATTCTAGTGAGGGGTTCCTCTCAAGGGAGCGAACTATACCTGATGATGATGATGACATACTGTTATATGCAGTAGATAACACAATGTTACATATTGTTTTCTTCAGTAAATAGCCAAAACTACAACTTGTTATCTCCGGTATAACACAATACTCTACACTGTGTATTGTTATCTTCATGAGATAGCACAATATTACATATTGTTATCTTTAGTAGATAGCACACACAACACATTGTTGTATCCAGTAGATAACACAATACTACATACGGTTATCTTCTATAGGTAGCACAATACTATGTTGTTATCTTCTGTAGATATCACAATACCACATATTACTATGTTCAAAAAATAACACAATACTACAGTACATAGTATTAGCTTCTGTAGATAGCACATTGCTATTTATTGTTATCTTTAGTAGATAACCCGTCATCTGTATACTGTTATCATCAATAGATACCACAATAGTACATATTGCTATCTTCATGAGATAGCACAAAATATACACATTGTTATATCCAGTAGATAACAATACTCCTCACTGGTATCTTCACATAGCCCAATACTTCATGAGGCTATCTTCTGTATACCACAATACTATATTTTGTTATCTTCCGTAGATAGCACAAGCTGCACATTGTTTTCTCTAGTAGATAGCACAATAGTATATATTGTTATTTCCGTAGATAGCGCAATGCTACATACTGTTATCTTTAGATAATGCAACACTATATATCATTATATTCAGTAGTAGCACAATACTACATATTGTTATATCCAGTAGAGGAGCACAATGCTACATGTTGTTATCTTCAGTAGATAACGCAATACTACATATTGTTATATTCAGTATATAGCATATTGTTATCTCCAGTAGATAACACAATACTCTACAGTACTGTTATCTTCACAGAGCCCAATACTACATGCTGTTATCTTCTGTATATTGCACAATACTATATATTGTTATCTTCAGTAGATAGCACAAATTACACATTATTATCTTCAGTAGATAACACAATCCTCTACAGTACTGTTATCTTCACAGAGCTCAATACTACATGCTGTTATCTTCTGTATACAGGGTGTATCAAAAAAAATAGGACTCTGTTTCATGACGGTGTAATTCTTATTATAATCATTGGACCATGACCAATTTAGTCTCAATGTAAAACCCAATTAATTAAATGATATCCTGAAAATATAAAATCAATCCGATGCAAAATAAGAAAACTAGCGTACTTTGCGTAAACCATGTCATTTACTGGTTTGTACAATGGAATCTACATGTACAGACCAGTAAATAACATGGTTTATGTTTCAATGTTATAATAATTGTCAACATAGTAAATAATCTATTAGTCAATAGCAAAATTTAGTTTGGTAATCCATTTAATTCTGGCAAATATCAATACTGGCTTAAATAATCCGCAAAACAGATGCATGCATATTCTGTGAAAATTAAAAAAAGTTTTGTTAAACAGTTCTGGAACCCACTGTGGATGGTTCATAAATTGAGCACTTTCATGTTACTCGACTGTTACTGTGTGAATTCCCATTGTACAAACCAGTAAATGACATGGTTTACACAAAGTACGCTAGTTTTCTTATTTTTCATCGGATTGATCTCATATTTTCAGGATATCATAATAATTAATTGGGCTTTACATTGAGACTAAATTGGTCATGGTCCAATGATTATAATAAGAATTACACTGTCATGAGTCCTATTTTTTTTTGATATACCCTGTATAGCAATATACTACATATTGTTATCTTCAGTAGATAGCACAAATTACACATTATTAGCTCTACATGTAGTAGATAGCACAATAGTTTATTGTTATCTTCCATAGATAGCACAAAATAATACTACATATTGTTATCTTCAGTAGATAGCACAAATACCCAGGGCTTGAAATAAGCAGGAGCAAGGAGCAAATATACCCAACTAAACCTCAAAATGCCTCTGGTTCGTATCAACTTTTACATTGATTATTGCCTCTGGGTATCATATTTATTCCTTTGTACTCATCTTCAGGATAACATATTCTTGTGGTTTTGCCCTTTAACTCTTTCCCTGACAAATTGATTTGTGAAGAAATTGTGAATTTGCACATGCATGTAAATATCAACTTATAATTTGAATATGAGACTCTGTAGGCCCCTAAGGTAGTAAAACATATATATTCTGAAAGCTTATAAATTAATGGCCGGACACTTCTGTGAAAATTTCAACGATACCGGACGATCGTGGCGGTTGCCATGGTAACCGTTACCCAGCATGCAATGTTTGTAACATCTTTTTTTACAAATATTTAGTAGTCCTGTATGAAAACTATACTACTTGAGCCCTTTCAAGAGATGGGCATTATAATTCTGAACATTTTGATACCAAATTTTCTGTAGTGGGTTATTCGGTTATAGCGCAACGACCAGAATCGTGTACGATCAGCACGTCAAATATACCGTAAGCCCAGAATCCAAAATGGCCGCCATACAGGGGCATAAAAATTGAAGTAATATACAGAACATACAAGATTCGTGTCCGGACATTTCGTGCTGAATTACACCAAGGATAAACCCAATTCTTTAGGTTAATGAAAGTCAATTACAAGTTTCCCGTTATGTTTATTTTTTTGTTGAGTGATGAGGTGACTTTTTAATTATTCATCATTCATTATTGACATGTAAATGCATGTTTGATCAACCCATATTAATACAGGGTTGATTAAAATGATATATAATATTCACGAGAGGTACGTTAGCCTTGCTTTCGAGCCTAGTTCCCAGTTTCATATTTTACAAAGTGAAAAGTATGTTTGAAATTGCTAAAACTGGCTACAATGATGTTTTGTTAATGATTTTTATATTTTGACGCAGGCGCAAAAAAAGTGACGCTGGCGGGTAACGGGAAAACTCAAAATCGAAAATTGCTGCCACACAAACCCATCAAATTAAAGTTGATGATGACAACTCAAGAGTGATTAAAAGTATCAGGAGAAATAAAAAATAGGCAAATAATTGGGGAAAACCCAAACTGTACCAGCACTAAGAATTGAACCTGGGAAAGCTTGATTCAAAAACAGCTTCATCATGTGAGTCGGGGGCTGACACAATACCAATTTTGTGTGTGTGTTTATTATAGCCTGCCATGACTGGGGGTTACCATTACCAGTACGGGATTCATGGTGGGAACAAACTTCCCCTCTCAGTCTCAAACAACAACAAAACAGCGATCAAATCATTTTAACTATACCAGTAACTTTATAAGACGTCTCAAATGCCTTCAATTACACTAAAAGGCATACCAAATTGTTCGGCTGAGCACAAGGATTCCAAAAAGGTATAGTTTGCTATACTTCCAATGTTTGGTTAACGAGTTATAGGGTAAAACGTAAAAAGGTCGTTTTGACGCATTAATGCGTCTATGTCAGGTAAAGAGTTAATAGCCCCTGGTATGTGGCAAAAGTATGTACAAAGCTGCTTCTGGTTCTGAATTCCTTATTTCAAGCCCTTAAGACAATACAACATTGTTATCTTCAGTAGCACATTACTATTGTTATCTTCAGTAGATAACACAATACTACATTGTTATATCCAGTAGATAGCACAATGCTACAAATTAATATCTTCAGTAGATAGCACAATGCTACAAATTAATATCTTCAGTAGATAGCATATTACTATTTTGTTATCTTCAATAGATTTCCCCACAATACTAACTGGTATAAACAGTATTTTAATGACGATATTGATTTAAATTATAAGCTAATTCTATTTGGCTTTGGCTCTGACTCTTTGGTAATCTTTGTTTCATTTTAATGAAGAGAGTTATTTACTAACAAATTTAAAAAAGACTCCATCCTTTATTCATTTCAAATATCTTGTGAAATTCCATTATAATCTTGAAAAGATTATTGCTGTTAAAGGTAGATGTTCCGATTGCTGGCCCGATTTTCAACTTGATGTTTTCTATTTTACATGAAAGTTCATCCTTAAAATTGTCACATTCCATAGTTTGAGTTGCATAACTTCAACGGTTCTATATTTAGAAGCACAAGGTCACACAAAAATTGCCCATTGAATAGCACACAAACTGGTTGGTGGTTAACCACCTTTGGCAGTAATTCACCACATTTTAGCCTATAATTTATAAATGGAACATTTCTGGTCCCTAAGATTTTACAGACATAATGAGAAAAATATGGGGATTCTTCTGATATCAAAATATCTTGATGTGAAAAAAAAATGATAGCCCAAAAAAGTGATCGGAACATACACCTTTAAGTGTATGTATAAATTCCTAAAGAAATGGAAGGCACAAGTTTGAAAACTTTTTGTATCCAATGAGTATTTTAAAAACATTATTATTATGTTTACTGATGACAGTGGCGTATCCAGGGGGGCCCAGCAGGCCATGCCCCCCCCCCCCCCCATTGAAAAAAGTGTAAAAAAAAAAAGGAGGAAGAGGAGAAGGAGGAAGAGATGAAGTAGGAAGAGAAGGAGGTAGGGGGCGGAAGGGTATGGACATATGCGGTGCAAATGGGGATGGGGGGGGGGGGGTACGGGGTCACGACCCCATAATTTTAATGTGAGGGATGTTAAAAACGGAATACTAGACCATTTTATTGTTAAAAATGCCTATGTTTGCGCGCTTTGCACGTATTAGTTTCAATGTTTCATTATTCATGCTTAACAAGAGGGCTTCAGGAACGTTTTTCTGGACCATTTTTGTTTAAAAACTGGTTTTTTTCTTGCTCGATTCGCGCTCACTTTTTCAACATGTTTCAACATTATAATGGGTCTCAAAACACACGAAATATTCTAAATATTATGTGGGGACGTTAAAAACGTCATACTGGACCATTTAAGATTTAAGTGTTAGAAATGTCAATTGTTGCGTACATCGCACGCATTATTCAAGCTTAACAAGATGGCATTGCAGGACAGTTTTCCATGACCATTTTAGTTCAAAAACTGAAAAGTTTTGCGCGCTTCGCACGCATATTTTCTACAGGTTTTAACATTATAATGGCCTCAAACCATGCAAAATATTCTAAATATTATTTTGGGGACGTTAAAAACGTCATAAATTAAGTGTTAGAAATGTCAATTTTTGCGTACTTCGCGCATAAGTTTCAATGTTTCATTATTCAAGCTTGACAAGATGGCTTCAGGACAGTTTTCCATGACCATTTCAGTTAAAAAAGTCAAAAATTTTGCGCGGTCCGCGCGAATATTTACTGCAGGTTTTAACATTATATGGGCCCTCAGACCCACAAAATATTCTAAATATACGGGGCCGTTAAAAACATCATACTGGACCAAACGACCGTGTAAACAAACAAACAAAGTTTTAATGCAAAAACCACACCAACATGTTTAATATTAGGTGGGGGACGTTACTATCATACTGGACCATAAGTGTTAGAAATGCAATTTTTTGCGCGCTCTGCGCGCGTATTGATATTAATCTTTCACTATTTAAGGTTAACAAGGTTGCTTCAGGACAGTTTTCCATGACCATTTTTAGTTAAAACCCAAGCGCGCATATTTTCTACAGGTTTTAACATTTTAATGGCCCTCAAACCATACCAAATATTCTAAATATTATGTGGGGGACGTTAAAAACATCATACTGGACCATTTAAGAGTTAGAAATGTCAATTTTTGCACGCTTCGCACGGTTTAATTTCAATATTTCATAATCTTAACAAGGTGGCTTCAGGACAGTTTTCCATGACCAATTTTAGTTCAAAAACTCAAAAATGTTGTGCGCTCTGCGCGAATACAGGTTTTATCATTATAATGACCCTCAAACCACACACAAAATTCAAAATAATATATGGGAACGTTATTATTATACAGGACCATTAGTGTTACAAATGCAGCGCGCACGTTAATATTTCATTATTTAAGCTTAACAAGATGGCTTCAGGACATTTTTTCATGACCATTTTAGTTCAAAAACTCAAAATTTTGCACGCTCCGCGCTAATGTTTTCTAGAGGTTTTAATATAATAATGGCCCTCAAACCACACCAAATACTGTAAATACTATGTAAGGGACGTTAACAACGTCATACTGTACCTTTTTAGTGTTAAAATCACAATTTTGTGCGTTTCAATATTTAAGATCAACAAGATGGCTTTAGGTTTTTTTGGCCCCCCCATCCAAACAGTCCTGGATACGCCATTGACTGATGAATGATGACCATAATGTATTGTACATTATTGTTAATGTACATGTATGTATGTATGTTTTTTGTAATTTCTGTTTGTTGTTGAGCACTATAAAAAATATTTAAAAAACAAGCGCTCCTTTTGGAGCACTAGAGAGAAGAAAAAAATGATGATTATATTACTTTACAACACACACTATACTGGAGGTTATGTCAAGGTGTGATCTATGTCAATGCGTGCACCATGCGCTTTGTTTTGATTCGTTGTTCATGCAGCAGGCGTTCACCAATTTTCAATAAATGCATATATTTTGTTTCTTGAAAAATTAGAAAAATCAATCACAATAGCACTCACCCTTCGGGGTCATGCCATTATTGACACATCAACATCATTGATTTGTCTATTTTTTCTCGGAACAGCACATGCATTTATTGACCTACAATTATACCATCTTCTGACCTTATCACTTACCGTTGACATAGTCGACCACCGTAAGAGCCCCCATCAGTGACACGTCGAGCGGCTGTTACCTCTGATGAGAAGTCATTATATCCGGGTGAGTCAATCAAGAAGCCATTGCCGTCCTTTTCTTGCTCTATGAATTCCACATCTTTTCTGGTAACTCATAGTACATGTACACATAGAGATGGCTCCTAAAACAAAATATACAGGGTGAGTAAAAAAAAACTTTGGGAATTAATTTGTGGAATCTGTACTTGAATTAAATCATTTATTGGAACACAGGGTGCAATTCATTATGTATGCTGTGGTGTGTGCTATTTATTTTATGGTTGAATAGATTTCAAATTGGGGAAATAAAAGATTCAAATTGCAGCATACTTGATGTTATAAAGGAAATGAGGTATGAGGTCTATCTGCATAATGCCTTGGAATATCTGATCAAGATGTATGTGTATTCAATTGATTCAATAAAATTAGTTATTGTTTTCAATACATGCACAAAATTACTATGGATCATTGACATGAAGAAAATCACACAAATATGTCCAAAACACAGTTGTGGTAAAAAAATAGCCATATCTATAAAAAGAAACCATAAAATCTTGTGATTCTGTTTGTCGGCATAGTTTCTCTTCAATTTTTGGTCAGAAATATTTTTAATATTTAAATACAAAACTGTTGGATGAATTAACACTATAGAGGTGGGAGCAGGGAAGGCAAAATGACCCCTGAAAATATATACCCTCCAGTTGGGTACATAACAAAAGTGAAAAATAATTGTTGGGATCTCATTGGCGCGTCACATTACGTTCACCTGAACCCTTGACAAACAGCGCTATTATGCAGTTTTCAAATCCTTATAATTTGATGCGCCAACCAGACCCCGTTAAATAAACCCTAGAATGTATATTTAATGTTTGAAAAAGAAAATATGTGATTTTAGCTGAAACATAATTTTATAGACCGATTTACACGCACGTTGCATGCATGTGATAAAAGAGCGGACAGTAATATCACCGAAGAGCATATAGGTGTGTGCTAAATATGATTGTCAGAAGAAAAACGGAAATCGCGCGAGTGACGCTCTATCTGTGCTATTGTCGCTCATTTGTGCTATTGGTGCTTTAATTGATTGTCAGAAGAAAAACACGAATGACACGATTCCACACGAATGCTGCTCGTCTGTGCTATTAGTGTTATCCGCAATATAATTATATTGATTGTCAGAAGAAAAAACGCAAATCGCGCGAATGATGCTCAACTCTGCATGCTTAGTCCAGATGCTATTAATTGTCGGAACGCGGGAACTCGCACTACCGCTGTTGTCGCTATATTGATTGTCGCTTTCGTGCGATCATTCTAATGCGATTGCCTTGTACTGCTCGCTCACACCCGTGCTCTTTTCGCTATTGATTGTCGCTATCGCGTAAAATAGCACGATCATATATGCTCTAATGCGATTGCCTTTACTGCGCGCACTATTGCTGCAGTGCACACACCTGTGCTCTTTTGTGCTATTGTCACTATACTCTATTTGGCTTCCTCTGGACAGTGACGTAACTTAACAGGTGCAGCTTTTATGCACTCGTACATGTATCTTATGTGATGCAATTAGTAGAATACGAGCTTACGTCACTGTCTCGTGATCGCGTAAAATAGCGCGCTCATATGCTCCTGACGCGATTGCCTTACTGCTCGCACTATCGCATATGCTACTGTCGCTATCGTGTAAAGTAGCGCGATCATGCTCCTAATTCCGATTGCCATGACTGCTCGCACACACCTGTGCTCTTCTACGCTATTAATTGTTGCTATCGCGTAAAATTGCGCAATATGCTCTTAATGCGATTGACTTACTGCCATGACTGCTCGCACTGTCCAGTGACACAATTCTAAGGCCGGGTTGCACCACCGATGCAAAAGTTACCCGGGTGCTCAGTGGTTATTGAACGTGGGGTATCAAGCGACTGATCAAGCGCGTACAAGAAATCACATAATTATATAGGGTGGTTTTTGAAGACGGGGCACGATACGTAAAGCATGTTTAGGGTATCAAAACGAGAACAATCAGGAAACAGGGTATACTTTTCATACAATGGTGTTACATATTTAGGGTCCTTATTTTCTTCTATCTATGATTCTATGAGAATTTTTATAAATAGCCGCGATATATTCTTCAATTTGTTTCCGTCGCAATTCATCCCGGCATCAACCCTGTCTGGAATTCCGAGAAGCCACATAGACTTTTAGCAAGTCTTGCCAATTTATAGTCTTCCTCGCAACATTGGGTATCGCGCAGCCCTCAAATTAACCGAAGGCAATTGCCATCGGTGCCCCACCTAGTTGCCTCGAATTGCCTTGGTGCCCCTTTCAAATTGCTTGAAATTGCATTGCCCTTTCCATTTCTTAATTTGAGGGCTGGTATCGTGCTTATGTTAAAAGTAGAATACGGCTTGCTCCTGGGGCTTGCTAAAGACAAGCTTATTTGGCGTTGCCAGAAATATTGAAGGAAAATCAGTGTTTAATAGTTACCCTTACCAAAGTGGAAGGCCTGCACATAGCCATCAAATGGCCTGCTTTCTACAGGATTACGCAGGCCATTCACATCATTTGACAGGCAATCCACTAGCCTGTGTGGGAGGATACCGCAGGCCTGCACGAAGCCTGCGACAGGCCTGTATTTTGGCCGAAATGTAAATTAGCGCAGGCCTTTCGCTGTATGACAGGCCTGCGACAGGCTACAGGCCTGCATAGCGACAGCCCTGAGACAGGCTACAGGCCTGCATAGCGACAGCCCTGAGACAGGCTACAGGCCTGCATAGCGACAGCCCTGCGACAGACTATAGGCCTGCATGACAGGCCTGCAACACATTTTGTATAGTTATTACGCATAGCCATCAGCCTGTCACAGGCCTGCGAAAAGCATGTTGCAGGCCTGTGAATGAAGGCAGGCCTGCAATCATCAAGGACTTCAATCACAATATTTCAAACCCTTATGTAGGCCTTGAGTGCATTGAATTGATCGTTCTTAGTTAAGATTCAAAATTTTACAAATTACGTGCTTATGGTACGGTACGTAAGGCCTAAACTATCTAAGTTAGGGTATGAAAATACTGAAATTACTTGCTTAATCCTTTTTAGGTATATAAAACAAGTTGCCTGTATCTTGATAGACGTCCCGTACGGAAACGGAATAAACCGTGTACTATTATAGTCGTCGTCAGAATACTTCAGCACTTTTTAAAACCGCCAATGCGCGCGTCTAGTTATTGAGCGTGTGGGCGGGGACATTCATGACCCATAGATACAATCGCGGCCAATCGGATTACAGGGGCCGCGACGCGTCGAACTGCTCAAAGATAACCCTGTTGTGACGCTGTTCTAAGTACAATGCACTTCCGACTCCGTGTTTACGCTGTACGCAGTTGTCACAGAAAAAAGTGCCGAAGTATTCTGACGACGACTATACTATAATAAAAACAAAGAATTCTTGATCAAAACATTTATTCCTGTCACGCCAGCGTTCATCCTAATTCTGAACGCAGTGTGATGAGCCCTTGACAACCACACCACAACGCGATCGGGCGTACTTACATAATTGTCCAATCACCCAGCATGGGGTCTTGTTGATTAGGGCCGTGATTGGTCAATTACCTATTGTTTACAAGAATGTCACACCTTCCGGTTTTACTGCGCCCTTGCCGTTGCGATTGACGCGGTCACGCACACAATATGCCCCAGTCGCATGGGAAACTGATTGAGGAATCGTATACGATTTGATCGAGAATTCTTTGTTTTGATTATACAACACATTTTAATTGTTGTGAGCATGCGCACATACGGGGAATTCCGTTACGGGACATCTAGCAAGACATTGCCATCAAGTCCTACTTGTTAGGGGTTCACATTTATGCAATTACTTATTTATTAGGGTACTTTTTGAAAGTCCTTGGACATGTTGGATGCACATGATGATACCCCTGGCCCTTTTTGGCCCTTGATGACCACTGTACTGAGCACCCGGGCCCCGGGAAAGTTAATCTCATGACATGATATTGTCAGGCATGCCAACGAAGCCTTTCTACATTACTACGCCTACGGGCATAATATGGGCGGCCACTTACTCATTGCATTGCTTGTTGCTTGCAATTGCTAGTCCGAGGTGGCTCAGAGTTTGCCCGATACGATAACTGCTGAAGGAACGTATTTATAATTTAGTACCTATGCGTTGAACACATACCTAGGCGTTGAACTTTCTGGAGACCTAAAATGGACAAACCACATAAACAAAGTCACAGCCAAAGCAAATAGGGCCCTCGGCTTCATTCGTAGGAATCTCCACCCTTGTCCGCAGGATCTAAAAGTCACTGCTTACCAGACCCTTGTCAGACCCCACCTTGATTACTGCTCCACGGTCTGGGACCCCCATACGCAGGACTTAATCACTAAATTGGAATCCGTCCAACGTAGGGGGGCTAGGTTTGTTTCCAACGATTATCGATGGACTAGTAGCGTCACCAAAATGCTTACAAAATTAAATTGGACCCCACTCGAGCACAGACGGCGCGCATCCAGACTTAACATGCTTAACAAAATTTCCCTAGGTCAGGTAGCCATTCCGGCACACAAGTTCATTAAACCGGTCGAAACTCGTAGCTCTTCGAGACTTAACCAGTAACCACAGCAAAACTTTTACACGCATAACCGGCAAAAGCAACGTCTTCAACGACTCTTTCTTCCCACTCACGATCCGTCAATGGAATCAGCTTCCTGAACATTTAATAAGTATCAACCCGGACACATTTAAATCTCACGTAACCACTCACATCAACCTGCAAGCCAACCAACAACAAGACTAAGCATAGCAGCGGCGAACTATTTTTCTGAACAGTTTTTTGTGCAGTACCGCCTGCGGTACTGCACAACTCCGCTTGCATTCCCGCAAAGCGGGAATGCAAGGCCCGCTTGGTGTCTCCGCTTGCGGGTATGCACACATTTATTGGCATTGCCGCAAGCGGACCAAACACCCGCTTGCGGGGATACACTTATTTGTTCACATCGCCGCTTCGCGGACTTGTCGCTTTTGGATCGCTTTTCCCCACGCGGCAATGCACACATTTATTGGAACTTCCGTAAGCGGAGCCAACTACCCGCTTGCGGGGTTACCATTATTTGTTCACATCTCCGCTTCGCGGGATTGTCGCTTTTAGATTGCTTTTCCGTGCGTGGAAATGTCCATATTTGATTGTACCTCCTCTTGCGGGGTTACCATTATTTGTTCACATCTCCGCTTCGCGGGATTGTCGCTTTTAGATTGCTTTTCCGTGCGTGGAAATGTCCATATTTGATTGTACCTCCTCTTGAGGGGTTACCATTATTTGTTCACAATTCCGCTTCGCGGAATTGTCGCTTTTAGATTGCTCTTCCGCGCGCGGAGTCATCGAAATAATCATCCAATGTCCGCTTGCGGGGATACAATTATTTGTTCACATTTCCGCGATATTGATTCATTATAATGCTCCTCGGTATTCATGTTTGCATTCATTTTACCAAGCGTTCTCCAATATTACAAAACTGATAGGCCTACTTCATAATACATACAAACACCACATCCGAAGATGAAACTAAGGGTTACGCATCACATACCAACATATTATAGAGGATCGCATAGGCGATTCAATAGGGAACTTGACCAATTTAAATAATAATATTAATAGTAGGCCGTGGATGGAAGCTGTGAAACACTATTGTCTATTCAACCTATTGAAATAAAATTTGACTGTGTTGTAAGAACACATCCTGTCGTCTATTGAAATACAACTTGGCTGCGTAATTACAATCAATAGGCCTACAGGAGACACCATTTCTATTATGTGACAATGGTGAGTGGTGACTATACACCTGAATAAATGACCACTTAACCCCTTAAGTTGTGGATTACTATGGAAGCTATGAAACACTGTCTTTTATGTCTATTCAGCCTATTGAAATAAAATTTGACTGTGTTGTAAGAACACATCCTGTCGTCTATTGAAATACAACTTGGCGTGTAATTACAATCAATACAACCACGTGATAATTTTGTTCTGATAAATCGATAGACATGTTGTTATTTTCTCCTGACCAAAGTAAAAGAGGGATTATCTTTTTTTATTATATCATGCTACCCTTACATTTCCCAGGGACCGATAATTATCAAAAAAAAATCGGCTTTTGTATTTATATAACATCGTATTATTTGTCAACCAACATCATAATAACCCCTACTGTATTTAAAGTAGTATACATTTAAAAATATTTAAACCAATGAAGAGTTTGTATATGCAAAGCGTGTTAAGTCCACACATGAGAGATGCATTAAAATAAGTACAAACATGCCTAGTATTTGTTAAGTAATCCTTGCGATAGACAATGAGTTAGGAAAGGTATCTGAAAAATAAACATAATATTGGTTAAAACCAGTCCTATACTATCGCGTGGAAAGTGTTACGGCATTGGTTTATGAAATGAACTCTGATACGCTTTTAGATTAGGGGAGTAATGAAAAGTAAGTTACAATGACAGTAGCTAATGAATGATTATCTGGGACTAATATATCTAAAATATATTAGTCCCAGTGATGTTATTAAGATGAGAATTAGTGGGAATTTTCTGAATTTGTTCAGTTTTTATAACACTTTATTTGTTAACAAGAGCTAATTGTTTCTTAAAATAGTCCCCTTAGTCAGAAAGTTATTTTATTAATACAGTGTTTCTAGAAAAAGTATACACATTTGAAAAAACATCATTTCCCATCTCATAGGCCTACCTACTATAATTTAAGATGGGCAAAAATGTTGGGAAACTAACTAGTTATTTTAGTCCAAGCATAAATTTCCATTTTTCAAGCATAAATTTCCATTTTTATATTTCAGTTCAGTTTTTATTTGTCTCCATTGTCTCCATCCCAATTTAAATGCAATAACAATTATATAAAATAACTGCTAGAGATGCAGGTGGATGCCATTTAAAACGCATAGTTTGAGGAAGATGGATCCATAAGTTACAATAATGACAATTACAAAATATTGAACATGATATTTATAAATAACAATAGGCCAAATGGATGAATTTGTCCAACGAAAACTTATTTTGAAATTTAAACAAAATTATTTTGAAGTTTTAGTGAATGTAATAGCTCTTATAAGAGGATATGATTATCATTTCGATGACTCCGCTAGCGGAAGTATTAAGAAATATGTTCTTTCCCGCGTGCGTAAAAACAACCCAAAAGCGACAACTCCGCGAAGCGGAGATGTGAATTTTGAATTGCTTTTCCGTGAGCGGCAAAGCAATTCGAAAGCAACAATCCCGCGAAGCGGAGATGTTAATTTTGTTTTGCTTTTCCGTGCGCGGCAAAGCAATCCCGAAGCGACAATCCCGCGAAGCGGAGATGTAATTTTAGAATAACTACAAGCGGTAAGTTTGTGCCGCGTTGGGAAATGTGAACAAATACGTGCATGTCCGTAAGCGGGAAAGCAAAGCCAAAGCGACAATTCCGCGAAGAGGAATTACAAACAGGAAGTGGTACCTCCGCTTGAGGACTTTCCCCCCGCTTGCGGCAATACCAATAAATCGTGGCATTTCCGCAAGCGGAGATACCAAGCGGAGCTTACATTACCGCTTCGCGGTAACGCAAGCGGATCTTTGCAGTACCGCAAGCGGTACTGCAAAGAATTCGGTCCATTTTAATACCTGCAGCGGCGCACACCGCACATCAACACTTCTCGTTTTGTTCCCGAGGGGAACGTTGAGAATAATATTCAGATTCAGATTCAGATAGTATACGCTACGTGAACGAGCTAGTATTAATTGCTTGCCTGGTGACTAAATTATACAGTGTAAATTGTATACGTAATAGCCTCGTAGGCCTAAATGGTTCAGCTCAAAATTATTAGTACGGGCCCCTGGTTGAAGCAAGATGTACTTAACGAAGTTCTACTTACCTTATTAGTTGCCAGAAAGATTTAAATGTGTAATTCAGGTGCCTTTGCGTATAAGATTTCTCCGTCACGTCACTACAACCCCGTCTACAACCGGCCGCTGCATCACTACACCTCTGGCACTGATTTCCCAGACCAAAATAACGAAAAAAATGTTCCCGATGGCTTGTCTCTAATGGCATTTCAATTAATGACGTGGAAATCAGCGAAGCAAGCGCTCGCCAAGGACTTTTAATGCCCCTAAAAAATCGAGAGTTTAAATCACCCTTTTATTACAATTCAGACAAATACTATACCCATTGAATTATGGAACAAATAAACATTAAACGCTTCAAATCGTAAATTTAACGTTCATTCAGCTCCAAAAACCATCAGTCCTACGAACTACCGTTTTATTTTAATGACTGGGTTATCTCCAGAAGTGTGCTGACCCGGTTTTCGCCAAAAAATGCAATTCGACATTCAACACTATTTTAAACTGCCACTGAAATGCAGATTAAATCAACTCAAAACATTTTTCAGACACCTCCCGGAGCTAGAAAGCCGTGCTGAACCTTGGTGTCGAATATTACAAGCAAACTGATGTGTCTGGTTCAGTTTGGGGGTTTAAATTGGGCTTTGAAAGTGGCCTCCCCGCCCGGCATGATTGACCAAAAAACGCAAATCATATCGAATATGTTGGTTTATTTCAGTTTTTTTGTCCATGGAATGGTCTGGGGTGGCCTTCTTGTGTATGTGACACCATTCAACGAATATTTAGAGCATACAATTAACAAATATACATATTTTCACCATTTTCGGTTTATGCAAAAATGCCAAAATGACCATATTTCAAAGTAAGTTATTTTGATTATATCAGTACATTCAAGCATAAAAAGCCGATTTCTATGTATTTTGGGGTGCAGCCGGTACTATACTGGAGACTAGAACCATCAAAACCAGTCAAAAAGAATCATAAACACCGTTCAAAGTTGGGTAACTTTGCTAACTTTACTGCGGCGTAGATCATAAACCTGGTCGGGGCGCCTCCTCGTCAAATAATATTGCTTTAGGGGTGCCCATATTATCAGTCTTAATGTAGTTGTTTCTTTATTATTTATTATTGTAAATTTTGTAGATGATTAAAAATATTATATTTCACATCTAACATTACAAATGCGTACATTAAAATGTATTTTAAGTTGTATTTAACTAAATATTTATGACGAATTGACTGCCGACAACAGAGGGCGGGCAATTCCGCGCTCTTCATCATTTTCGCCAAATTAAAAACTACACAAATAATTCATTATTTGTTTTCATTGGACTGTTTTATAAATGTTGGAGTCGTAAACAAGGTAACTGAACATATTAATAGCCCCTATTAAGATGGAAAGGTCTGATTCAACCCGTTACAACATTCGGATGCGAGCGCCATAGCGTCTTCTTTGATCCCTTGCGCCTTTCAAAACTTGTTTTGAAGGCCTTCCAGCTCTATTATGTCAGCAAAATGAATCTAAATCTGATAGTTACAATGAATTCCAGCTTGTGTATAAATAAAACGATGATTGAGATATGATTGACTCTCACAGAATAAAAACAATGTCTCGTAAGGGTCATATTTGATCTCGCCTGAGCTCATCCTCAGAATTTATTGAGCGTCTGGAAAATGGCTATAAATTTGATATTCTTTAACTAAATTCAATGAAACTCAAGAATATTAACTTCTATATAAATCTCTAACTGTCAGACCCCTTGAAACACATTTAAATTAATTTTTTGGGTGTTTTAAAGCATTTTTTAGTTCTTGCATTTTAGCGATACTTTTCAGGTATATAGGCATGTTGACTGTATACACTACACACAGCATATATTTTTTGGTGAGAGCACCGTGAGGGTGCAATGAAACTTAGTGAATTTATGATTTTTAAGAAGATTTATGCTATTCTCTGACTATTCTAACACTCTTTTTTGTTCTCATTACCCAAAAACCAAGTTATAGGCCATATCATATTTGATCCCGGAAACGCTCGCAATTTACCACGTCGTAACGCTATGGAAATTATGTCATAAAAGAGCTCCCGCAAAACGAAAGTCGAACGTCATATTTAATCCGCTGCGCTCAAGACAGAGATTTTGACGATATTTTTTTTTTATTCACTTTTTTCAATTATCTATTAGTTGGGTATACACGTTTTTATGAGTGCACTGCACAGTAACTACTAGTAGTATTGGACCAACTGATAAAAAGAACTAAAAATACGGTGCGGGGGTACGGTGCACGGCCCACGCCCTTCGTCACTCAATTACCCGGCCCGTGTCAGCACCGTTCCACGCGGCAATCTTCAGTGAGCCGTGGTGCTGGTGTGGTCCTCGTGGCGGGTCAACTTCAGCCCGGGCTTCAGCCACGGAGTGCCATCACGGTCGCGTTAATGTTAAAAAGCTTATAAGCCGCCGCGCTGGCTGAATGAAATGAAAGTTAGAAAAGAACCCGGAAAAGAATAAAGTAGAAAGCATAAATAGTAACTACATGTAGGACTTGCAATTTTGCAAATCCCATGGAGAAGCAGGCCTAATACTATTAGGCTAATAGACATTTTTTTGCTGCATTGAGTGCCGAATAAAACTAGGACGTTTCGCGTGCCATTCAATGAACTTCAATACGGCCGATATATCATCGGAGTTATTTCACCCGGGTGCTGACGGTCAACCCGTGCCAAGTCATCCATTTGTGCAAGCCCGGTCCTACACGGTGCCGCGAGCATTCAACCATCCTCCATTCACCCATTTTGCACGCCCGGTCCTACACCGTGTCGCGATCGAGCATCATTTCATTCAATACCCACCCGGGCATCCACCCCCTATCAGTCCTATTGCATGTATTGCGAGGAATGCATTCACCCATGAAGCTATGTTACCCGGGATTCCCCGCTGACATCCTATGCTCATTCACCCATCAGTCCTCACGTCGCGATCATTCAACCCGATCCGTCGAGTTGGTATAGGAGAGTCGAGTCGGTCAACCGTCGACTTTGTTTGTACGTCGAGTTGGTCCGACCGTCGAGTCGGTCAACCGTCGAGTACGTAACGGTCGACTTGACCGAACGTCGAGTTGACTCATATTCCTTTGTTTTGATATACATTTGTAGGACCGGGTCGTACAAATTGCAAATATGACGTCCCGGGACATTCATGTACGGACGGTCCTTGCAGAGCAAGGCACCAGTCCCGGCCAGGACAAAGTGTATGCCCCGGCTCACAGTCTGTGGGTCGGTTTATAATTTCTTTCTGCAAACATAACGGGATGGATTTCTACTTGTTCCCTATGTGTTATTTAGGCTTATTCCATCAATTCAAGCACATCACTTGCTCAGTCAGGGATGGAACTTCAGATTTTTTCAACTAGCCAGTCGGGCAGGTAACTCACAGAATCTACCTGCCCGACAAAAATTCTACCAGCCCAAGGTTTTTTCATAACATTTTGCAGCAAACAATGCAATACTACTTTCATGTTTTTGTCTTTATTGTGCGATGTTCCATTGTAAACCTAGCCCGTAACAGCTCCTCGTATTCATCATGTTCATCAATCCAATACTCTCTTTAATCTCCTATTAACCTGATCTCCACTATCATCATGACACACGATCATCTGATGATGAAATTACCCTGAACTGTTACTTATACACTTTGAGCTTCAAAAATGTTACCTGCCAGTCGGACGGGTACCTTTGAATCTTCACCCGCCCGACACGAAAGTTACCCGCTATGGGCGGGCGGACGGGTCTTATTTCCATCCCTGCACTTGCTCTAGTAGCTTATTTATATCATGTATCTACAATGTATACGTCCGGGGTGGGGTGTACATTTGTGTACCCTAGCGTACGCCCCGGCTGCAAATTTATTAAATGTAAAGAACATTTGGCCAAACACTGTATACTAATAAGCAAAAAATCACGTATAAAGTGGGGAAGACTTCAAATATAAATCCAAATCAGCACATAAGGCCAAATAAAATTTTAAAAAGTTTCTCGTCCCCGCCCGCTTCCTTTTTGCCGGCCGGCTCCTTTTTTTATTTTAAAAAGTTGGTTTTTTTAACCCCCAAAACACTTTTTAACCACAAAAGGTATCGTTTTTTTCAATGTTAAGTCAAATAAATGTATAAACACATGTAGGCCCTATTTTGTGTTTCCTTTTGTTTTCAACAAAGTTGTAGCCAATACAAGTCTGAAAACGGTGTTAGAAAAGGTGGCTGTCATTTAAGAAACAACAGCAACTGGAAAAAAGGTCGAAAGCGGATTTTTTTTATTTTTTAAAAATCAGTCCGCCATTTTGGATCCGCTATTTTGAGGAAAAAAAGAAAACAAAAAAGGGGCCTCCTTCCTTGTTTCAAAAACCCCGGACGAGAAACTGGTTTTTTTATTTGGCCTAAATCACAGTTGAAACAGGACAAACAGATGACAACTGCAGAGACAATGTGGCAGGCATTCTGTCAGAGCAGGAGCAACTAGGCCTATACAAATACAATGGACATGTATGATGTATCAGTCTCATCATGTACATGTATGCCTATACTATACTATACGCTTTTATATTCCGTCAATGTATCAAATGTTGTAAATGGTAACTAATATCGCGCCCCGGCTAGGGGGACACAGTTTGTACGTCCTGTACACTCCCACGCATAGCCGGGCACCGGTATATTAGCGATGTACATTCGCCATGTCCCAGGTCCCCAAGAGCCGGGCTTACAACAAGTGCATTTTAACAATATTTTATTTTTTTATGTTCACTTTTACAAGGATTTCAATATTTTATTTATCTTTTTTTTTTTTTTAAACTGTTTAAAAAATCGCATTCCACATTAGGGTTTTGAAAAAAAACTGAAGAGCTTTGAGACAACAGATTTTTTTAAATTATAGCCTTACGGGACGTGTAGCAAGACAGCACCGGCGTCAGGAATAGCACTGGATCAAAAATGTGAGAAGTCCCATGACATTTTTAGGACCCCGTAGGACTTCAAAAAAACAAATTTAAGGGGTCCCGAAGTTTAGGTATTTGAACAATTTACTTTTTTATGGACATGGACAGTTTTGATGAATTTATATTGTGAGCAAAGGATTGATATGTAATTTACAGAATTTCTTAAGGTTTCCATTTCCATTCATCGTCAAATTTAATTTTAATGGGTCCCTTCAATTTTGATCGGGACCCGCAAGTCTTTCCTATTTGAAACCTGATGCGTCACTATAAGAAAGTGAGAGGTCTAGGACGCGCAGACGCGTCAGAATGCGACCCCTGACCGGGGTACATATTATTTGATCATTAAACATGAATCATGATAATCTGAAGTAAAATTTTGACTAATTTTATTCAGAAAGGTTGAAAAATATTGATAGATGAAACACCGCCTACATGTAGATGAAGACAGTCGGTGTCGTAAATTTACTGTAGCAGGAACAAATAGAGGGATCCTACAAAAATGTAATTCAAGACCGCTATGTAGGAAATAGAATACTTTTGAGATATTCAACCAAGACACTCATTCTTAGCAAATAGTTTGACTAATTTTATTCAGAAAAGTGAAAAAATGTAAAAAATGAAAAAATGTTGATTGAAATATCTGACGTCCACTAGTTAGTTACAGTAACAGGTTACTCAGTACTTTGAATCAGTAGTTTGATAAAGGTCGAGTGTTTATGACATGAAATTTCACAGGTCCTCTTATTTACTAGGATTAACGCCAAGTCAGATTCTTTTATTTCATACATGTAGCTCTCAGCACAGGCGTTGCATCCAAAGGTTAAACATGGCCTTGTCTAAACTACGAAAACTAACATGTTACAGTTGGCTTCATAAAATTAGTAATTCATAATTATATACTACAATGTAGTGGGAATTCAATAAGGCGATCAAAATTCAAGTCAGCTTTCTTGGAATTTGAAATAGGTTGAGCTATTTTACACATGATATCTTAAGCAAAAGTTTGACTAATTTTATTTAGAAAATTGGACAATATTGATGAAAAGTATCTGATGGGCAATTCCACGGTAACAGCACGACGGTTTGGAAGATATTTTCACACTTCATATGCAAATAACATACACACTTGAATTATTCAGAACATTTTTTATTGCACTAGTACAACCTACACATAGAAAGAAAAAAAGAAAGAAAAAAAATCATTCACATTTATGAAATATGAATATTAATGAGTGCGGTAACCTAGGGACAGGGATTTTGCGCTTTTTAAAAGCACTAAAAGTGCTGCTTGATTTTGGAAAAAGTGCTTTTTGGAGCAAAAGGTGCTTTTTTTTTTAGTAAAAGGTGCTTTTATTTACCAAAATTATGCGTTAAAAATAAATCCAAAAGTGATTGTATTGCATGTTTCCATGTTGACGTATATCTTTTTTTTTTATTATCAAAACCATTATTTTTCATTCAAAACTACATTCAAACTAAACTAAGTGTAGAATAAACACTTCCACAGTTATGTAACTTGTTGATTTTTAGGTAAATGGACATTATTTGTTAAATATAGACAACTTTTGAAAACAAATGCTCTGTGATGAAAAAAGTGCTATTTTGGGCAAAAGGTGCTTTTTTTGGTGCTTTTGCGCTTTTGAGCATTTTCCCTGTCCTTACGGTAACCGTAACAGCGTGGTGACGCTAAAATAAAAAGGACATAGGGGTCATTCCGTGTCAAATCAACCAATTTTCTAAAAAGTTCCCAGGTGACCCTCTCAGATTTTGATGAAACTTCATCAGATTAATGGACTATGGCAAAAATTAACACATGCAAAAAAGTAAAATCATACTCCATGTCGTTTTCCAGATATGGCCCGTTGAAATATGGTCGAGAACGTGTTTTCTCGCGTTCAAGATTTGCGGAAAGTCATATTTGTAATATCGTTCGACTTTGGAAGCTTATATTTCAGTCTTCGTACTAGGTAGAAAGCTGAAAGTTGGTAATATTCAAACTTACTTTTGGCCATATTTCAAGAATCTGACCTCAAATCAACTGTATCTCCTTTACTTTTATGATATTGCCCCCCAAAGTAGCCACTTCATTCAGCCGGAAGTGTTTTTTTGGATTTTGGGGGTCATGCTGTGACCCCATGGGGGGTCACATGAATCCCATATTGCATATGAGTAATCTAGGGTCACATGTCTATAGCCACAAGCAAGTATAAACTCATCAATGTATTTATAAAAAAAATGGCATGGCTCCAAAGTTGGGTCCAGGTGAAAAAATGTCGAAAAGACCAAAGGCTGACCCTATTATATCAGGGTTCCCAGCCACTCAGGGAAATCAGGGAAAATCAAAATAACTTTTTCCAGACAGGGAAAACTCAGGGAATTTGAAAAAAAGACAGACACTCAGGGAAAACTCAGGGAATTTGATGGCTCAAGTGGGTAATTATTTTGGTATTTTTCTGTCTAAGTTTTATCCATTGACTGACTGGCTATGGTGGCTTTTTTGTGTGCATATGTAGTGTGACCTAACACATTTCCAGGCAATGAATAGGTGTAAAGTTGAAAAATTTCGCGCGCTACGCGCGCATTTCTTGGCTCACAAAAGTCTTGTTGGTTCATTTTCATTTCTCACCCCCCCCCCAATATGAATAGCCTACCTATGTCACGGCTATTCAAACTTAACAACATGGTTTCAGGAACGTTTTCTGGATTATTTAGGGGAAAAAACTAGAAATTTTGGCTATATATATGTTAACCCTAAACCCCGGTTTAGGATTTTTGACCGGGATCACAATTTTCGAGGAAAAAACACCAACTAAATCTCCAGGAACCTGCCGGGATTCGATCCAGGGACCCTCCGTTCTCAAGCCTCACCTTCCCACCACTAAGCCACGGTCCTCAGCTACACATTCGTGCAGTATACTGCACTCATTATAGATCGGTTGACTACGTCATTGAAAACCGACGGCGCATGCGTTTGGAGAGGGACTTTGGATTAGCATTTTTTAGCACTCAGGGGGGGGGGGGGGGGGGGGGGGGGGGTTAGGGTTAATAACCAACCCACATAATTATTGCCTTCCCAACTTCCGATAAAGTGAAAATATTTTCTCAGGGAATAATATAAATTTGTCAGGGAAAAATCAGGGAAAACTCAGGGAATTTTGGTCTTGTGAAATGCTGGGAACCCTGTATGCAAAAAGATCAAACATTGACGATATAATGATCTCCAAAACCTACACATAGTGATTGTTGATTTTAATTAAATTAAATCACATTATAGTGTTCTTTGTTAGTTTAAAATAGATAAAATACCATATTAAATACAATATTAAGTTAATCAAATTATCCAATTAAAACACATTTAACTTAAAAATTGTATTGGAACTCACTGTATAATTAAATGAGGGTCACACTGTTACCGTCACGCTGTTACCAAAAAAGTAACAGCGTGACATATTGCTAATTGAAATAATTAATTAACAAAAAGTAGTAAACTGCATTTTGAAGCATGTATGTTATAGGTCTATGGGAGTGTGATTTGCATTGCAAGTATTATTTAATTTGTATATATGCAGAAAATTTAAAAAACCTTAAAAACATTCATTTTTTCGGTAACAGCGTGACATTTTGGTGAAATCTTAATAAAAATTGATCGTTGAGTCGCAACGCAGAGTTTTTTGTTTCTTTTTAATTTAAAGAATAATATAAGTATGTAACTTGTAAGAGCTCACAACTGATAAAATAATTGTAAAGTGATTATTTTCAGTTTATAAATATGAATAGCATATAACTAACAGATTTTACAACAAAATTAATAAAATTAGTAGATTATGCTAATTAAAACAGGGGGGGGGGGGGAAACACGAAATATGTAAAAAAAATGAAAATAAAGTTCATATCTGGAAAATTTAGACTTTTAGTTTTAATTTGATACTATGTTAGGATTATATATGAATAACTTGAAAATTAGTGGTCATGTCCACCTTTGCATGGAATTGCCCTGATGCTGATGCTTTAATTTCATAGCTCTGAGACAGCTATCATCATGATTCATAGCCAGGGTTGTAGCTAGCCACATTTTAGTGCCTGCTAAAATCTCACACATTTATCGCCACTCTCTGGCATTCTGAACATTTTGTGGTATTTGATGTACATGTGGTTAAAAAAATACTTTGAACTTTGGTCAACTTTTTTTTGAATTACCCGGTATAGGTCTTCTTATCAAATATTTTGTTGTGCCATCTTTCTTTTTAATTTGTATTTGTGGTTCATCTTACTTTTATTCCCAAGAAACAATGTTTGGCATGTAAACGACGTAAAGCGGAGACCAAAGCTACATTGTACATTATTCAAATTCTGAAAGAAGTGTTTTATTCAGTACTCAATGGACTCATACCCTACTCAAGCTATAAAATGATGTTGAATTAAGAACTAATTGAGTTCATGAAAAACTCTCAAATTAATCACAAAGTCTGTTTCGCATATTTGGGAAATACATACATGCGATGCAATTTTAAATGCGGATATCTAATTTTGTTATTTTGTTAATTTTTTGCCCACTTTCTTTTGTTGGTTTTTAGTTGCTCTTTCAGAAAAAATTTGGTCATCAATTTTTTCAGACAAGTATGAAAAGAAATCCCACACTTGGGCTCATGCGCGCGGGGTATGTGAGACAGGTTTTTTTCTTCTTTTTTAATTTTTTAATTCCAGCACCCTATTATTGAAAATTAAATGCGCCGAAAAGAAACAAATTTGGCACATGTATCGCTTCAGGATTGGCTCCACTTTCACTAAGCCATTGATACATTCTTATATTAGTCTTGCCTTTTTATTTGTAATCCTTGTTTACAGATCGTGATGAGATTAGTATAATAGGAATGGTACTTTTATCTACTACATGTAACTTGTTTGACTGTGATTCAGTGCCTGCATATGTGATGGTGCATGGTATACCTTCAACATCTCTTGGCTTGCATTATGTGGATTCATCTGAAGGTATGTTTGTTTCCATTACACATGGTTCACTATGAAGGTGTGCCGACTGTACATTGTCAGGGTGCTGGGATGTTAATGCTGGCCCCATTCATGACTATACTCTATTTCTCTTCTTCTGGACAGTGACGTAACTTTACAGGCCCAGCATTTCACTACAAATTATGAAGGTGTACTTTTGGACATTGGTACTATTGGGTGTGCTTTTGAAGTTCCTCAAAACTGCACTTACCTCAAAATGCCTTTCAGAAATCAAAATAAGTTAATTATGTAGGCTTACTATCATCAAACCTACTCGCCACTATATTTTTCAAGGTAAAAACGTACGAGGTGAATGCCGGGCCCCAATGATCATAACTATACTATATTTCTCTTCCTCTGGACAGTGACATAACTTTACAGGCCCAACATTCTACTTACACATTTTCTATTATTTCTACACATATGTGTATGTCAATACCTCCAGTGGGCAGGCCTGGAAAAAATGTTGATTTCCTGGCAAGCTAACCCAAATTTCCCTCTAAAATGGAAAATCTCACACTATTTCTTATATATCTTAATATGGAAGAGCAAAATTTCCCTTCAATTGCCAAAATTTCCTGGCAAGGAGCTTCCCAATTTGCCCATTTTTTCCAGGCCTGCCAGTGGGTGCACTCGTTAATGTGCTGCAATGACACACCTTCTTATGATAATAGACTATAGTCTATCTTATAGACCAGGGTTGTCTCCACGCCGGTCGGGTGTAGCCGGCACGCACGCTGGCCGACCGGCACACTAAAAAAAAAAGGCACTTTTTTCTTCTTTTTCTATTCTACATGGATAAAATCATTAAACTGCCTCATAAAATAAGAAATTATGTGGCAGGAACCCCCAAATAGGCCAAATTGCATTACAAAAACCCTAAAAAAAACCTAAGCAGGTCCCTGGACCGCGCGCCGTGATCCGCTGCGCTCCGTTCGCTACACTCACTCTGCTCGCAATCAGTAAAATTAGCCGGCACTCAAATTGCTCTGGAGACAACCCTGTTATAGACATTGACTAACCCCAATGATATTGTATTACACATAAACATGATGATCATGCTAAATGCTTAATTTCTATGCCCTTTCTTTTCTGCAGCTCTGCCAAACTAGTAGCAAACTGTTCAGATGACACCAGCATTAAAGAGGAAGTGGACACTGGCAGTAAAGAGGAAGTGGATGGACACCAGCAGTGAAGGGGGCACTACTGAAAGAGAGAATGGACACAAAGCTATAGATTGGGACAACATCTCAGGTGAGTACAAACTATTATGACATGACATGACATGATGCACTCAATTTGAATGACAATGAAGTAACAAAAACATTTGGGTTTCCTTTGACATTGTCTATTTACTTCTTTTTTTCATTATCAGGTTCTGCAATTGGGTCTCCTGCAATTCAAGACCATAATTTTGTTGCTCTCCAACTGAAGACATTTTATTGCTGTCCAACTGAAGAACATTGGGCAAAAGGGAAAAGCGAGGTGCATGTTGCCAAGGTACACTTTATAAAACAATCAGTACATTAATATTAACCCCAAAGAAGATTTCTTGATGTACCCCATAATGCTTAGCGCCACAGTATCAGCAGGGCTTATCAGCAAAACAAACAGTCCCACACATGTGTTAAAGTAATTAACAGCTGGAGGTCGTCTGACCTCTACCATCGAAATGCATGGTGCAGATAGGGTAACTTATATAAATATTAAAAGAAGTTGAATCCCAACTAAAACTTGTATTCATAAAAATAAAGGGTCTTTAAGAAAATCAAAAGAGGACTGTATTAAATACACATCAATCATATTACTTGCAAAAGGATTTTCTTAAAGACCCTCATTTAACAATTTTATAAGCATTTCCTTGCACTGTAATGTCAATGGGATCCAGTAGACACTGGTGACAGAAATCCTGTGGTCATGTGATGAAAGTGAAGCATCCTGGGGTGCATCAAGAAATCTTCTTTGTATTAACCCTAACCCCGGTTTAGGGTTTTTGACCGGGATCACAATTTTCGAGGGAAAAACACCAACTAAATCTCCTGGAACCTGCCGGGATTCGATCCAGGGACCCTCCGTTCTCAAGCCCCATGTCCCAACCACTAAGTCACGGCCGCCCTCAGCTACACATTCGCGCAGTATACTGCACTTACTATATAGGCTCGGTTGACTACGTCATCGAAAACAGACGACGCATGCGTTTGGAGAGGGACTTTTGATTAGCATTTTTTTAGCACTCGGGGGGGGGGGGGGGGGGGAGGGGGGGGGGGGGTAGGGTTAATAGTGTGTATATTAAAAAAATGTTATTGCTATCATCTAAAGTTAAATGAAGACAAAACAGAAGTTCTGCATATATATCACATCACACTTGAGGCCCGGAGATTGTAGGCCTATTTCATAAATGTGTGTTGACGTCGACGATGCTGAGATTGAACCGTCTTTAAATGCACACAATCTTGATGTTCTTTTTCAAATGATCTCAAAATGGAATCACATATTCATTAAGTAAAAGTCTGTTTGCTTCACATGCACTTTACAAAATCAACCAAATTCATCAGTTTCTTGATCAACAAACTAACTGTTAAATGTATGGTTATTACTATTGTTAATCAGATACTAATTGTCCTTATGTTTGTATATTTTGAAACACAGGTAACATCAATCAATGAAAATGATGTATGCTTGTCTTACATGAAACAGACCACCAACACTTGCTACACTTGGCCTGAAGGGGATGAAGCATTCTACAGACACCCACTAAGTGACATCATTTGTTCTGCCCACTCCAGAATATGTGATGGTTGTGGGTTCATGGTTGTTAAACAGATTCCATTTGACCCAGGCCTAAGAACTTTTTAAACACATGGTGTGTTCCCCAGTACAGCTTTGACATAATGCAACCCCTTCAGCTGAAATAGAGGCTAAGTACTGTTGTAGTAACACTATATCAAAGCTATTTCGATCCATAATCTTGTTCAGGCATGAGCATTCTCCTGGATAAAACAGGAATTGTGTTGGCTTTTTAAAAAATAAAATCTCATTTGTACCGTGATTCCAGTTTGTGGCACAATTTATACACATTTTTACAAGTATTTTATTAACTGTTGAGTCCCATGCCTGATGGTAGAAGCTACTACTGAACAAGAGCTCCTCCTGCATGAACGAGCTGACAATTAGCACAATCATGTAGGAATGTAGCAATATCACAACATTCATCAGCCGGAGAACCAGTAGTACTGCTTCAAAATGGATAACAATATTTTAGTCTTCACATATGATGAATGATTAATTATGTGCAGCTATGATTGAAAGTGATATTAACCCTAACACTCCCGGTGGATTTTCCAACGAAATTTTTTTTCAAGCAAAAAAAGCACACACAACAAGAGGTGCCACGCCCCAGGGTTTGAACCCACGACCTCTCGGTTTGAAGTCGAACGCTCTACCAACTGAGCCACGGGAGAAACTATGCTGGGCGAGTGTACTCGCCCAGCTATGTAGCCCGGGCCATCATTTCACTCAAAAACCTCAGCGCCAGGTGGAACCGACAGGCTGGGAAATGGGATTTCATGGGATACTGGCAGGGATACTATTAATTTTGGGATAGGAAAGTCCTATACTAACGTACGTAGTGAAAACGGACCCTTTTGCATATTGAATAAATTATGGTAATCGTCCGGAATGCGTCCGTGACCGGCGTTTAACGCGTTTAACAATGTTTAACCAGGTTTAACGGAATTGTTAGTCAGCATAGGTTTGGGGGCGCTGTAGATTTACACAGACGACGGTGGCCACGCGAAACCTACATTTTGAATTCGTAGTGAATAACACGTAATCGCGAATATTAAACTTATCATTTTGACAAATTCATCATAATTAGAAGAATTTTTATCGTTAACCGGGCGATGACTGTTAAAAATAATTCAAAATGGTGCACTCCCGTTGCCATATTGGGTCGTCTGAGAGACGCGTGGCCAGCGTCGCGTCGTCTGCTACAATTACGCCTTATCGGTAGAACAGCGCCACCAATTCTATGCTGACTAAGTTCAATTTAAAAGTGGACCCGATCGGCAAGCTCAGTGGCACATCCCTGATACTTGGCTGTAAGGGTTAATCCAGGTAAAATTAGAGAAAAAAAGTGAAAAATTAAAAAGAAGAAAAAAAATCGTTCCTTAACCCTAACACTCCCGGTGGATTTCCAACGAAATCTTTTTCAAGCAAAAAAAGCACACACTACAAGCGAGGTGCCACGCCCTGGGGTTTGAATCCAGGACCTCTGGGAAATGGGATTTCATGGTATACGGGGCTGTAAGGGTTAATGGACTCTAAATGATGTGATCACTGTACAGGGTGTATCAAAAAAATTAGGACTCTGTTTCATGACGGTGTAATTCTTATTATAATCATTGGACCATGACCAATTTAGTCTCAATGTAAAGCCCAATTATTTATTATGATATCCTGAAAATATAAGATCAATCCGATGCAAAATAAGAAAACTAGAGTACTTTGCGTAAACCATGTCATTTACTGGTTTGTACAATGGGATCTACATGTATAAGACCAGTAAATAACATGGTATACGTTTCAATACGTTATAATAATTGTCAACATAATCTATCAGTCAATAGCAAAGTTTAGTTTGGTAATCCATTTAATTCTGGCACAAATCAATACTGGCTAAAAAAATCCGCAAAACAGATGCATGCATATTCTGTGCAAATTAAAAAAAAGTGTTGTTAAACAGTTCTCGAACCCACTGTGGATGGTTCATTGAGTTACAAATCGAGTACTTCATCATGTAATACTCGACTGTTACTGTGTGAATTCCCATTGTACAAATCAGTATGACACGGTTTACACAAAGTACGCTAGTTTTCTTATTTTTAATCGGATTGATCTCATATTTTCAGGATATCATAATAATTAATTGGGCTTTACATTGAGACTAAATTGGTCACGGTCCAATGATTATAATAATAATTACACCATCATGAATCAGAGTCCTATTTTTTTGATACACCCTGTATAGCAATAACAATAATGGGCAAGAGTAGTTTTAAACTAACCAAAATTAACTTTCCAGAAATGACAGATAAAAATAACAATACATGTATGTAAAAATGCATGCATGATATATGTTTGATAATAAAGGGTTTATCTATAGGCCAAACTTCAATATTAAAACAATCACATGATGTAAAGCTTCAAATATTGGCAGCACGGATTTTTTGTAATGATAAAGTTATATAAATACAAGCCATGCGTTACTGTACTTACCTTGTCAAAAAGTGTTGCGTGTGACTGGTCCATCATGTAAGTTTGATTATGGTTGCGAGTTTATTATCAACATACCATAACTATATATCAACATACCATACATGGTCGCGAGTTTATTATCAACATATCATTATCAACATGCATGAGGATTGTATATTTTGACTATTTTGGAAATTCCGAATCTTCATACACCGTGTACATATACTTGCAGATTTGTAAAATAAACCAAGTGTTTGATTAAAAATGGGCCTGCAGAATCAGTACTCAAACTCAATAGTCTTTGGTCATCTTCATTTCCTGAAATGGCTAACCTTTTAGGAACATACTTTATTCTGTTTGTGTTTTACAAAGCTAGATGGAAGATTAAGGGGTAGTCCAACATTATCACCATTTTCATATATGTACAGACTTAACTTAACAAATTTATGGCTTGAAAAAAATTCCTGCCTCTCAAGATCGCCATTTAAATTATGTACGCTTAGGGTATTTTTTACCCCTCCCCTGTTACGTACGCTTTGTATGTAACTGTATGTGAAAATGATGGACGACCCCTTAAAACATTTGTAAGAGATAATTGTAACTGAAAAGGTTTCTTGTATGGCTGTTATAGTGTTCTTGTATATGTGTAAAACAGTTGTAGAATATAGTTATATGTAATGTACTATGTTATTGGTTGTTATACAGGCTGTCCCAAAATTATTAGTACCCATACATGAGAACTCTTTTCATGATCATGATTTTGAAGTTATTAGAAATCGTATCGCTCTGTAACTCAGAATATATTTATGATATATGATCAAAAATGTAAATCTGCAAGAAAATTTACTTTCTAAAAACAATCATCAATAGAGAGAGCCCCCTGGAAAAGATCACATAATATGCCTTTAATTACCTCTCTCGGAACTTCATCAACCACTAACAGCAACTATATCGGCGACTCATGGTTCCGGTTGGATCCAAAACATGCCTACACATAACCAAACCATAATTAATGCCAACCACACTAATCACCAAATAGGAGAACCGCTAAATAGGAGAACCGCCATATCCGAAAACCGATAAACTCGAGAACCGCCATATCCGAAAACCGCTAAACCCGAGAACCGCTCTAGTTAGAACTGTGTTCAACATCAACTGGAGACAGCATGTGACAAATAAAGACCTGTACGCGGATATGCCCAAAGTCTCGGATAAGATCAGGGAGCGTAGATCTAGATTTGCAGGACACTGCTTCAGAGGGTCCAATGAGCTGGTCTCCAAACTCATACATTGGATACCTAAACATGGAGTGAGAAAGCGTGGTAGACCAGCCCTAACCTACGTTGACATACTGAAGCGTGACACAGGATTGCAGGTAGAAGAAATCAAGACAGCTATGTTGGAAAGGAAGATTTGGAGAAGCATCGTGGTTCGGGAATATCACCCGCCATAAGTCAAGTCAAGTCTTCTGCAGACGAGTGACGTGCCGCGTGTAAAGGGCTTTATAAAGGCTGCAGTTTTTATCAATGTTTCAAACCGATGTTATATATAACTTTCTCCTATAATGTGATCATGTTCATAATAATAGCTGTATGAGATAATTGCAAGAGCACCTCATTGACATTTACATTGCAGTTGTTGTGTTCATTTAGTTTCAGTAATTGCTAGTATAAATGAGAGTCTAACCGTATTACATCTAACTACAGACTGTTTAATGAGGTAATAGAATAATGCATCATTGTTGATAAAGAAGCAAGGAAATGGGTCATCACGACGAGAAACAGCAACTAAATA
Organism: Ophiura sarsii; assembly: GCA_035610835.1. Lineage (NCBI taxonomy): Eukaryota > Metazoa > Echinodermata > Ophiuroidea > Amphilepidida > Ophiuridae > Ophiura > Ophiura sarsii. Next base: position 13,331,472 of record CM069444.1, on the reverse strand, counting down.
GGTATGTAATTTTGTTTATCTTTTACTCTTTCAAAGAATAAAACTGTGCCATCAATCGCTATATTAGTAGTTGAAATCTCTATCTCTGTATCATAGTACTTTTATCTTCGCCTAAAAAGATCTTTCAATCATCTTAAGGTATTAAATATAACTCGAGAACTACAAAATACTACTTTTCTTCCTCTCTGCAAGCGCATGTGCGTCCGGTTTTCGATGACGTGATCAACCGAACCTATATAATGAGCGCAGTATATTGCGCGAACGAGTATCTGAGGGTCGTTGCTGTAGGTTAGACGACGGGCCGACGTGCGGAGGGTCCTCGGAACGATTCCCGGCATGTTCCTGCCGATTTAGTTGGTTTTTTTCTCATCAACAATTGTGCTCCCGGTTAAAAACCCAGTTAGGTGGTTAGGGTTATGGTATTAACAAAAAAACACCTTTTATAATCCCTACCCCCCCCCCCCCCCCCCCCCCCCCAAGTACTACAATATATAAATTATAAAGCCTATCTGCAACCGGATTTCGATGACGTACGGAGGGTGACCGGATCGATTCCCGGCCGGTCCCCGGCGATTAAGTTGGTGTTTTATCTTCAAAAATTGTGATCCTGGTTTAAAACCCGGCTACGAGGTTAGGGTTAAGATATAGCTTAATCTATAAACAAATCTAAGATGTTCAGTATTACACATGCGTAATATTTCTATTATTTACACTTTGCCTCTTGAATAATTTAAATAGTGTCTACAAATACTGCATGCATGATTTCATTAATATTAGTATTAGCACTGGTACACGTATGAAATGAAAACGGTGGATGAACCAACGTTATATGTAACTGAACCTCATTTTCTTAGTGCTATCCAATTTACCAAAATAATGAAATATATATTAGGTAGCATTGCAAAACCAGTACGTATGGCTCATAGGCAAACGTGAACACATGCACGATAGTAACCAAAGATGTTATTGTTCATCACCATACACACCCCTACACATAAAAATGAACTGAGACCAATGCATACTTGTCTATATTATTTTCGAAATATCTGCACTGGTCTAAGTTGAAATTTCTTTGGTGCTTATACTCGTATTGCCATCCTATCGTGTAAGACTTAAGTACAAGTCACTTATACGTATGAGCCATATGAGCCACAAACTATAACGTTTGTAGCGTTACGTCATTACATCACAAGGTTGCTTGTTTAAAGTAATCTGTAGTTAACAACCTCATCATTATCGGTGTGTGTAATCTATTGATAATAATGCGTATGTATGCTCTGTTTATAACGTGAAATTAGTCGGAAGATTACAGTAGAGTCAATGGCAACACACATTATAACGCTTGTAGCGGAATTCATCGTTAACTAGATTAGTGCTTCATGTCATTTATTGGTTTCATGAAGGTATTTTACAATATGCGTGTTCGATGACCTTCACACGTTGAAGATGCACAATGGAAACAATGCGACATCTTGTAGCAGTACCCCTTAGCATATTTTAAAAGATATCAAACAAAGATGACTTAGGATATGAATCCAATGTCTGTAGCCATTCGGGAGCATTCTATCGGACAAATATATCACTGATGAATCGTGCTATGTATTTGATCTAGCGCTCGTTGCAAGTGCATATTATTTCCCGAGGTGATTAAGATTTTTTGTTGTCAAGGACGATAGCTACTTACGATTACGAGTGTTCTATTAGTAAAGTGATGACCCGGGAATTAACTTATTCCCGGTTTAAAGTCTTCTTCGTTCTGTGGCTCCGCATGATCAAATATAACGGAAATTGAAACATCATTTTCACCGCGGAATAGCTTATCTTTGATCTTATACACGTCAAATTACTGTATGATAGAGAAGTCCGTTCTACCGCAGCATACCGGAACGTATTTAAAGACCAATCACACCAATATCCGGAGAAAGGATGGGAGGTCAAATTACGCCAAAATAGCAAATTATAAGTACAAGATGATCATCGTATAAGTCGTAGTGCACCGAAACTAGAACTGGAATCGGCCACTCGCGGAAATTGTATTTCCTATCATTAGCAGGAGTACTCTGAATGCGGTATTGTTATGTTAATGAAGAGGTCAGCGGGAAGTATGAAGGAAGGTGAACAGTGCGTGACGCCTCCACTGATGGCTTTGGATGCGGCACTGCAAGACATGCTTTATCGGTATACTCGTATTGCGTATGTTTTGTGTATGCTTTACGACGTTTTGTGAATCAGCTATAGGCCTTTAACATGTTTAATGGTGTTGGCTGTGGATTATGTTTTCCTTTGATATAATTATTATGTCTTCTGAAGAACAGTCTTCATCGATAGAGCCTCAGGTTCAGGCAAGTACTATTTAGTATCATATCTGTTTTTTTCGAGTATGGCTAAACAAGTCATAGGCAGTGTTCTATCTTACTTTTATAAAAAGTGGGACGATGACTATTCAATGGCGTAAGTTTTCCAGATAAAGATGGCTGCCTATATTTTATTCAAGTTTAAATACATTGGTATTCGGAATATATATGAGTTTGACCTGAGATGTATATCGTCTTAATAGGGCAGAAGGTCATAGCATGGACTTTATAAGTCCATGGTTTTAGTATGATGAATAATTTTCTGAGGAATTTGCGTCTGATGACAGTGATTATCATTAAGATGAGAACTTTATTCACAATTGTGTAAGCCAGAGCTGCTAGAGAAAGATAGGGAGGTAAGACTGGTAAACAGTTTACAGTTTAAGCTTTGAGCTTATTTACTGGTTTTTGTTTCTGACAACCTTTTTCGAGGCTTTATCCCACAGAATAAGTACCAGTTTAGCCACATAGGTTTTCGGTACCAGGCTCCACAGACACTTGGGATGCCGTAAATCTGGGGTTGGAGATGAGATTGTATACTACCGACTAAACAAGTGGGTTTGCCTGGGAGGCATAAAATATCTAGACAATACAGGTATGTGATACTTTACAGATTTTATTCTCAATGTGTGTTTATTTTCGTGAAGTGTAAAAGTTTTACACTACATCTCTTGACATTTAATAAGTGTTATTATACTGTCTCTAGTATTTTATGCTATCACAAATCAATATGTATTGTGAGTGGAGTATTATAGTTAATTTTAATCTTGGTATATACCAATCGATGTAACATGATATGTTATTTATTCTGCTGATACAGATTAAAACGTGTATTACGACACAGGTGTCTCTACCTGCCTAGTTCTATTGTAACGGTGTACATGACTCGGCAGATTATCACTGGGCTTGAATGCCAGATCACTCAGAGGACATAGTACACGATTTATACGTTAACGATTTTTATCTGTGTATTGTTTATGAATGAACAGGGGTATTTAGCTCCTATGATTGAAATCAGTGTACGACTTTTGAGTCTCCACAGGCGCAGGCACTAACCGGAGGTGCTATTTGTTATCGAATGGGTACAATTTACCTTTTGTTCCTACCACCTGTGTTTGAAGAACTTTAGATCTTCATTTTAATCATAATTGATTTTGTTTTAGAGATAATTGAGTGTATTCTCAGAATTATCCACAGCATGCACCTTTGTCGGTTTCCTTTCAAGATTCTGGAACCCGGGTTCAGGTATATATTTTATGAGTTCTTATGGAATAAATTTGTTTTTCCTTTGACGATTAGTGTGTAGGTAGGCTTATAGAGCTTTTCCACGAAGGGATTCTTGTGTTCCTTCGACCAAGTCCATGCTTCGATTTATATCAGCATATCATCATATTGATTTCACACGTACTGCATACTTATGAGTTGAGTTGGATTTTTTAAGATGGTATTTTGATATGTTTGTATAGTTTTGCCCTGTATATTTTTATTCAGTGTATGCGATCATGGATCAAGACTGGTGATACAAAGGTACCGTATTATTATACAAAGGGTCCTACACTCAAACGATGGGTAGATAAGGAACAACACGAGGAGTGTAATCTGAATCTGCAGTATTTAGCAGACCCGAAGTCATGTTTTAATTTGTATTGTTTCTATTCTAGATCGGATGCATACCTCCAATCATGGTTATAGCAGGCTAGATGTCTATTGTTTACAGGCTATTTTTAACATGTATAATGCCTCTGTAGGTTTATCCCATCATTGCCAACTGATTATATATTTATCCATCATGAGAGTGGCACTGGGATAAGGTATTTAGATTACTGCAGACAGTGGTATTATTGATAATAATTATATTCTTTTGAGAAGAGATTATCGTATATTTGAATAACCGAATGGTATTTGTATACCACATTTCTTATGCATTCAAATGCAAGTGGAGTTATGTTCAATGTGATGTATTGAATTTAACCAGTCACGTGAGTCGTAGGAGACAGGTAAAAGCTCCACATAAAGAGAGTTGAAAGAGTGTTCCTAGCTTTAGAAGCATTTCTGCCAGAGTTTTTTAAGGAAATGTGAACTGTTCACAGATAATAAAGGCATAGTCTCAATCGTGAGTAAGGGTAGTATGATACATTTCTATTGTGCATGTCATGTCTCACTGGAGTCTTAATAATATAGACTTTGATTCTTACAGTCAGAATTGTATCCACTGAGCTTGATAGTTCAGTAGCCACGGGGCTCTATTTTATCGTAGCTATACTGGACTTGACGATTTGGAATAATCTGCCATCGCTCATGGTTTTGATTATTTGGTGCAGATATTTATATGGTTTGATAATTGCCATAGCCACTGGGTTTATAGACTGTTTTTAGTCTTCAGTGGATCCACGAGATGATAATACTTAAGTATATTGATTTTTGACGATTGGGGTGTATCTTGACAATTCTTTCAATTGGTCGTATTTTGGGGTTCTATGATTCAGTTCGAAGATTTCTTTTATACCAACTAGCCAAATAAATGTTGGTGCGCATGTTCAGATCATGCGGATGCATTTACGATTAGCCAGGCTGGGGCCATAGTTGAGTTGTTCCCCCATATGTTTCTAGTTCCTAGACATATTTATCTTTTAAGCACGTCAAACTGTATAATGGTCTTATGAGTTCTCAGATTTCTGATCCTCCTTGTTTTTCGTGCATGGGAGAAATCACACATCTATCTTTGGATCTTAGATGATAAGTGATTAGGACATGTATGTGTCAGGATATAATAATGCTTGTCTGTGAGCACTATTATAAGTTCGTGTTCTAGCGGCAGAACTTTTCTTGGAGTTGTAAATCCACTGGGTGTACTCCAAGTGTATAAGTCATGTCTCACTGGAGACTTAGACTTCAATTCTGACAGTCAGAATTTTAGCCACTGGATTTGATAATTTTGAAGTAGCCGCGGGGCTAGATAAATTGTCGTATCCACTGGGCTTGACGATGGTATAGCCACAGGGCTAGATGATCTGCCATTATAGCCGATGTGCTTGATTATCTGGTGCAGCCACATGGCCAGATTATTTGCCGTAGCTACTGAGTTTTTAGACTGTATATACATGATATATGTCTTATGATATTAATTTCATTATTTTAGGTATCTTTATTGTACAGGGATGTAGAGTATTTTCCTACCATGTGGGAAACTAGCCACGATGTTCAAGCAAGGTACTTTATTCATCTATATTATAATAACGATGTTTTTGACTCCTATCTGTCTATCGATTCAGCATTTTTGCTATCAAGTTGCACTTTGACTGTTGCCCACCTGTGGCAGACAACCCGTGCGACAGGAAATTACTCATCGGTGGTTTGCTATAAGAAGTACTAGCTAAATCGGTAAGGTAGAAAGAATCTTACAGCCGATATGCTTCACATAGTAGTGGAGAAGTTTGTGATTTTCGTATGCATAGTATAATGTGTGCATATATTTGCTACTAATTTCTTACGCCGGTTTTTCATCCGTTAAGAATAATATGAGGATTTTTCTTACAGTAGATGTGTGGTGTTCAGCTGTATTCATATCATGCTTATTATTGTTAGACAAGTATAACAGTTCAGTGTTTAGAAGAGGCATGGATGATAGTAGCTGCCTCTGGTTATACCACTTGTCCAGTTTTTATAATACCAATGGAATATTTATCCCTTGCTAAACTAGATATGAGTTCTGATGATTGTCTCCAGGCAGGTCACGTTTTGTTGTTGTTGTTTTTAAAAAATGTGTACCCGGCTATATGTACCCAGGAGTCGTAAGCTCTCATACCATGCATACAGTAGATGCCGTGAAAATTTTACATTTTCCCCTAGAATTATTGGATTGTTTCCTAAACATTTTTGGACTTTATAGTTTGAGTTCTGGTGGAGCATCAGCAGAAGCTGCTGTAGTAGTTCCATACGGTTTGCTTAAGAAGCATGGTATATGGCAAACATATATCCGAGGATAGGTATGTTAATGAGGAACTTATTCATCAACTTATAGGTGATTCATGGACTCTCAGTATCATGTTAGTGTCCTGCATGAAACATGATATATATAATTGTTATTCTCTTCACATCATAGGTGTGAATGATTGGTATGCCAATGGTTAACATTTTGATGTTTCCTTACATGTACATGTAAAAGTAATATTTAGTGATCTGCTGTCACTTTTTTGTTTACAGAAATACATCAGTATTGATAATGCATAATTCTCAAACGATACTTGTATTGCCCGTTCTTTGATATCTGATTAGGGGTTAGCGGAGGCTATGTGCCCGTCGTCTAAGAGCCGTGCGCCCCAAATAGTGTATTTGATTAATGTGTTTCTTTCAGGAGGACGAATAGCGGGATAGGAAAATTCTTATTTGCGGTTGAGCTAGCGAATTAGAAAATAATTGTATTTCCTATCATTAGCAGGAGTACTCTGAATGCGGTATTGTTATGTTAATGAAGAGGTCAGCGGGAAGTATGAAGGAAGGTGAACAGTGCGTGACGCCTCCACTGATGGCTTTGGATGCGGCACTGCAAGACATGCTTTATCGGTATAATCCGGACCTGTTCACTTAAGAAGAGGGGATCGAGGTATGTTGATTTAATGAGAGGTATGTTTTAGAAACATGTTTGAGTAAACTTTACTTGGAACTAATTATTTAATACTAGCCATGTCGTTTCAGAGAAGATAAGACGTCTGGCATAGGATGATGCTACACAAGACGGAGTCTGATAACCTAGTTGGAAGGATGAGGAGGATCTATTTGCAGAGAGATGCAGAAGAGACTTATAGAACTGAGAAGATTCCCTTGGCAATGAAGAATAGTTAGCGCAGGATTTTGATCCAGGAGAGATACAGAGAAAAGGTGAAGGGAATGAAGGTCGGGAGGAGAGTGGGTAAGTTACGAATTATATTTTGTTGTCTATCCACGTCTGCTATGTGCCCGTCGTCTAAGAGCCGTGCGCCCCAAATAGTGTATTTGATTAATGTGTTTCTTTCAGGAGGACGAATAGCGGGATAGGAAAATTCTTATTTGCGGTTGAGCTAGCGAATTAGAAAATAATATAATACTATCACATGAGCGGCTTCCACGAGCGGCCTGGGTAATCAACAAAACCCGGCCATGCCAAAGCATGGCGCAGTTCCCGGCCTGTCCAGATCATTTTGACATATTATCTACATGGGCCCAACCATATACTATTCCGCGCACATCGTAAACCAACGGAGCAATTCTAACGGTTGGTGTTAGGGCGGCAGCCTTAGATGTCATACAAGTTGATGGACACTAACACATGCTATCAGCATGGGGTGTTCCTTGCTGGTAAACTTTGAGCACAAATATTCGCGGTACTATAGGTTTTCCCAGTTAGTTTAATACTTTTTTCATTATATTTCATATCTCGTTAAGTTAGAATTCGTCCCCAAAATCTGACTTACGCATTTTGTTAGATAAATTTCGTCAATGAGCATTATATTTCAAAGTATGACCATTTCATTTAATTCATTGGTCATTTCTTTTCGTCAAGGAAGGATTGAATTCGTATCACCTGATGGGTAGCGGGTCTATGCACAAATATAATTCATCTTTGTTCATTATTTTTAATACTTTTATCACATATATTCGTCAGGTGTTAAAAGAATAGCCCTACATATTATTGCAGGTTAGATTTGAACCACCGACATGTGTTCTTTTGCCTTGTTGATTCAGATCCGAACAGACCTATACATTTCATATCAAAAGAAAGAAAACATAAATATATATATTAAACGTATAGGCCTATAGCTGGATTGTACATGCTTCTAGGCAAGACGTTCCACATGGGACGAAATAAAGTGAACTGAATATGAAACTATTTGATCAAAGACGAAATAAATGTATACATTAGTAGGTTACCGCTGTATCAGACGAAATGGAAGTGTGTTAGGACGAAATAAAATGAACATTAAATGAAATTCATTGCGCAAAATATGAATATACGTGACCAAAGACGAAATTTACTTTAACAAATGCAACCTTCAAAATTTTGGGACGAATTCAAACTTAACGAGATATGAAACATAATGAATAAAGTGTTAAACTAACTGGGAAAACCTATACTATTTTAAGTACTATAGAAGTGTTGAACTAACTAAACTGTGAATATTTATCTACTAGAAATTTTTAAATAAGAGGAAACTATTTATAAACGTCAGAACAATATTAAAATTAATTAAACGAAGAGTATTTGTTTGTTTGGCAACTTTTCTTTGCACAGAGGCTCCCTTAGGATTCATAAAACGTACAGTGGATTGTCCAGGTCCCTCACGGCTTCGCCGTTCGAAATCAGTGTACCAACGCCGTGAGTGACCGATTCCAGTTCTACACCGAAACCAGACATTGCTGTGTCGTTTGGCCACGGTAACTCCATTCTCCGAAGCAACTCCTACCAAACCAATACACAGCCAGCAAATTGTAATTAGTACGGTTGCAGCTATTATCGATATTTAATTTCAAAATGTCACTGTGAAACACTATGCAATCAACCATCTGCATGAACATGATTTTGTCGTTGCAGCTAAATCTCATCTGATTCCATTACGTTATCGACAGCTGATAAATAATTCCCACAGAAACATTTGCAATTTATATCAGGTGTGCACAATCCGACGGGATTTCACATGACTTATAGAGATAAATCGAGGGATGTCTAGCAATAACCATTGATAGAGGTTTTGTATTATAACTGTGAGCAATTCTAGATACTTTTGGCTGTACACCGAAATTGGTTGTCTGAATGTATCCATGTAGGTTTAGTTTATACGGTTTATAAATACGCACTGATTAAAGATCAACTCAATTGAAAGTAACATAACAGCTATAAAGTTGGTGCCAATTTAACCGTATAAAACAGAGGGACGGTTACAATAGACAAACGCCCGCGTTTTTTCCCGAATAGGTTTGCTAGACTTGTGTTAGACGAAGATGCCTAACGTATATCGCCTGTCCCTGTGGCCTGTTAGACATACGGGAGATGCCTATGATTTGGTCTGTTCTGTTGCTTGTTTTGTCTTTGATTATCATTGCCTTCTGGTTTTAATGGGACTTGATTAATGTAACAAGTAAACAACGCAAAGCTTAAGGCAGGGGAGGGAGTTGAATCAGAATAAGCCTATGTTAGACTACGATTTTACACAACTTTCCCGACTATCAGCCGATAAGTGTTGTATACCATATTGTAACCGATATTGTAACGCTCTGGTTGCCATGGTAACCGAGCAAGGGCAAGGCCTCTGATTGGCTAAAGACGGGAACACTGATAACCCTAAGTCTAAATAACCAATTGGGGTTAGATTTGGATGATAGGTGCATGGGAACATTACGCACAAAATAGTGTCTCCTGAATTTTTGATTGGTTACCATGGTATCCAGGCCGCAGCCAATCAGGGGATTACGCACCGTAATTCAAAAACGAAAACAAAAATTAAGGAAAACCTTTTCATTATTTTGTAGACAATACTCTTGTTAACATCTGTGCAAAATTTCATTCAAATAAAACATTGTATTTTTGAGTTATCTGTTTTCCCGTGTTGTCAGTTTTGCCTTTTCGCTGTTTTGAAAAAAGTATATCATATACATGTAGTTGGGATAAGTGTCTAGAACAAAAAAAGTTAATCACAACTTTGATCGTTGATCAATAGTTTTTGAACTGTGACCTTTTAAAAATGAAAAGTTGGCGATTTTTCACAAAATTGGCACAAACAGGATATGTTATCATCATTTCGTGAGAACATTTCAAAATACGTTCCATTATTAACAAGTTAACACACAACATAACGGATCGCAGAAGTTCCTTCCCATAAACTTTCTCCTGTCATCATGTTAATCATCAACGCTGAGATTTATGGTAAGGTTACCTCATTGACATTTACATGGCGGTTGTCATGTTGATTTAATTTCAGTAATTGGCGGTATAAATGATAGTCTCACTTTATCATCAGACTTGTAAGGTAATCTAATCATTCATCATCGTAGATTAAGAAGCGAGGAAGTAGGTCATCCCAACACGGGACAACAATTATTTTCTAATACATCGTACCGTACTTATTTAGAGATTTAGAAATGTATTCCATTAACAATTTCCAAATTAATGTTGTTATTATCATTCTGCTGGCCCTCTTATAATCCTGAAAAGTCCATTCTTGATTGTTATTACTATAAATTCAGTTTATGTTTCCCTAAATTACTAAACAATTTATTTATATTGAATCGCTCGACCAATCAATAACTCTATTGCGTACGTGATGCTGTGTGGAAATTCACCATTTCATCTTTTGCAGAAAACCACATATTAAAACTGCAATAACTCGACTTTTTTCAATCTAAAGTATATACAAATGTTTATTTTTTTCATAAGAATAAGCACTGCCTGATGTTGTCATCTAGATATTATATTATTATGCGCAACCAGTCAGGAGGTAGAGGCCAATCAATCGCGATCCTTGATTTCCGACTTGTTGGGCGGCCCCAGACGCCTGCCGCTATATACCATGTTTTGAACGGGCGGCTGTGGTCGCCCGCCGCATCGAAAACTGATTGTTGTTCCACGATGGTCTTTCGCGGACCTATATATACTATCCCTGTTTCTACGTTGCATAGAGTGTAGGGTGTCCTAGAATGATTTATATCGGGAAAGATGCATATATATATTAAGCTATGGAAACCATCGTAATAGTCACAGTGCTTATAATTATATTGTCTACATAATATATAAGCTTTCTTAGGAACTTTTAGAGATCGAACGTTTCTGACAGAAATTATACACTTTTTGTAAAAATGGTAGATTCCAAATTTGATCAAAATTACCTCTTTTGAAACTCATAAAATCGTTGACAATGTTCAGCATAAAACATTTACATCGTCGCTGTTCTGACATACCGGCACATGTGCCATTTTGGGCAAAATGAGTTAAGTTGCATTTTATGATCTACAAGTGAAACTCTTTATTCTCAAAAAAAAATTGAGACAAAAAGGTAATTAATTAATGAGATACCGCACTAATTAGTGTCATATGCCAGGGTTTTAACATAACACCGGCATGAAAACCTCATTTTGTATTCTGACATACCGGCACATCACAATATTCTGCCATAGACCACCGTGTAACTACATACCGGCATATCACTGGCATATCACTGTAGAACTATCTGACATACCGGCACATGACTTTATGACATAATTACTCCTAATTAATAATTGCAATTTGTTGTTGTAACATGCTCATAACAAACATAAGTATATATCTATATATTAGTGTTCTTTGACAATGATAGTGACATTTGATGTAAATGCTCTCTATAACAAGTCTTTAAAAATTGGAAAATTTTCAAACACGATTTTCTCAAAACGCTGTTTTTCGTGATATGCCGGTATGTCAGAACAGCGACGACATGATCCCGGTGAGAGTACTGCATTGCAGACGTTGGTAACCTGGTCGTGATACATACACCAGATCCATGTTCTACTTATTAGCCACGTTGATATTGGTTTGGTATCAATTACCATCATATAAGACAAATGTATGGCCCCTGGAATATGCATTCCAGACGAATAAGGTCAAACAAGCTTCTGTATTTCTTACACAGGGACTTTATTATAGGTGGGATTATAGGTCATTGCTTGTCAGATAGTTGTAAAGGAAGATATCGAGGGCTTAGAGGTAGAACTGACTATGTCCATTTTGACCTTTTGGACATACACCTGCTGGACATGGCCTGTTTTGCAACAAAACTAAAAAACACCTTCACGGACATAATCAAAAAAAAGGGGGGGGGGGGTACATAGACATATACACTTTTTTCCACAGAAAGAAAGTTCATATCCATGTTACTTGTACAATTATCTGGACAAAGTCAAAATGAACATAGTCAGTTCTACCTCTAAGCCCTCGATATAATACACAACGCTATTACAATTCACGCTGCATGTCACAACGAATCTCGTTTATTTTGTATACCACCAGATGAGAAGTCCTTTATACTCGCATATAATTAACATACTGTATTGTTACAAAATATTATTAGACTTGTATATACTGAGTGTCACACGCTGTTACCCATAACAGCGAATATGCTCTATTCAGGCAATAGGCCTAACTAGAGTGCAACAACATATAATCTGAAGATGCGCCTGTGACGATGTTGGCTTATCTGTTAAAAGCCAGCAAATTTCCATGTGCAATAAGCGCATGGAATTGTGCAAACGGAATAATTGATGCCAAAGCTGCGTACAGACCTTATGCGACCTTGAATGGTGATATTTCTTGTAAGAGTCTTTTTATAAGATTTCTTACTTATACGAGTCAATAGTCCGTAAGATAATTGTTTATTATCTTGGAAATTAGGCACAAGCTTACGTGCACCCGGATAGATAGATAGATGTTTTATATATAACTTTGATATATTTATAATTTAATTAATTTATGTCATTTTGTTTGACACAAAGGATGATTCAACTCAAAACCTCCAATTTCAATTGGATTTATATTTTTGCTATACAAATTCTGCCCAGCGAGAAGGAAACCTGTCATACTGGGATCATGGGATGCGTAAAGCAAGTGACAAAATAAAACACCACACGGGATGCCAAGGAACCCCCGAACCACATGGAACCCCCGTGGAAATAAAATAAAAGGTCACCACCAAAAGTGGACACCCATGGAAAAAATTGACCGCCACCGGGATGGCTTAATAGAACAAAACGGGAACCAGAATGAGGGGAATATAGCCTCAGAACCACCAAGACCCCCCCCCCCCCCCCCCCCCCCCACAAGAAAATCCCAATATGTACCCAAATAAAAAAGGGTTGGGTGGGTGGGAATTTCCACTTCTGTATTCGTTGTAACAAAATAGCGTTGTGAATTCTTAGGGCCAGCCAACGACGCACGAAAACAAGCGCACCCATAATGCAATAGAGACAAAGACAATCTCGAGACTCTGTCGAGCTGATGCCTGGCTAGCGATCAACAAGCGTCTTTAAGAGTCAAGTACTTGACATCAAAAGGGTGGTTTAAAACTTCCTGAAGCAAAGTGGGTTTTAATCATACGAGATGATCAAAACGTCAATAAATGCGTATTTGTTGTTTCCAGATTATTTGAAACATGTATTGACCTAATTCATTCACGAAGTAACAACAAGTTGTATACGCAGTGCAATTATACACTCTCAATGCAGTCCGCGCATTTTAGTTTCCTGCATCCTGATTGGTTCGTAAAAACAAAGAATGTATATATATATGAAACATTCGCTATAACGTTCTCAATTCCTAGTTGTAAATGGGAGAATAATTTAATTCTGATACAACTACGTCAGACATACAGTTTGTTATCTCTTGATATCGACTGCACTTGCGACACACCAAATTGCTACATATGAGACTCAATTAGTTGTCATACACACATACACAAACCATACCCCCACAACCCCAACACAACCCCACAAAAGATATATTGGAAAATATATGTCAAAGTAAACACTGCCCTCTACTATTAGTTTCCACGAAGTGATGTTCTCTAAAATAACGGCGAGCCATGTCTATAAGACTTGTCATGTCTTGATTTTGTGCCAATAAAATCATATCATATCATATCATATCATGTTCGATGTTTGTAAATAAAAAGGAGCCAAGTTTTTGATGAATCAAGCTGGGTGGAGAATTGATATTAACTTTGTATAGATGTGTTTATTGATTATAAAGATATGAATTCCTTTCACAATACCTATATACGGTATTGTGATGTGTTTGACTGTTATGCTTGGCCTGTACTATATCTTGATACGGGTCAAAGTGAAAATCAGAAGAATATACTTAATGCAGCCTGTCTATATCGAAAAAAACCCTTCTCATACATTATTTACAAGTAAATCTTTTTTAACTATCCGCTATTTACAGACATTTAACGTTAAATGCATTGAAAATAGTCAACGGAATACAATTATTGAGGAGGCTATTTTAGGTTCATCGGGGAAACCAAATCAAGGCAATTATATGTGAATCCCGACGGTAAATCAATTGTTGTTGTAATAGCTAGGCTCGCCGGTTATGGAAAACCCACATTAACCACAAAAATGACATTAATTTGTCTAGACAACATGTTTATTAGCTCTTAGATGGAGTTGCAGTAACGTACCAAATGATAAATGTCTACAAGTGTTTGATATTCAAGGTATACGATATTGAATACCAAGGCACTAGAGCTGATGTTATAATGATTTGGACGAATTTCAAAATAGGCACGCCTATGCTGTGTTAACCCTGTGGTGATTTCCCATGCGTAACCAAGCTTCATTCTCAGTCGCACAGTGCAATTCGGCCACGGGCGCGAGTTTAGTCGAATGTTGTCCAACGTATATTGATGGCGACTATAATATATTAAACGTAACCGCTTATTTTGAGAGACTACCGACACAATGTTAATAAACAAATACCTCATGGTTTGAGAAAACCCGATTAACGTTTGTTTCCCTATTTTTCAGACATGTTTGCATATCCTGATTTAATAAGTCTTAACTGAGTGGAAATGCCGTTCCTTGTAGTTATGGTTTAGAAATGAATCGAACTTATGAGGTGGATATTTTAGATAAAATAGAAGCTACCTTTTCGTCGCTTTATTGATGTCATTTGCACATTATACGCCAGCTTTTTAAGAGCAAGCCAAAAGCCTGAAAGGAATTGCACACCAATATTCAATACATTAGGGATACTTGCTAGATTTTGAACAACCTACACTTCGTACTGGCAACATGTCATACAAGAGTGTTATCTCTCAAGTGTAAGCAACAAGTGACAGTGATAAGCGAAATCACCGATGAAGGCAGTCAGTATTAGTAATCATCGCAGGAAACTAGTCAACTGGAATGCTCCCAAGCCACTATCAGCATGACAGAATCCTTTCGGCCATACTCCACGATATTTACCTTGACAGCTTTACACATATTGTCTAGCAGCACACTTGACATGCGACGATATAGATTACCAGACAATCTGACCAGCAGGTTAGGGGCAATCTCTATCCTTCAGGTTAGTGATTGCCCGACGAAACGAGTATCATACACGAGACGTTTTAGGTTATGCACTGACGTTTCTGGTTGTAAGTGGATGCCTAGCGATAACGTGGATAATATCTTGACGAATTGCAGTCGGCTTTTGATTCACTTGATAATATCAAAGCTAAACCGATTGGCCCAGATTGACAACATCTATGTAGCTGTATTATATATGTGTCCCAGTCACATCAAAAGGGACTTTTGTCGTTCAAAATTAAAATCGAGGTTTTGTTTCAATGCAAAACTATATTTCCAAGCTGTAAAATAACACCACGCTTGATACAATTTTCCAATGCATTCAGATTGTATGTGAAATAGTACTACGTGGACATTCCATTTTATTTATTTTGTTTTTCATACCCTACTTCCGTATGTGCATTTTGGGGTATTTACTTAAAAGGGTTGGCCCTGGTCAT
This sequence comes from Ophiura sarsii, assembly GCA_035610835.1. Taxonomy (NCBI): domain Eukaryota; kingdom Metazoa; phylum Echinodermata; class Ophiuroidea; order Amphilepidida; family Ophiuridae; genus Ophiura; species Ophiura sarsii. The sequence continues at coordinate 13,315,607 of CM069444.1, read as the reverse complement.
AATATTTGCTGCAATTGTAGTAAATGTGATGTCATTAATTATATTTTTGTTCATTCTTTATCATCATTGTCAACTTTTTGAATGTTTGGAAACAATAACAGAAGTTATATTTTGCGTTATTGCCAGATTCCCAAAATTAAGAAAGCAACATTACGCAAAATGAGTCAAGTTTTCATTTAGGATAAACAGTTTCTTTGATGATGCGTCTAAATACAATTACATTAAGATTAAGATGTGGTGGTTATATGAGCCCTTTTAATGCCATTATTCTATATGCACTTGAGTTTTAAACAATCACAATTTAGCAAAAAAAAACACACAAGCACGGTATCGTATATTCTTAATAAAGTATTAATGATTATAATCACATTCTAAATCCGCAATCCCCATTTAGAGTCGACCCGAACGAGTTATATTTGCAAAGAAAACTGGTGGACAACCTGTTATTGTACTACGGATGTACATTTATTATAGATGTATCCATTTACACAGAAGAAATATCCGTCAAATGTTACCATCCTGTATATTTGTTATTCACCGCCCATGATGGCTAGATTATATCTGAGTGCTTGATGCAATAGCTTATGGCACTTTGAAACGCCACAAATGTATCATTTTATGAATTAAACATCGACATTCTTGGTGCTTTAATGCACCATATCCCACTCATGGATGCAATGACCGGTTGCCATGTATAAACTAAGATATAGTTAATGCATTTTGATCTATGTATGTAAGCCCAACCAAAGTGTACCATAATCCCCAAACAGAACTGACGATTTCTTATTTATGATTATCTTAATGGAATAGAAAATGAAAGGATGTTGTGTATTAATTGGAGATATATCACTTATAAGGCAGAGCTGTAATATCAGTCGTATGGTTCATGTATATAAGTGACTTGTGCGTTGGACTTATAAATGGTTCAACAAAAGAAAGTATACCACTTTGTTTATGTCATTTGGAGTAACATTCACATTTTGTGTGACCAAAAAAGATAGATAGGCATTTAGATGAATCTTTTAGGCATAATTTGATACCAAATTTCCAGCCTAACAAACAAAGATAAACCACGATTAGCACCATTTAAAGAAGAACAAAGGACTTATTGGGGTCTCTCTGTGTGTGTGCATAGCAAGGATTGGTGGAAATGCGTTGGGTCGTACGACATTGTGTGTATTAACAATTGGTCCTTTTATGCCTATCTAGCCTGTTTGGTCAAAACAAATTGAATGTTACTCAAAAAGACATAAACATTTGTTGTACCCTTTACGAAGTAATATTTATTATCACATACGTACTAATGAAAATTTAACTGTGACAATAGAAATATTTCCATAATAATAAACAAATATAAGTCCTACGTCTGAGTCACGTATACGGATTAGCCCTAAGTACTGGTTTACCAGAGCTGAATTATAGTGCACTCATTATCTTCAGATCCGTCGTTGCCAAGTCGGTAACTAAAAGACTCAGTTGATTCATTAAATACATAATACCCATGTTGTTTTGTTGGGTAAATATAATACGAACCCTAGGGCGTTAAGCCTAATGTACGATATCATGTTAATAGGCATGCGCAGATGTATTAAGAGCTTTTGTCATGATTAATGTATAAATGTTGATGGTTTTACGTGGATTACCTTCGATGAATAATTTACTTACCGTTGCCATTTTATCTTTATCGCATATACATTATGCAGCATTTGAATAACGGAATAAAAATTGTCGTCATTTATAGATTAATTTGTGAACAAAACAGGTACAGACAGACTTATGACATCGTCGAATTCATCGTCGTTATTCTATGAATCACGGCTGATTCTTTGTGGCCCTATTGATGATGGAGCGCCAGCATTGTCTATTTTGTGACATGTGATGTGCAGATAAGAGATAAACCTGTTGCTTCCTTAATGCCATCAGTCCAACGGAGTTTTGGTCTGCCACGTGTACGAATTCCTTTAATAGCTCCTTGGGTTATCAGATTTTCTAGGTTGTCATCTTCTCGTCTTGCAATGTGTCCAAAGAATTGCAGTTTTGTTGCACATGATCTTATTACACAGAAGTTTGATCCCCAATCTGGCTTCTGACAAATTCATTGGGCTTATGCTCTATGCTCATGATATTCCTAATATTTTGCGCCAACACCACATTTCGAAAGCTGATATTTTCTTCGAATCCGCAATTCCCACTGACCAGGTTTCAGCTCCAATTGTGGCAACCGGAAAGATTGCTACATTACAATGACGCAAAACATATCCAGGTGTAATAAGAGGAGAAGTTATTATTTTGTTCCTGCAGCCAAGAGTTGATTACGTTACTCCGCTTGTGCTTTTCTATAATATTTGTTTTCATGCAGCAACCAAATCGAACCTAGAGTATTGCATTATTGTTTAAATACAATCTAGATATTCCACTATTGCACGATCTGTTCAACGTATATAACCCATATAATACTTGTATTCAAAACAATTTGATACAAGATATTCTAAGCCTATGCAATGTATTTTGTAGACACGAGGAAGCACTTATCCAACATCCCCTCACGGCTGCTTGTTCGGAAGGTAATGTCATCTACCGTCAACCCCAACATCCACCCTATTGAGGGAAAGGGCATGGACAATTTAGATCCGTCTGCGTTGATCATTTAAAATTCCAGCAGAGGGACGGGTGTGGAAACCCCACTCTAAAAGATCATCCCTTCAATCATCACTGGATTTATAGACTGACTGACTTTCACTCTAAGCTGTTTATTCATATGACTCCTAGGAGAAGTGTGTTATATAATAAATCTGCCCAGTGGCAGAAAATACCAGAGGTATATTCCCCACTTTATTGACAGTAAATGCACGTCTGATCTACTCCGTCAAAAAGTTGTTAAAACATTGGAAACATTTAGTTCTCTTTTCCAGAGAAGCAAATCATAATGCGGCACTCAGATATGTGTTTATATAATCTAAATTTAGTAAAAGTTTTAAAATTAGTAATACACAACCTCTGTATTCGTTATAATAACATAATAAAATTATTTCAAACCTTCAAACCCATGTTCAATACACTTAAAATCAGAATCATGTGCTTCTATTAAAAGCTACTCATAACATGTCTTTACTGAAAGAAAAAGATCTGTTTTTATTATTTCTTTCACAAAAAATAGTGTACAGAGAAAGAAATCACTTCTGAGCAATTATATACTTTTACGAAATATGTTTACTAAAAGGCGGATGTTCCGATCACCTTTTTTGTGTCCATTAGAATATTTTGATATCATTATTTTTGTATTTTCTTTGTCGTAAGATATGTTTCATTTAGTCGATATGCCAAGATGCAGTGAATTACTATTACTACCTATTAGTAAACAAAACGTGTAAGATAATACGTCTAAGGTAACACGTAGTACGTGTAAGGTTTGACGTCTAAGATGCATCTGACGCCTAAGATAGCATTCTCGCTTTATTCTGTTATAATTGTGACACTTAGGATTTAACATTTTGCGAAATGGTATTAATCAAACAAACCCGTGGGAGTGAAAGGTGGGGGATGATGAAAAAACGAGGTCAAAACCATATTGGATATCTTACAAGCGTATGCTATTTATGGAATGGCCCACATTGCATACCGTCCATCACGTGTAATATGTTGTCTTAGACGTCTAACCTTACACGTATTTTCTGTCATGTTTTGTTTATGTCAACCACCCGGCTAGTTTGTATACTACTCAATGGGCAAATTTCTTGTTACCTTGTGATTCTAAAATAATAACCATTGGATTTATGGTACTCAAACTTGGGAATACCCCTATTGTAAAGATGACCCTTCATGTAGAATTGAAAACATCAAGTTGAAAATCGGGCCAGCAATCGAAACACATACCTTTGAACGACAAGAATCGTCAAATAAACTGAAAGACAAATATCAATAATTTCAAAATTGACCAATGCGCTGTACAATAATTATAAAAATTAATAAACAATGCAACTTCCAGATAGTAGCTGATTCAGCGCCAAGTTGCGACATACAAACAATCAAGGAACAAACAATCCAGGCCAAGAACATACATGTACACTCGTTGGTCTTAACGGGGCTCGAACTCACGACCTTCTGTTTATGAGTTCTACGCTACGTACTGTAAAAACCGGAAGATTCATATCTATTACCGTTCAACCGGGAAGTCTGTGTACAGTACAAAACTATGTGATTGGTTGAAGAGCGTCACGTATTTGGCATAGGCTTGTAAACACGCGAATGGTCACATTTTGATATGACAATCGAAGTACCTGATTCAAGAAACCCCGGTTAAGTATAACTTCAGCATACAATTTGTCTCGACATATTATTGCTGCCGTTCTTCAAAAAAAGATGGGTACGTTAGGCATGATAGATAACATATTTTGTTCTGGAAATATTATTGAGACATATGTTTTGAATACGGTATTTGCCAAGAGGGACCTTGCCACTTGTCAGTAACTATTTGTAGAATTATGGAATGACAGTAACCTTCATATCCGGCACTTGAGAAATCCATGTTGCAGTTTACTCTATCCACTTTTATCTTCACACATATTACTGGCGGCAATGTGCTATAATTGAAACTCTCACGGGCTGTTACTGCTCATAACAATCACTCATATATTTCGTCGCTGTTCTGACATACCGGCACATCACTTAACTTAATTCTGTTGTGATGTGCCGGTATGTCAGAACAGCGACGATTTAATTGATGAGTACGTTGTATCAACATGCTGTTTCAATATTACCACTTACCAATATGGTATTGCATGGAACATGTCAATTCAGATAAACATTGTTCCTGTAAAGCGAGAAACAAAGTAACATTGACTACTTATCCGTCCTTTTCAACACGTACAAGTCACTTATACGTACGATTCAGGCGTTCTTGTATTTCGCAATATGGCCTAATGAATATAGGTATTTTTAAAATAAATAAACTGATCAGTTACTGACCACCTGAAGATCGACACATGTCGTGAAACTCAGAGTAGTGGATCAAAAATATTATGTGTGTGTAAATTTATTTTTTATTTATGATAGCTCTACTTTTAAAGTATCGAGCATTTGAGGTGTTATGATAAACTCTAACATTGGATTTAGGTATTTTTTATCTATTTCTTTTAAAATTGTTTATCACCGACTCTCCAAATCCTGTAACCAGTGTTAATCAGAAATACGAAATTCACCGATATTCCAACTATTGCGCCCTCTATCAGTGTACTTCACATCAATTCAAATCGGCAAGGGTTTTAATCTTCCGATTAACTCCAAAGATTTGTATTATATTCGATTTGTATTTTATTCGATTTGTGTATAATCACGTGTAAGCTTTCTGTTGACCTTTAATTGGCGTATTCTTATAGAAAATTAACTGTCAGAATACATGAATATTAGGCCAAAAAAGGGGTTGAATCACGTGTAAGCTTTCTGTTGACCTTTAATTGGCGTATTCTTATAGAAAATTAACTGTCAGAATACATGAATATTAGGCCAAAAAAGGGGTTGTGTTGCCCTCACAAGCCTAAAATCGGAAAGATCGGCCGGCCGATTTTGTTTTGTTTTGTTTTGATTTTACTTAATCAACCATTTTATAACTATTATTTCTGTCAACATGTGTGAAGATACTAAGGAAAACACATACTAGCTGTATTTGAAACCCAATGGTGAAAATTTTCTTTTAGTACACATTCATGAAAAAATATTCACCCTTGATTCTATAACAAAAACTGCTTGTGAAGACTTTTAATATTTAACATGTATAAACTATGTTAGTTTGGCCTAGGCATGTTTGTGATTGGTTTTTTGCCGTGCATGGAGTACAAACCCGAGCTTGGTGTTTCGTTTTCTGGATTTCGTTGGCATTTACACACATTTATCAACCGGAAGATAGGTAAACATAGTGTAGTAATATAAAAAAATCTTTAAGAAAAAGAAGAACAAAAGAAGACAATCTTAAAACACCAACAATCTTAAAAAGTCCACCCAAAAACCCCGGTTGACATTTTTCGGAATTTTGATACGGCCAGATGTGGGCAACACAATCATTATTTGTTGAGGCCTTGTTATAGGTTTCGGGTGCTCTTTGTGTTAGTTATTGAGTAAACACAGTATACCCGGATATTGTACGTTAACTAATGCATATCCTACAACAGTTCTGTAAGAAAAGTAGGCTGCCGAAAACTAGGTTGCTTTTGGAACCGTTTTACAGCACGATCACTTTTATTTCTTTTGAGTGGATACTCCCTCAATAAACTGTCAAATATATTTGCGTAAGCCTCCAAATCGTCATCTCGTCGTTCATGTGGATTACACTATGTCAATGGTATTACGCTGAGTAGCTTGGCAAATCTTATTTAAGGAGCCTTCGATTCACTTTAACAGCAACGCAGCGCGCTGTTATTCCTTTTTTCAGTTAAAGGTTGTGATTTAAAAATAAAAAAACCACTTTACAGTCGATTATCGCTTTGCAAAACCGTTATCTCATGTTGTCGTTAATGGTTTGTGAGCTTTGTTTATGGAAGTGTTTCCATGGTTCAAACTTTTATGTTAACTTAATAAACAAACAAGCGTGGAATTTGTAATTTGCTTTTGACTTGATGATGATTCTTGCAATGAATAAATGGGTATCCGAATGTAATTCTAATTGACAACTAGAATAAACCAAGTCAGCTTATTGAAAACAGACATAACACTTTTGGGATTCAAAAAGAAAAAAGTGGGTATAAACATAAATTAGTTAGAAGTAGTACGAGGTGAACTATGAACAGAGTCCCCGAAAACATTAAGGATTGCAATAAATCAATGACCCATCAGTTCTGAACTACGAATCGTATGAGAGTTGCTGACATCGTTCGTCGTTTCTTTTTACGAGCACTATTATAATGTAAACATATGACCAAAACAAATTCCGTAAAATATGCATTGCATTGAATTGTTGATTACTAGTCTAGGCGAGAGCACAGACCATTTCGAAATGGTACAACAAGTGTTCCTTGTCCAGTACATTGCTATACTAGTAATACAATTGATGATCACAATATCCACGTTTCGGTTGTTCATTCGGGTAGTCATGCATACAGTCAAGTGTGTATGATCAGAAACCTTCTAGAAACACCGGAAGTGACACGAGATCGAAAATAAAAATAGCGAAGAACAATTTGACAAATCAGTTGTGAAACGTCGATAATGTAAATGTCAATTGGATTTGTTAAGAACATCCTACCTTTTCACGCTATAAAGTAGTTAAAGAAATAACTTATATATTATTATTAAAGTAAAGTATTTACTATAATACAATTTACAGGATGTATACTTATGATGTGATTCTCGAACTGTTTATTTCTCATTAGTAGATGGTAATTTATAGACGACCGTCTGCGTATACGCCCATTGGCTACATATACTACGTGTAGTGTATCTCCATTGCTCTGGCTCGCTTTATCAATCAGTTGTAAAAGAGCCTTTTAATGGTAAACACTCCTACTTCAATTCCTCTCGAAACTCTGACCTCGATACTCGAAGTACTTCACTGTTTAGTATATGGCCACTTGCATTTTAGAGAGTGAGTACCGGATCGTTTTACCAAACTACTTACGAAATTGTATATAATAACTTGGGTATAAATCGACAAACCTCGACAAAACTGCTTTAGATCGGCTCACATATTATCTGAAACATGCGTTCAGAATTTGGGTTTGTGCGAGTAGATTAGGGTACGTGGTATATCTTACTTACACTTAAGGTTGCAGTCGTTCAGAGCTGGTTGGGGCAATTTTACAACCATGTCCAAATAGCCTTTTTTTACCAGAAGACTCAGGTGACGTGGATTTCATAAATAGATACCTTTTCATTTGTTCCCAATACATTTTTGGCTCAATATTGTTTAAGTGGATGCTCAATTAAATAGACCTCGTGGATAGATATGAAGGCTCGATATGGAGCTCGATACGAGTAGTCACTAATTATACCACGGGGTATTTTAAGCAAACACACCACGATAATTATGTTTATTTCATATTGCACCACTTGTCCTTTGTATTTAGAGAAGGGTTATTACACTGCTCTTTTATAAACTAATCTCTTGGTGCTCGATACGAGGCTCGATGTTTGTTTTTCAAACCAGGCTCGAAACAGACTCATCGGGCCCAATACAGTCTCGATAATTGTATCGAGTACACATGGAACTGTTCTATTACGGCTTGACCCGCCCGCTCCGCCAGCCACTTACAAACCTCGCCCATTGCTTGTGTGTTGGATTTCGATGGCGACAGGAGCATGCGCAGATGCGATTTGTGTGTACATGTTCATCCCTGTTACACGCCCGTACACTTCCCCGTACACTCCCTTGCATAGCCGGGCATCGTTTTTTCTCAAATGGTGCCTGAATATTGCTTATGCTGTGTACCTAAATACATGTGCTGTCTGTTGAACTTTGAACCAACGTTTAATTTGAACTGTCTATTTTCAATAAAAAATACTCGGGAAAAAATTCACAAAAGCTCACAGACAAAAAATATGCACATCATTTTACTCGACCTAAAATGTTAAACTTACAAATTTGGAGTTCCGAAAATATCGGAAAAAGATTTTTGAAAATTCTGTTACTCTCGACTGGCTTGACCAATTTTGATCCGGTAAAAAGTATGTTGATATTATATCGATTCGCGCCAATACGGAAAAACTGATACGAGGGGAATCATTGGCTAGCAAAACATTCTGCGCAGCCGTTCAATGTACGAAGTCAATTTACCAGTGAATCGATTTGGAATTTTCCGCTGACATCGGGAAAACCCCGATGATGCGAGTGACGTCATTTAGTGAGCGACGCCCTTCACACGAATTAGCTCATTAGCATAATTTATGTCCAGTGACGTAGCTCAGGGGGGGGGGGGGGGGGGCAGTTTTTGGGCCACCGCCCCCCCCCCCCCCCCCCCCCCCCACCACCCTAAAAATAAGTAGAGGGGTGAGTAAAATTTGAAGGCAAAATTGTACATGTAGTACATTTACTGTACGATTATTTGTTTTACCGTGCGAATTTTTTTGACCTCAACCCCCCACTTACGTGAAATTCACGAGGTAAGTGACTAGAAAAAAATGGGGGCAACCTTTTACGAACATTTTAGAAATCTTGCCCCCCTGAAAAAACCCTAGCTACGCCACTGTTTATGTCCGTGATCTATGCTATATCACCCAGTTTTTCATAAAGTTGATGATGTTAACTGTAGAATGATCTCAACATCTACCAGATTAATTGCCTTTCAAGTCCAATAACTACTGGATACCTGTTATTAGAGGTTTCTGTGGATCCTGTATGTACTTGTTCATGTCAAGATGTTAGTAGGATGGGAACACATATTAAGCAACGAACATGCCACAGTGTGCAGTGATTAGTGTTCTCAAAAGAAAAAAATACAATACTTTCCTCCGGGTTACGAACCGACGAATAGCCATGGTGCCGCACGTTAAGACAGACGACATTCTTTTTCTTCTAACTGCATGATATCGCTCTACACGAAAGAGGTTGGTAAACCTAGATTCGTAAAAGATGCACCAATGTTTAACTCTAGTTTGGATCTTGGATGGTAAGGTTTCGATGCTACATATAATATATCATTCATAGTTGCATCAAAAAGACGAACATTTCTATTTAACTAAAATGGGTTTTTTCCGAAGCGTCATCGTACCCTCAATGCGATGCGTGTCAACTCGCATACCGTATGTCAGTTATTATACATTGCGGTAATACCCGAAGCGAATTTAATGCTACACCACGTCTCTTCAAAATATCTTACTTTAAAAAGTCATGCAAATATTGGTTGATACATTTCTTCAAATTTGTCATTTGATAATGTAAAAAATGTCTCAGTCCCTAAAAAACTTTGCATTTGAAGCACTCCGTCAGTTTCAGATCTAAACTATACATCACACACATAAAACATTGATAGTTTGCAAGATGCTTGTATTAGAATGGAATTGAAATAAAAAGTAAACGGTTACAAAGCAATTCCTTTATCACCTCATGCTATATAGAAGTTATTGTTACTAATGTCAAAATGAAAATGGTCAGATTGGCACACTTGGAAGAGAATTATGAACATTGTATGATACATCTTATAATACATCAGTGTCTTTTATACCACAATGAAGCATTTTATCATTACTCATAATATCCCTAGAATACGTAAATTTGGAAAACAAACCCAAAGTAAAGACGATGTTCATGAAATTAAAAAACATACAATTTAAAGTCAACGATATGCTTTTCTCTGAAATCTAAGCTATCATATGCTTTCCTGAAAGATATCGTCCCAAAACATCAAACCCGTCATTTAAATAACGACATCACAACTTTCACTGAATATAAAAACCCATAATTCGAGATTTCTTTTGACGAATCCGTAATCCTTTTAAGTCTCGAAAACAGGAGTTGGATACAAAATTACAGATCCTATCTTGTTGGCGTCATAATTTCAGCGTCGCAAAATATGCACCTGTTTGGAAATTTAATACTTGATACTTTGGTATAAAATTCACTAGATTGTATCTGTCATTGACATTGACGTCTTAGATAACATAATAACGTATTAGGCCTACTAGAAAACATATCCCGCATTTTCAATCCATTGTCGACTATAATACATACCGTATTCCACCGCATTAATCCATTTTGACTAGAGTAATGTATTATGTGAGTGAAACCATAAATCACCTGATTTTATCCGTTTGAGGTTAAACGATATTTGTCTTCTTTTAAATCAGTGTCTAGCCCGGATAAGACATTAAACAAGCAAATAAGCCACCAACAATCAAGATCAATCATTCAATCAATAAAGCGTAGATATTCCAAAGCCGGTGAAGCCATGGAATGTCGGTCCTCTTAACAAATGATTTGATTAACACAACTACGTTGCAATTCTGTTACGCATTCGTCCAAAACATTAGCGCAAAATGCTTCAATGCCATTGTTAGTTGACAACAATGGATTTTTGCAATGAAAAGAAGAACAGCAGAACTAGTACGTATGGCTCATACGTAGAAGTGACTTGTACGGTAAGAAATATTTGCATTTGTTAGTTTAATTTCCATTTGTGCTTATACGTAAAAATGTAACTTTGGCGGTTATCTTATAAGTCTTCCCAGCGAGCACACAACCATATTTCAACGTTGAATCAACGTTGCAACGTTATATCAACGTTGATTCAACGTTGAAATATGGTTGAGTGCTCGCTGGGTTGAAACTTTCCACGCGGCAGGCGTCAGCAGACGACAGTTCCAACATTTCACAAAATGTTAAAAAATGTCAACATTATTGAATTACATCACCATGCATATTGTGACACACTATCATAAATGCATTAAAACAAGTACAAATATGCCTATTAGTGGTTACGTAATTCTTGAGATAGACTTTGAAAGTTGGGAACAGTTTCTGGAAAATATGTTTTGTATATGGTAAAACAAATACCCGCGTTTTAAGTACACGTATGAGTCATACCGACTAGGTATTTCGTGCAGGCTAAGCCTGAACAGTCAGAAAAGTTGGAACCAATGAGTTCCCAAAGTCAAATTTTCTAATGGGATTTATCTTTATTAAGCAACTATTTCAATTTAAAAAGGCCAACCATTTTACCATGAACCACCCTCTTTTTAAATCATGGAATGTTACAACCAATGGTCTACTTTCACCCTAATGTTTAATTCGGCTTACATCAAGTTGTTCATTCCCCCGAAATATAATTTTAATCGTTTCTCCAAAGTACCATAAATAAACTGCTCACAAAAAGTATCGAAACACTTAGAAATGATCCAATATATAACGGCTCGAAATAGTATGCATTAATCGAAGCAAATAACCAAGTGCATACTTTTGTTCTGTGTATTTTGACACCTCGATCGTTGAGATACGATGTTGCGGAGCGGAGTTATTGTCGTTTCAATGATCGTGGATCCATTTTTCAAAAGTGACACTCATCCCTATTGAAAATCACGAATCTGATCATTCTAAACAGTAATGCAAACCTCTTTCTATAGGATGATTGTCACTTTTTAAACTGGACCTAAGTGTTTCGATACTTTTTGTGAGCAGTATATATCATTACTGTAGAGTTCTCATCTCAGAATTGCAAATGATAGACAATGTTCATATTCATGTCATTACGTAAGATATGATATCATGACAATGTCAATGTTCATTATAGGTCATAGTTTAATCATTTATTCAGCTCCATATTGGCGAATATGACCAACGCACACGGTATTGGTTGAACGCACGCATCATGCATAATACATGATGCACAGTGCGGATGTTGTCTTCATGCGCGCCCTCATCCTTCTGTATTCATTCGCTGCTGTAAAGCGGCTTCGCCAATTTGGAACTGATCAAAATATAGTGTATTTTTAGAAGAATGCATTAACCCAAACATCTGCGCTAACCTATTTCGAATTTATGTGAACTATCCCATCTCATCGAAGTGAACCATCTCTACTTACCTAACCCAAGGGCCTCTAATCAATTGGGTACACGAAGCTATTGATTTCCCGAAAAGCTCATTCCCCTCATTTGTTCTAACAAAACTCTATCATTACTTACAGAGTGCTCACATACACAAGGATTGCATGTGATGGGTAACGTCCCCGTTATTCCAACATTGATATCCCGAATTGCCGATTGTCATTGGGTAGTGTTTTCACAAGAATCAATTCTTAACCCAAACAACTGTGCTAATGTTTTACCAAATCACGAAATCAATTCGTCTCACTTCGTTTTATTAAAGTCACTGGCACATACTACTGTATATCAAAGAGAACGCTGTGAAGTCAGTTTCTTGTATAATCTTATATAATCGGTAAATTGTCACGATGTGTTCCCAAAAGGTTGATTGATTGACATCTATTAAAACAAATCATTCATTACAATATATCCTGAACCTGTCAATTTTCTTTCGCGGTTTATAGTATGTTCTAAAAAGTGTGTAGACTTTCTTCCAATTAACGTAATTAATGCATCTTATCTTGCTGCACTAAGCATGCTAGAGGCAATTGACATATTAATTTAATCCGAACAGTACTTAAACAGACCATTTAACATTTGTTACGCCGTATAATTCAGTTTGTACTTAGTTTAGCATCGGTTAAATTGTCACAGGCTGCTTCAAAATCAGCAAGTTCAATACCAGCCGAAGGCTGCATGTTTGTGTAACATTTCAAACATTTTCTCTCGAATATTGTAAAGGTTGATAACTTTCCCGTGGTGGGAAGCTGATTGCCCCCAGTGAGAAGGGAGGCATAACTCTTAGGAAAAGAAGACAAAAAGGGTTAATAATATGTGTTTGATCTCTGAGATCAAAAACAAAACAACCAAAGGAATTTAATTTCCTATGTGTGCTGACTCTAAATTCGACCCACGCTCTTGTTTAAATATTGTAATATTTACAAAGATTGGTCATAGTCCCTGCTGTGGAGGTTTGCGACGAGTAGCTTCATATCGATAACCGCAGAAAACTTAAGACTGTATAAATAAAATAAATGTTAGCTTAATCAAATTAAGTATGCTCAAAGCGCTTTACATTTATTCCGCTGCTCAGATAGGATACATCAGAATCAGTTCGCTTCACTTAGGTTATTGCTGCCTATCTTACAAATTCTGATAATGGCGCGTATTCCTATCAGACACTTAGAATACTAGTCGACTTTTAGGCCTTGGATATTTTCACTGACACACAATCGAAAACCGCTTCCATCCGAGAAACTACTAATACAAGGTCTACTGACATTCGATCTACGGCAGAACTGCGCTTTAAAGCACACTAGGGACGATGCTTTTGATGCAAATTGATGTCAAGATAGTATCATACCACTTCATAGTGCGCTAATATTGAATTTGACGCCGGTACATTTAGAAACACCTGAAGGTGATATCTCTAAATCTGTGTAAAAGTTTATAGTTTATCGTAAAAAAACAATCACATTATTTGTCCTTGTTTGGACGTATAATGGCTTTTTATAACGCGATATTGAAAGATAGGAAATAGCATGGAAATAGTCACATATGCGAAAATGTAGCTATATCTCTGAGGAAAATATTTTGGGCGAGGACCAATGTCAAGGATTACTCCTAAGGGATAGCATCCAGATTCGTACGGATTGTAAACCCGAGATCGGAGAGGGTAAACGCACTGGGATAAACGGACAGTTTTGTGTAGATAAACGGAACGCGGTTAAATAATGACCAACCGATACGTGTTTAGCCATGCTTAGCGAACGCATTAAACAGCTCCCGTGAACGGACAGCCAGTGCGTTTACCCTCTCTGATCTACGGTTTTCAATCCGTACGAATCTGGATGCCATCCCTAAAGCTGCAATTTTAGACCGAACGGCGGCAAGTTACCCGTGCTAGAAAATCGCTATTTTGATATTTATCAAAATGTGTACATGAAAGATTCTTCTTCCTGCGAAGACGGTATATAAATATTCATATACTTCGTATTTATCGTGTCTGCCATTGGTCAATTTGGATCCCCCGCAAAACCCCACACGAACAATTTGCTCAATTACGCATGCATCCAGTTTTTTGGGATGTAGAGTAGTGTAACAGTATACGGAGGTCAAAAGGTCAAATCCAATGCAAGTATACCTTTTTTCCCGGGGTGAGATCAGAGGATGGGGAGCGGTCCATGGGGAGTGAGCCCTCTATCGGTACAAAAGAAAAAGGTCGTACCGAAGTTGACTATGACAATACTCGCTTAACATTGGGCCTTCCAGGTTAAGTAACACCCGGGAAATAAGGAGGGGATGCTTGGGTTTTTTACATCTCATCACAAGGATAATGAAAGGTTAATCAGTGTTTGATCTCTGGATTGAAAAATACAGCCAAGGAATTTAATTTCCTACGAGTGTTGATTCTAAATTCGACCTGAGATCTAGTTTAATAAATCTAATAAAGATATTCATTATCCCTGCTGTATGAGCTTGGTAAATCCTCAATATTTACATCGATTCCGTACAACTTGAGACTCTACATTTGATGAATTATCGGACACATGTGACTGGTTAAAGAATCTAACATGTAATGGCAACTGTTTGCAGACACGATCATTTTTCAATATGGCATCGTGCTGCGAACGAAGCTAAAATCGTATGGCAAAATAATATAACGTTCTCTAATGGTAAGCAGCGACAAATAAAATTACTTAAACTGGAGAATGTTTTCAAACTTTTCAGACGGTTTTTGTCTGTGTATATAATATTCGGAATTTTGGGATGGATATCCACGTTTACGTATTAAACCAATAACGCAGGCAGATTGTATTTATATTGTGTTCATTACCATCTGTTTCTAAAGTATGAACAACCCATCACAATATCCACGTTTCGGTTGTTCATTCGGGTAGTCATGCATACAGTCAAGTGCATATGATCAGAAATCTTCTAGCAACACCGGATGTGAAACGAGATCCAAAACATTTTCGCGAAGAACCAAGCCCGGGAACCAAGCTGACAAATCAGTTGTGAATCGTCCATAATGTAATGTCAATTGGATTTGTTAAAAGAACATACGACCTTTTTACGCTATAAAGTAGTTAAAGAAATAACTAATATATTATTTAGTAAAGTATTTACTATAAAACAAGTATACATATACTTATGATGTGATTCTCGATCTTTTTAGTTCTCATTAGTGGATGGTAATTTATAGACGACCGTCTGCGTATACGCCTTCGGCTACATATACTACGTGTAGTGTATCTCCATTGCGCTAGCTCTCGTTTTAACAATCAGTTGTAAAAGAGCCTTTTAATGGTAAATACTCCTACTTCAATCCCTCTCGAAACTCTGACCACGATACTCGAAGTACTTCACTGTTTAGTATATGGCCACTTGCATTTTAGAGAGTGAGTACCGGATCGTTTAACCAAACTACTTACAAAATTGTATGTAATAACTAAGGTATAAATCGACAAACCTCGACAAAACTGCTTTAGATCGGCTCACGCATCGGAAACATGCGTTCAGAATTAAGGTTTAAGCGAGTAGATTAGGGTACGTGATATTTCTTACTTACTCTTTAGGTTGCAGTCGTTCAGAGCTGGATGCTTTTTTACAACTATGTCTAAATAGCCATTTTTACCAGAAGACTCAGATGTGCGTGGATTTCAGAAGCTAGATGCCTTTTCATCTGTTCTCAATACATTTTGGGCTCAATATTGTTTGAGTGGAGGCTCAATTGAATAGACTTCGTGTATCGATATCAAGGCTCGATATGGCGCTAGATATGAGTAGTCACTAATACCACGGGGTATAATAAGCAAACATACCACGATAATTATGTTGATTTCATATCGCATAACTTGTTCTTTGTTGTATTTGAAGAAGGGGTATAACGCTGCTCTATTATTAAAATAATCCCTTGCTGCTCGATAAGAGGCTCGATATTTGTTTTTCAAAACAGGCTCGATAACAGACTCATCGGGTCCCGATAAAGTCTGGATAATTGTGTCGAGTACACATGGAACTGTTCCATTACGGCTTGACCCGCCCGCTCCGCCTGTCCGCCAGCCAATACAGCTATGTCTCTTGACGCTTTTCCTCTCTCCACTGTCGGCACCTTTGATCTATGCTATATCACCCAGTTTTTCATAAAGTTGATGATGTTAACTGTAGAATGATCTCAAAATCTACCAGATTAATTGCCTTTCAATTCCATGACTCCTTTATTTACAACAACAACAACAAACGGGTATTTAGGACGCTATTTACATAAGTACCATAGCGTTTACAAGAAAATAAAGATTAAAATAAATAAGTCTTAAGATTACTTTTAAAAGTCTCCGTTGACTGAGCAGTTCTGAGGTGTATTGGGAGGGAGTTCCAGGCCTTTGCAGCAGTAACCTTGAAACTGCGACCACCTATAGTAAGGTTAGATCTGGGAACAACCAGCCGGTTAGTGTCCATCACAGATCGAAGGAAGCGAGCAGGGACATACACAGAGAACTGCTCAGCCAAATAGGGAGGAGCTAAGTTGTTTAAAGCCTTAAAAATGTACAAAACTACTTTATACACAATCCTTTGTTGAACTGGCAACCAATGCAATGTCTGAATAAGGGGTGTGGCATCAACTCTTCTACCAACCGCGAACACAAGGCGAGCAGCGCTGTTTTGCAGTCGCTGCAGGCGGCTGACATCCTTTGCCGAAAGCAAGGTGAAAAGGGCATTGCAATAGTCAAGTCTAGAGGTGACTAAAGCACGGACCGCGTGGTGACATGTTTCTTTGTCAATAAATCTTCTGATACGCCATAAATTTCGGATGTGAAACAGAATTGTTTTGCGCAGGTTGTTTACGTGAGGTGTGAGGGACATATTTGAGTCTAGGAAACAGCCAAGGTTTCTGATAACAGGTGAGAGCTTGATAGAAGAGCCACCGATTGCAAGTTCAATGTCAGCCAAATCAAGGAGCTTCAGATTGTGGTAAGATCCAGTGATGAACAATTCAGATTTAGAGTCATTAAGTTTAAGATAATTGGCTGAAAGCCAATTTCTGATCTCGGTTATACACTCAATGATTTTGGTGAGAGTGTTTTCCATATCACCAGGAATGCGAGGATCGAAAGAAGCATATATCTGGTAGTCATCAGCGTAACTGTGATATCTTAGTTGGTGATAGCGTATAATTTCCCCAATGGGGGTGGAATAGCAGGTAAATAACAATGGACCAAGTACTGACCCTTGTGGTACACCAAAATTGACAGTTACGGGATCTGAGAGAGTGCCAGATATGCTCACTTGCGATGCCCAACCTTTCAAATATGACTCAAACCAAGCATGCGCAGTTCCGGAAATTGCATAACGCATTTCGAGGCGATCTAATAGAATGTCATGGTCTACAGTATCAAAGGCTGCACTCATATCAAGGAGCACAACAAAAGCAACACGTCTTGAGTCAATATCAGTAGTTATGTCAGATAGAACTTTTATCAGAGCAGTCTCTGTACTGTGACGGGCGCGATAAGCCGATTGTAGCGGATCTGCAAGGCTATTTTTATGCAAGTGTTCCACAAGCTGGGTAGCTGCACATTTCTCAATTACTTTGGCAACAAAACTCAGGTTGCTCACTGGGCGGTAGTTCTTCAGCACCTCCTTTTCCAAAGATGGCTTTTTAATAAGCGGTGTTATAATAGCACGGTGGGCAGAAGCTGGAAAATGCCCAAGCGAAGGGACTTGTTAACAATTTCGGTAATTGCAGGTACATGTTGGTCAGAGTATTGTTTAATGAGCCAAGTTGGATGAGGATCCAAGATACAAGATGCATTGGACGAACCAGATATAACTTTGCGGACTTCATCAGGAGACATTTCAACAAATTCAGTGAAAAGGTCACAATTGACAGGACGATTGTCAGTGAACTGTGAAACATCAGGTTTGTCCGGGTCATTGTCCAAACTATCACGAATGTCACTGATCTTGTTCGCGAAAAATCTAGTGAATCGTGTGCTGAGATCTTTAGGATCATCAAAAGCAGGGAGTTTCTTGGTTTGGTTATTGAGCAGCGAGTTAACAACTTGAAAGACCGTTTTATTGTCAGCACCAGAGAGCTTATTGGCGTAGTGCAATTTCTTAGCTTTTATAATGCAGTCATTGACAGATTTATTGGCACATTGGTACTGTTCACGGTCCTCTTCAGTGTTAGTATGACGCCATTTACGTTCAGCTTTTGCGTCGCGAGACATGAACTTCGTCATTGTACCAAAGCTGCTGATTTCTCAAGGTACAAGTTCGAGTTTCAGTTGGTGCAAACTTGTCAAGAACATTACTCGATGTTGCAGTGTACCAATCTAACAGTTCATTGACATTGTCAAACTCAGGAACATGGAACAATTGATCATTTAGGGCATCTGAGAACTTTTCAGAATCAAACTTCTTGTAGTTGCGGAATGTTCTATTAAATACGCTGAGGGGCAGGTTTCTGCAGGTTTAATTTGAACCTAACACAATGATGCCATGTGATTGGATTATCATGAACCTCATAATCAATGAAAAGATTGTCATCACTACAAGACAGGACATGATCAAGAATATGACCAGACCTATGAGTTGGCAAATTTACATGTTGCACAAGATTTGCTGAAGAAATGATATTGGCATACTGTCTAACATCAGACTTATCATGCCTATCCCAGTGAACATTCATATCGCCAACAATAAGAAGTTTACCAGGTAACAGCACAATGTCATCAATAAAACTGTCAAACTCATTGAGAAAATCCGAAGTCCTGAAATGGTTTTCAGTTGACGGTGGGGGCCGATAAATTACAACTAAATTGAGACGACCTAAACTGTCAGAAATGCATACAGATTCAAAATATGTTGTTTGAGGTTGATTACTACTGATCCGAAGATTTAACTGGGATTTAAACAGTACAGCAATCCCACCCCATCCGGTTCCTGCTGGACGTGGACAATTTAAGAACACATAACCAGGGGGAGTACATTCCCCAATGACAACATGTTCATCTGCTTTAAGCCATGACTCTGTTACAATCATGACATCTAGGTCGTGCTCCATCACATAATCAGAAAATAAAGCAGATTTGTTTCTTAAAGATTGTACATTCCACAGACAAACATTCAGTTTGTTTAGTATAGATTTGTGATTTTGTAGAGTTCTTAGATTTGCTCGGTTAACACCTCGCTTTGGTGAGATCTGTCTAGCATAAGATTGTCTATTGTTGGTGATGACAGTAGAGATGGGTCGTTGTGTTTTCAAGAAGGAGCGATATCCTCTCTTTGTAGGCTCTACGCTGCATATTTCCAACTCTTTGATAGTTCTAAACACATCACTTGATACCCTTGTACCAGTTTTAGGCCTTAACTGTAATAGCTGCTCTCTGCAATAACTAAGAGGAGGCATTTTCACAGTTTTGTTCACAGTTAATGCTAAGATTATGATAGTTAACCAAAGTGGGCCAGCCATGTGTAGAGAGTGAAGTGTGAAAAATACAGATCAAAACTGCTACTTGAGAATTGTTTATTGTGCTTACCCTGCATCAGATCACTGACCTACAGTGTAGTAAAGCCTAGTAGAAATCCTATGATGTAAATTTAACACAAGGAGAAACAAAGACGAATGTCTCTAAATGTTGATAAAACGATGACAAAACACAGGTAAAAACCAGTCCAATGTTGTCTTGGTATTCCAAACATTCAGTAGTTAAGTTTTCAGGATGATAATCAAACTCTTTTAAGTAGTTCAATATACTGGATACCTGTTATTACCGTGGTGCCGTGCGTTAAGACAAACGCCATCCTTTTTCTTCTAACCGCATGATATCGCCCTACAAACGAGGTTAGTAAACCTAGATTCGAAAAAGTGCCTACAGATGCATCGATGTTTAACTCTAATTTGGATCTTGTATGGCAAGGTTTCGATGCTACATATATCATAGTTGCATCAAAAAGACGAACATGCTTTTTTCCGAAGCATCATATCGTACCACCCTCAATGCGATGCGTGACACATCGCATATGTCAGTTATACATTGCGGTAATACCCGAAGCGAATTTAATGCTACACTACGTCTCTCCGAAATATCTTACTTTAAAAAGTCATACAAATATTGGTTGCTGAATTTCTTCAAATTTGTCATTCGTGATGCGATCCGTGAAAAACCCGCGCTGCCACATGGTGGGAGTTTTCATATTAAAGATAGTTATATCATAAGAAAGCAGAAACTGTGCTGATTACAGAACTGTTTCGATCATTTTTCTACGATTACTACAAAAAAGTTAGGAGTGTTTGATGTTTGTGATGTCATAAAAAGCTACAAAACAATAAATCATGAAAACATGCCAAAAAAGATACATATATCAATAGAATAACATTATAAGGTTAAAAAGGAAAGTTACTTAAGTAAGTTTTTGAAGGTGAAATTTCATAAAAGATGATGACACAAAGTATTGGACATTAATTCTCTAAAAAAATCTTTAAAACAAAACAAAAACACTTTGTTATTACTTTTATTTTTAAAATTACATTTTACCCATAATCCCTAGTTCACTGTTTGCGACATCCGACGGGTTTTCACAGATCGCATCACATTTGATAACGATACAAAACACGGTCTCAGTCTCTAGAAAATTTGCATTCGAAGCACGGCCGTCAGTTTCAGATCTAAAATATCACACACATTAAACATTGATAGTTTGCAAAATGCTTAGAATTCTAGAAGTGTAAAAGGGTACAAAGCAATTCCATATCACCTCACGCTACTTAGAAGTTATTGTTACTAATGTCAAAATGAAAATGGTCAGATTGGCACACGTGAACGAGAATTATGAGCATTGTATGATACATATAATAATACATCAGTGTCTTTTTATACCACGATGAAGCATTTTCTCGTTACTCATAATATCCCTGGAATGCGTAAATTTGGAAACAAACCCGAAGTAAAGACGATGTTCATGACATTAAAAACATGCAATGAAAAGTCAACGATATGCTTTTCTTTGAATTATATACAGTATAAGCTATTATATGCTAAGAAAGAAATCGTCCCAAAACATCAACCCCGTCATTAAAATAAAGATATCGTAACTTGAACTGAATAGAAAAACCCATCATTCTGGATTTCTTTTGACAAATCCGTAATCCTTTTAAACCACGAAAACAGGAGTTGGATATAAATTTACCAAATTACAGATACTATCTTCATGATCTTGTTGGCGTCATAATGTCAGCATCGCAACATATGCACCTGTTTGGAAATGTAATACTTGATAGTTTGGTATAAACTCACTAGATTTACTGATTGTATCTGTCATTGAAATTTACGTCTTAGATAACATAATAACGTTGTGCCAACTAGAAAACATATCTCGCATTTTCAATCCATTGTCAACTATATATAATACATATTCCACCGCATTAATCCATTTTGACCAGAGTAATGTATTATGTGAGTGAAACCATAAATCACCTGATTTTATCCGTTTGAGGTTAAACGATATTTGTCTTCTTTTAAATCAGTGTGTAGCCCGTATAAGACATAAAACAAGCAAATAAACCACCAACAATCAAGATCAATCAATTTTTAACCAATCTAAAGCGTAGATATTCCAAAGCCGGTGAAGCCATGTAATTTCGGTTCTCCTAACAAATGCTTTATTTAACCCAACTATATTGCAATTCTGTTACACATGCGTCCAAAACATTAGCGCAACATGCGTCAATGCCATTGTTATTTGACAACAATGGATTTGAGCAATAAATGTAAAGAAGAACTGCAGAACTAGTACGTATGGCTAATACGTATAAGTGACTTGTACGGTAAGAAATAAGGAAATATTTGCATTTGTTTAGATTCAATTCCATTTGTGTTTGTACGTAAGCTTGTAACTTTGGCGGTTATCATATAAGTCTTGACATTTTCCACGCGGCAGGCGTCTGTAGACGACAGTTCCAACATTTCACAATCTTTAAAAAATGTCAAAATTAATGAATTACATTACCATATTTTGAAACACTGTGATAAATGCATTGAAATAAGTACAAATATGCCTATTATTGGTTACGTAATTCTTGAGATAGACCTTGAAATTTGGGAAAAGTTTCTGGAAAATATGTTTTGTATAATATGGTAACACAAAAACCCGCGTGGAAAGTGTTAAGTACACCGTATGAGTCATACCGACTAGGTATTTAGAGCAGGCTAAGCCTGAACAGTCAGAAAGTTGGAACTAATGAGTGCACCAAATTTGCTAATGGGATTTATCTTGATTCAGCAACTGTTACAATTAAAAAAACACCACAATTTTACCATGAACCACCCTCTTCTCAATTCATGGGATGTTACAACCAATGACCCACTTTCACCTTAATCATGCTAATGTACATTACGTTCCATTTGCCTGTAGAGTTTGAGCCCAAGTTTGACAGGTTGAACTGGGTCAGAAATCTTTCAGTGTAGCTGTCCACGGGCATGGAACAATCTCCCTCGTACCATAAGAGAAATTGACAATATCTCTCATTTTCGTTGTAGTCTCAAGACTCACCCTTTTCCATGCTAAATGTATTTTGAGTTCTGATGTGTTACATGCGCTATGATCTAGATGGAATAGCGCTATATAAATATTAATTGTTATGTTATGTTATGTTATGTTATGTAACTGGTCATGACGCTAGTATTTACGTGTGAACATGGTTTGAATCGTATGGGCCCACTGGACTAACTGTCTAGACGACCCACAAGTCAAACACTCCAGCGATGTGCTTTGCCACATGTGTCGACCTTTAGCCCAATGTGGGCTAATATGTAATCTAAAATCGGCTTTATTTTGTAACCTCTCTCGAAATTGAACTTTTGATTTGACTAAATATGTAATAGCGCTAGTTTTTTAAACAAATTGTAGTTCGAACATTTAATTTCTTAACACAATAATTTAAAGAACTTTGAAAAGTCTTGATTTGGGCTCTGAAGTTCGACCCAATATAAATTATATCCAACCAACACCGTTGACCGCATGCTGGGGACCTTGACTGTGGCAGCGGTGGAATTGGTAGCAATCGCTACTAGGCGCTGCACACATGACTATGCACTAGTCTCGTGGTGTCTTTCAGCCAAATCTGGTCTTCGAATAATATATTGTGTGTTTTTTTCGAAATTTGAACTTTTGTTTTGACAAAATAATGATATAGCACTAGTTTCGCTAACAAATTGAAGTTTAAAGTTGGAATTTCTTAACACAACAACGTTTTTCTAAAATAACATATAAGGCTTCTAGTTAAATTCAGACTAAGGAGCATTGAGCCATGCTTAGGGCAGCGGTGGACATGGTAGCAAGCACGCTGGCAAGGCGCAGCTGGTGTACAATACATCATTCATAAATGGTGTAGGAGGGGATGATTTAATACCACGGATTAAGCATCAAAGCCGTGGTCAAAAAATGTTGGAAAACATACAGGAAACGGAACCGTAATGATAATTCAGCTTACATCAAGTTGTCCATTCCCCGAAATATCATTTCAATTGTTTTTCCAAAGTACCATATATCATTACTGCAGAGTTCTCATTTCATGACAATGTCAATGCTCATTATAGGTCACTGATAGTTTAATCATTTAATCAGCTCCAAATTGGCGACATATATTCGGTTTAAAATCTCTCCGCGCGCAAAGTAATCCAAGCGTCGCCCGCTAGTATGGCCACACGCACACGGTATTGGTTGAACGCACGCGTCACGCATACTACATGCTGCACAGTGCGCGTATTGTCTTTATGCGCGCGCGCGTCCTTCTGTATTCAATCGCTACTGTAAGGCGTCTTCGCCAATTTGAAACTGATCAAACGATAGTGTATTTTTAAAAGAATGCATTATTAACCCAAATATCTGCGCTAACCTATTTCGAATTTATGTGATCTATCCCATCTCATCTCATCGAAGTGAACCATCTCTACTTATCTAACCCAAGGGCCTCTAATCAATTGGGTACACGAAGCTATTGATTTCCCGAAAAGCCCATTCCCCTCGTTTGTTCTAACAAAACTCTATCATTACTTACAGAGTGCTCACATACACAACAGTCAGTACGCAGGTATCGTTTTTAATGAGTGACCTCGCCGATTTCTAACCCACGCAAAGATCGATTTCAGGATGTCAACCTTGCGCTAAAACATTAAGGGAAGTTTGTTTTCCCTGAATTAATTGAGGTAGGGTTAGCTGGCAGCCATGATGGCGAAGTAGGTGGATTGTTCGTAATTTTCTCTATAATATGATGCCAAATCTGACACAATTGGTCCACAAACAGTGATTTTATCGCTAATTTTAGAATTTAACAACTTTCGTGACTTTGCTTCTTGTATCTATTCACTTGACCGGACTAAAATGCGTACGATATTTTAAGAGCAATTTCCGTACTAACGGAATCTTAAGCTTTAATTTCATATCAAAAACATTGATGCCCGACTTCTTTTTTGATCAGAAAAACCGAGTTTGATTTTCACCGATTTTCGGTCAGAAAACGAAACTTTACGATCCCCCGTTAGGCCTCGCCAACTTGATTTTTAGCCTCCCGTAACACGCCCGCGTTTCATTTTCATGCCCGCCGCCGCGTTTGAATTCATTATTGAAATTTTGGAAAAAAAATACCGTTTTTCCAATGAAAACGTCCGAATTCATGCATTTTGTGGGATGAAATTGTGAAATGTTTATTCATTTTGACCAGAATAGCCTTTCTTTAAAAAAAAATAATATGACATTGTATAGTGCAGAAAGATCGATTTCGAACCCCGGACCTCTCTACCATCTGAGCTATCTAGCAAATCTGAATATTATCGTGAGATTTAAACATTTGATCAACAACCCGTCGACGCTACAAAATGAATTTAGATCGAGACAAGATTCGAGGAGCTATTTTATAAGCATTCACTTGACCGGACTAAATAATTTTATAAAATTGTAAGCATGTTTCTAGTTACAAAAGACTATGAATATTATGATACGATGGATAAAATTGATGCCTAATTCTTCAGAAGCGACTTTTTTACCATAAATTTGGCTTTAGTTTCTTCAAGTTTTTCTTGAATTCGGGTTTGTCGGATTGCAATAATTTGCACCGAAAATACAACATGTCATGAAGTTCACAGAAAATATTAGATAATATTATTTGCATAATATGCCTTTTTACTATACAATTTCATGGCCAATGTGTTTGAAATGTGTGATTATAATCATGAAAAGAGCTCATTTACATCGTGCTATTACGAGGTCAACTATGACTGCGAAGCGGTTTCGCTACGGGTGAGTACTTCCGGGTCGCTTTGCTGGGTTAGAAAAGGAACGACTTTTGATGATGATGCGAACTGACTGACAAGGATTGAATGTGATGGGTAACGTACCCGTTATTTCAACATTGATATCCTGAATTGCCGATTGTCATTGGGTAGTGTTTTCACAAGAATCAATTATTAACCCAAACAACTGTGCTAATGTATTTCCAATTCACGAAATCAATTCGTCTCACTTCGTTTTACTAAAGCCACTGTGAAGTCAGTTTCTTGTATAATCTTATATAATCGGTAAATTGTCACGATGTGTTCCCAAAAGGTTGATAACATTGATTAACATCTATTAAAACAAATCATTCATTACAATATATCCTGAACATGTCAATTTTCAATCCCGGTTTATAGTATGTTCTAAAAAGTGTGTAGACTTTCTTCCAATTACGTAGTTAATGCATCTTATATCGCTGCACTAAGCATGCTAGAGGCAATTGACATATTAATTTAATCCGAACAGTACTAAAAACATACCATTTAATAATTGTTACGCCGTATAATTAAGTTTGCACTTGGTTTAGCATCGGTTAAATTGTCACAGGCTGCTCCAAAATCAGTAATTTCAATACCAGCCGAAGGCTGCATCTTAAGGTTGATAACTTTCCCGTGGTGGGAAGCAGATTACCCCAGTGAGAAGGGAGGCATAACTCTAGGGAAAAGAAGAAAAAAGGTTAATATGTGTTTGATCTCTGAGATCAAGAACAAAACAACCAAAGAAAATTAATTTCCTATGTGTGCTGACTCTAAATTCGACCCACGCTCTTGTTTAAATATTGTAATATTTACAAAGATTGGTCATAGTCCCTGATGTAGAGGTTTGCGAAAACGAGTAGCTTCATATCGATAACCGCAGAAAATTTAAGACTGTATAAATAAAATAAATGTTAGCTTAATCAAATTAAGTATGCTCAAAGCGCTTTACATTTATTCCGCTGCTCAGATAGGAAAATAATAAGGTTATTGCTGCCTATCTTACAAATTCTGACAATGGCGCGTATTCCTATCAGACACTTAGAATACTAGTCGATTGTGTAGGCCTTGTATATTTTCACTGCGCTTTAAAGCACACTAGGGACGATGCTTTTGATACAAATAGATGTCACGATAGTATCATACCACTTCATAGTGCGCTAATATTGAATTTGATGCCTGTACATTTAAAAACACGTAAAGGTGATATATCTGTGTCTGTGTAAGAGTTTATAGTTTATCGTAAAAAGAACAATCAAATTATCTGTCCTTGTATAATGTTTTTTATAACGCGATATTGAAAGATAGGAAATAGCATGGAAGTAGTCACATATGCGGAAATGTAGCTATATCTCTGAGGAAAATATTTTGGGCGACGACCAATGTCAAGGATAACTCCTAAGGGATGGAATCCAGATTCGTACGGATTGTAAACCGTATATCGGAGAGAATAAACGCACTGGGAGAAACGGACAGTTTTGTGTAGATAAACGGGACGCGGTTAAATAATGACCAACCGATACGTGTTTAGCCATGCTTAGCGAACGCATTGAACAACTCCCGTGAACGGACAGCCAGTGTGTTTACCCTCTCCGATCTACGGTTTTTAATCCGTACGAATCAGGATGCCTTCCCTAAAGCTGCAATTTTAGACCGAACGGCGGCAAATTACCCGTGATAGAAAATCGCCATTTTGATATTGGTCAAAATTTGTACAGGCAAGATTCTTCTTCCTCCGAAGACGGTATATAAATATCCATATACTTCGTATTTATCGTGTCTGTCATTGGTACATTTTGATCCCCCGCAAAACCCCACACGAACAATTTGCTCAATTACGCATGCATCCAGTTGTTTTGGATGTAGAGTAGTGTAACAGTATACGGAGGTCGGACCTTTTTCCCGGGGTGAGATAAGAGGATAGGGATAGGGAGCGGTCCATGGGGATTGAGCCCTCTATCGGTACAAAAGAAAAAAGGTCGTACCGAAGTTGACTATGACAATACTCGCTTAACATTGTGCCTTCCAGGTTATTAGGTAACACCCGGGAAATAAGGAGGGGATGCTTGGGTTTTTTACATCTCACAATGATAATGAAAGGTTAATCAATGTTTGATCTCTGGATTGAAAAAATACAGCCACGAAATTTAATTTCCTATGAGTGTTGATTCTAAATTCGACCTGAGATCTAGTTTAAAAATTCTCATATTTACTAAAGATGTTCATTATCCCTGCTGTATGAGCTTGGTAAACATTCAAGATTTACATCGTTTACGTACAACTTGAGACTCTACATTTGATGAATTATTGGACACATATGTGAATGGTTAAAGAACCCCACACGTAATGGCAACTGTTTGCAGACACGGTCATTTTTCAATATGGCATCGTGATGCGAACGAAGCTAAAATCGTATGGCAAAATAAAATAACGTCCTCTAGCGACAAATAAAATTACTTGAACTAGAGAATGTTTTCAAACTTTTCAAACGGTTTTTGTCTGTGTATATAATATTCAGAATTTTGGGATGGATATCCACGATTACGTATTAAACCAATAACGCAGGCAGATTGGATTTTAATTGGATTGATAGAACAATATAATATTACCAAATCTACAATAGTGTGACAGGGTTAAACAAACCTAAAAAGTGATAATGAGAATGGCATCGCAATCTTTTCTGCAGTTTTCTAAAGAAATTGATTTAAACTAATCGCAGAGAAGTAGATTTGACTAATTTTACCATGAATTCAATGTACCTCCAGAAATCGCAAATGGTCACCATGAATTGGCTATTTCAGTCTTTCCTCATGTCACATAAATAATAACAGTTGGGTTGGTTTACATACGATGATTTACCAAGCTGAGATATCGCTTTTAGTCTGCTGTTTGAAAGAAAATGTTTACTCGTTATTTGAAATCAATTATATGGTAGACTCTATACGTACACTGGTGGACGGACAATTCTTATACTCAGTGAGGGCGGGGCAAATGTCCAGATACCTGGTAAGGTTATTGATCTTCGATTAGAATAAATGTCAGTTTACAACAGTGGCGTAACTAGAGGTGGGCAAGGTGAGCGAATCGCTCACCTGTGCCTATGAGACATTTTTTGGGGACATTTTGGAAGGAAGGGGAAAAGAGGGACAACGAAGAAAAGGGAAAGATAGGGAAGAAAGACAAGGGGAAAAGAGGCAGGGAGAGGATGGCAAAGGAAATAAGAATATTGAACAATTACAATTATTTTCAAAATCAGGATCATTACTGAACTTGTAATTGCGATAACATTAATTTGATATTATATTCACCAGGAGCACTCTCCATACGCTAAAAAATGCCTAAAACCCATGAGCGATCAAGGAGCTCCACCCCTTCATCCCCACCAGGGGCATTGTCCCCTGGAATCCAACCGTAAACAAACCGCTTCGCTCGCTACGCTCTATATTAATTTGTTTACAATAGGGTATTTTTTCTTCTTCGACATTTTTCTCGCCCACCTTTAAATGTAGCCTACACCTGGTTACGTCTCTGGCTTACAATAAAACAATTTTGTGTTTGTCGAAAAGAACCTCTCGGGTTAATTATCAGAACGTTTCGTTACGGACGGTTGTGCCATTAGTGAAATTGAAAAAGAGACCTGTGCATATGTACAGTTCAGAATTCAGAGTATTGCCATTACCTATCACGATTAGTCGATTTGTCATTAATCTGTGTTTTTTGCAGAGTAACAGTCATGATAGTGATATTCCTTATCACTATTATATCATTATCAGTATTGGTGTTTAAGATAATCTTAAAGATGCAATTGTCAGTTTAACGCTTCATCGAGAACGATGGTTGTCATGGTTATCATTACTGAAGAATGCAAGATATATCGGAAACCCCGATTCCATGCAACCGACAGCATATTCTGACGCCATTTCATATCGCCGATATTTGAACTGTGCGCCTCCGTAGATATTGAAATCGATATTTGCGCATCACTTTTTCTTGTCCCGGAGGGCATAACACACATGAATATGGTTGTCAAAGGTTGCCAAATAGGAAGGAAGTGCAGTTTCTCCTTTGCCGTTGAGGTATATAATATCATCTATCCAATCAGGCGGGTAATCGAAAAATCATTTAAATGACACACTACACACGCGTTGAGTATTAAGTTGTAATATGACAACTTTGATATTTCACTTCATGTCAATAGCGAGACTTTCTAGCAATATTTAAATCGGAATCGGTGTTGGACAGCTGCGTTTTGTGCGTTATCGTAACTAAACACGCAGTTGCCAACGTCCGTTGCTTCCAGTTTCATTGGATTCCGAAGATTATTATTATGTTCTAGACTACATTGTAAATGCAAGGCATATCGGAAACCCCCTCGCTACCGAAACCATATTCTGATGGGAAAAGGTCGAGTTTCAACGTCATTTCATATCGCCGAAATTTGAACTGAGGGCATCCGTAGATATTAAAATCAATATCCCTTTTTCTTGCCACGTCGAGCACAATGGATACGAACACGAAATAGGAAGAAAGTACGGTACCTCTTTCGTCGAGGTATATAATATCATCTAATCAATCAAGCGGGTAATCTGAAATTATTCAAATGTCACACTTATCGCACGTTGAGTATTAATTTGTAATATGACAACTTTGATATTTCACTTTATGTCAATAGCGAAACTTTCTAGTAATATATGACACGGTATCGATGTTAGACAGCTGCGTTTTGTGCGTTACCGTAACTGAACACGCAGTAGTCAAAGAACATTATTTGCAGTTTAATCCCCTTGTGAAACTGCTTGACCTAGGTTTTTTAAAGTTGCATCAAGTCTGAAGGTTATTATTATGTTAAAGGCTTATTCTGTAAATGCTAGGCATATCTGTAATCCCTTGCAAACGAAACTATATTCTAATGGGAGAAGGTCGAGATTCAACACCAATGAATACGGTCGCGAAATAAGAATGAAGTACGGTCCCTTTGTTGAGGTATACAATATCAACGATTATTAAGCGATTAATTTGTTAACCGTAACTAAAGACGCAATTGTCCACGTCCTTTGCTTCCAGTTTGATAGGATATGAAATCCGAAGGTTATTATTATGTTCTACATTGTAAATGCAAGATATATCGGAAACCCCCTTGCTAACGAAGACATATTCTGATGAAGGTCGAGTTTCAACGTCATTTCATATCGCCCAAATTTGAACTGAACGCATCCGTAGATATTGAAATCAATATCCCTTGTTCTTTCCCCGTCGGGCACATAGCCAATGGATACGGCCGCGAAATAAGAAGAAAGTGCGGTACCTCTGTCCTCGAGGTATATAATATCATCCAATCATTCAAGCTGGTAATCTGAAATTATTCAAATATCACACTAATCGCACGTTGAGTATTCATTTGTAATATGACAACTTTGATATTTCACTTAATATCAATAGCAAGAATTTGACACGGTATCGATGTTGGACAGCTGCTTTGTGTGCGTTAACCGTAACTGAACACGCACTTGTCAGGGTCCATTACTTGCAGTTGAAACCCATTGTGAAACTGCCGACCTGTTTTGTTCTAAGTTTCATTGAGTCCGAAGGTTGTTATTATGTTACGGTGAAAATGCAAGGCATATCGGAAATCACCTTGCAACCAAAACCATTTTCTCATGGGAAAAGGTCGAGTTTCAACGCCATTTCATACTGCCGAAATTTGAACTGCACGCATCCGTAGAAATTGAAATCAATATCCTTTTGTCTTGCCCCGTCGGGCACATAGCCAATGGATACGAACGCGAAATATGAAGAAAGTACGGTACCTTTGTCGTCGAGGTATATAATATCATCCAATCATTCAAGCTGGTAATCTGCAATTTGTCAAATGTCACACTAATCGCACGTTAAGTATTAAGTTGTAATATGACAGCTTTGATATTTCATTTTATGTCAGTAGCAAGAATATTTGACACGGTATCGATGTTGGACAGCTGCTTTTTGTGCGTTGACCGTAACTGAACACGCACTTGTCAGGGTCCATTACTTCCAGTTGAAACCCATTGTGAAACTGCCGACCTGTTTTGTTCTTAGTTTCATTGAGTCCGAAGTTATGTTACAGTGAAAATGCAAGGCATATCGGAAATCACCTTGCAACCAAAACCATTTTCTCATGGGAGAAGGCCGAGTTTCAACGCCATTTCACATCGCCGAAATTTGAACAGAACGCATCCGTAGATATTGAAATCAATATCCTAATTTCTTGCCCCAATGGATACGGTCGCGAAATAGGAAGAAAGTACAGTCCCTCTATTTTTTGACCCAAAATGTCAACTAAAAGCCACAATAGTAAAACATTGATAGTGAACTTGAGAGTATTGTTTATACGGTGCAAATCTGAGACGAGGTGAAAAGCATGCAAGAAATTACATTTTTTACTCACAAAATTGTTAGATTTTGTAACATAGGCTAATTAAATTTACATGTGTTTATCCTCTGATTTTTTCGACCGTTGATTATATAGATGTTTTTCCAACATAAATATTTATATATAAATATTTTTTTTGTATTAGGCCTGCCAATTGGCGCAAAGCGCAGAAAAAAGGCGATTACACTCCAAAATAGCCACTAAAATCATCCCAATCACCACCATATCAATAGTTGAATTCAAATCTAAAAATGTTAATTAATATTGTAAATTGCAAAGCCAGACGAACTTGTGATCTTAAATGAAATTAAGTCTAAAAATAATAATAATTTTAACATAATTGAAAATTGCTTTTCAGGAAGCGACTTTATTTTGTTATTAGATGCTTAATGAAGTCGAAAGGTCACTTGCAGAACGCATTTGATACTTTTACACCCTAGATGACCATTGGATATTAGCACACCGCATTTGGGGAAATTTAAAAAGCGCCTGGGATTATCAGCAATATTTTACCGCCAAGCATGCCTTACTATCCTGAATAAAGTACATTAAGATGATTATAATAATGAGGATACACATTCGGTGGATGGAATGTTGTTAAATCGTTAATGGTGTGGGAAGACGTTAACAAATTGTGTCTTAATGATAGGGTTAAGTGTACAATTTCTCTCAAAGATCCTTCAGTCACAAAAGTTTTCATGCAAGTAATCGTTTTGAAAATGATTTTGAAACCTCCAGAACACGTATTGCAAGGTGTTAGCTTCTATTTGTACTTGCGCAATTCCATTGAGGTATGTCATGTTTGACACATTCAAATACGTGACACGCTTATGCAAGCATTTATTCGCAAGATCCTTATGAACCTACACGATCTGAACTTGTGCTCCGGTTCCAGGCCCAGTTGACTCTTTGTGATACAGTTATCAGTACGTGATATGGAATGACGATTGCTGGCGCATTGCTGATACTATAACCGTCTGGGTGCTGCGCCGACTGTAAAAGGAAATGGGGGATAATGTGTTAGAACTTTCGGAGACTGGAATACTAATGAAGTCTATCAATGTATTCAAACTGAACTTTAGATCCGACTGTGTCATATTAGACAATGATAGAGCTTCAATGGAATATTATCATTATTTTCTAATATACACTCTTCTCTAAAGTGTTGTACTTCTAGACATCATGAGTTTGGAAATTCCTGTCTGTTATCTATCATACATAATTCTACTAGCATTCCTCTATTCAAGCTTATTATCCATTCCAAATATCACCCTGATACGAGGTTTTGTTTTTGAGTTACGTTGGTTCCCATATTGCAAATTTGCGTGTTTTCTAGTTTTGAGATATCGTGCAAAACGTATGAAAAATATTAAAATTGGCGAGAAAACAAAAATTGATATTTTGGATAAAAATAGTTGTTCAATTATGGGAGAGCATGAATTTAGACACATTTTGAGCCATTTTGGATGAAAATAGCAATTATATTAGCATTTTTATTGATTTTTAAAGATAAATGGCTTAAAAATAGCCGGGTGAGAAAAATGAAGCAATACATAAGAAATTACGTTGACTTTGAAATTTTGATGATTTATGATGTGCAATTAATTATTTTAATATTTTAATAAATAAATTTCATCAAATGTTACAATTATTTGATCAACAAATAATTAAAACTGAAAATGCTTAAAATCGCAGGGTGAGCGTTTTCTACATACAAATGTATACACAACACCACCGATATTTTGAGACACCTGAAACTCAATTGACCATAACTTCAGCCCAAGTGAGTTCGGGCCAGATATGTACATTAAGTAAACAGCGCGTGTGTGGTGACCGGTGTACAGTATGTGTATAATCAAATTGTATTTCTAATGTGATAATATAACTATAATACCGAAAGATGAGGGCAAACATTACCAAGCGAAAGAGCAACCATTTTCATTGATAAGTGATTTTGTGGATTCTCTGCGAGGTTTTAAATAAATAATCAACAATACTCCCGCCGCTGTTGATCGGCGTAAGTTGTGCAGCGTAGCGATACAACGCGATAGGAATAACGACAATTGTTTTGGAAGCTATATTTCTGTTCGCGTACGTTACACCTGCGAGCAACCACCGTGTTAACGTAGCTATACAGGTTGACGTAGCAGCTGGATCAATACGTCGAGATCACAAGTGCTACCGCAAGAATATAACGGATATCAAATGCAGCGCACACTAGCGACCAGCTGAACAATAGGAATCGAACCACAACATCAATGGTCGCTTGCTCTGATGTCAATTGTCTAAAGCTATTGGGTTCCACTATATTCGAAAATTGACATATCAAAATTGTTGTTTAAAACCCTAACCAGTAAAGCTATGTTTTCGTGTGTATCGGCGGGAGGGGGGAAAAGTACTATCTATTTTACACGAAAAATCACCCAGGACCCCCCGAGATTCGATCGCGGGACCATCCGCACCCCAGTCTGTCCCTCTACCAACTGAGCTAAACCCCCAGCGCATATGCCGGCTAAGAATTCCCGCCGCCATATGCCTGGGGTAGGTGACGTCATCGAGGCAATGCCAGCACCACGCGCGCGGAGATAGTTTCTGGCAGTGAGATTTAGTGAGATTCAGTGCGGTATAGATGTAATAAATATTAGTCAAACCTCTATAATGAATTAGATGAGAGCCAAATGCCATTCCACTGCAACACAGCAGATCGATACAGATGAGTGAAAATCATTGAGTCGCAAAAAATTCAAAAATTCAACAAAAAATTAAAATGTTAGCAACTTTCATTTCCAGATTTCTCTGTAAGGTGTGCAGTAAAGAGAATGATTTCGTTCGTACCGCTTATTTATACATCAAGAAATATTTTGCTTACTTATTGAAATTGATTTAAAAAATCGTCTAATATCAATACACTCGTAAGTCTCAAAATATAAATAATTTAGTTGTCCTCGGTCAGTCCTTATATTTGGTCATCTCTAAAACATTGTTAGTGAGTTCACACGCTCACCATATAAGCCGGTGAATAATGATGTCAATAAAGAAACAAACCAATACAACAACAACAGAATTACAACACATTTCCCAATCGACACTCTGCCCATCAACGGCTAATAATCGGCGTTTGAACTCACGTCATCTTAGCATAATCACATGCTACTACACATGAATGCCCACATTGCACACTGGTCTATCTGTAGTCAAATCCGGCCACTGCACTGATACAGTACATGTTCATCGGTTAAGCATGAGCGGATAATATTGATTATGAACAAGGTTGCGATGTTTTAGAACTGACGGAAAATATATATGGGAGGTCATTTGCTTCCAAATTCGTATACTCCGACAGGTCTCCATTTACTATTCACGGTCCACTTATGAGAGAGAAACGCCCGAGAATAACACTTGGTGTTACCTTGCATTTTCCATTAAGATAATCCAAACGAAATAGAGAGACGGTTATAGTCGTGGTCAGAATACTTCGGCATTTTTTTCTGTGACAACTACGTACAGCGTAAACACGGAAGTGCGTTGTAGAACAGCGTAACAACAGCGTTAACTTTGAGCAGTTCGACGCGTCGCGGCCCCTGTAATCCGATTGGTCTCGATCGTATCTATGGGTCATGAATGCCCCGCCCACACGCTCATTAACTAGGCGCGCGCATTGGCGGTTTCAAAAAGTGCTGAAGTATTCTGGCGACGACTATAGGATATTCCATTTGGACAGCGGCATACTATGGCCTCTTTCACAATGAACGACCCACGTAGATATTTAATATCTTCGTCTGTATTCGGCAATCGGTCATTGAGTTGAATCGTGGCACATGGTGAATTCAAGTATCAAGCGAGTCAATGTTTTATTTATAAAATGATGTATAACTATAAAGTGCCACGAGCTATAGTTATCAATCGGTTATCATGAACGCTGTCTAATGGATAGAGAGAATGCCCACACTAGACGATCCATGTACATTGCATATTGAACGCATATATTATGTATTAATTCGTAGGACTGTTCGCGCGTTTACTTTAAAGGTAACCTGTTTTGAGTTGACTACATTTGGTAATCATGTTTTATATAGGTTCTTTGTAATAATATACGATGTCAGAAATCTACGAAATTGCTTTCTGTTGGTCATAAAAATTTGCGCTAGTGTTACACTTAGGTTATACCTTTACCGTTAGCTCTTGTTACGTTTGGTTAGCCTCTATGGTGTTTTTTAACTGTCGTCATATCTTGCTTTCTTTCATATCAATTGTATTTTGGATTCACCATAATGGAAAAACATTGCCGCACAACTTTCGTACATAGATACAAATACGAAATACATTGTTAGCAATACAAAACAAAATTATTCGAAACAATAGCATCAATAATATACTGAAGAATTATGTAGCTTATAGGCCTATGTAATCCACCTGCCAAATCTACTACGATTTGTGTTAGTGTCCACGATCACCTGCCAAACATATACGGAACCAAGCCACGCTACTGCTTGACATCCATATAAATAAAAATAAAGGCAAGTACTACCGTTTTGACTGTCAGGTATCCACTAACTAGAAGTCCTAAGACTCCTCCCTTGAAATAAATGTTTCAGTTGAACACTCTTTCGTGACAACTTCTCCATGGTGATTGTGCTCAACGCTGCCATTTGTATATGGAATAGGTTAGTATCGCTCAATATCCAGTAAGAGAAGTTCAGCCTTGCGTTTATATCGTGAAGCCGTTTAATAACGTCCTCGGGTTACTTAAAACGGATACGTTACTCAACGACTGCATATACTATATGTCATTAACAACGTAGCGGCAAAAATAGAACGCCATCTCTTCTTTGTTTAAGCATTATTATAGTGTATTGCTTTTTCCCAAACTATTAAAGAAATAACAATCCTCAAAGCATGTGGGTTCTCTTAATAGGAAGATTTATCAAGACGAAAGTATATGCTTTAAGGTGTTATTAAACGAATTTTGTGTTGCTTGATTGACTCGACCTTGGTATACTGTGAGAGCGAAAGCTAATAACTACTATTATTAGTTTTATTCTCCAGACACATATCGACATTATAGGCTCGAGTTCCCTAGACAATGTGTGTCTACAGGATAGTCTAAATGTGTCATCCCACGATACAAATGCAGTTTGACTCGTAGCTTAACGTCTTACCAAGCACTACTAAAAATGGTGCTTAAACAATTCAAGTACAAAATGCCATTGTTTTGCTTTGTACACAATTTGAATGTTATCATAAGATAAGAGTCTTATGGGCGGAACAGGAAGACTCTACTTTTTGAACAATGCGAAATTGTTGGATTACATGATCCTGGAATACCGCTCACTTCAGTTGTATCGTCAAATTATAAAGGGTCTTTTGTCTAGGTCATATCATACACTTCCATTTTATATGTTGCAGGGCGTATTGTAATGCAATGCACGTACATTATTTAACTACTGCGGCTACTCTTAAAAAGAGGCGTTGTGCCAACACTGTCATCGAATGTGATAATTTAATCAATGCCACTGGTTACTATTAAATCACATGCATTGACCTACGATGACCAGACATTCGACAGAATAATGGCCTGTATGATAGTTGTCAGTATATAGATAAGAATAAAGACAATCGTCACTCATGATTAGACCATGGATGTCCATGCGATATGCAATTTCTTACAATATTCCCAAAGGATAGCACACAAACGTTTAATACGTTTTCCCGCCACCCTGAGGGTATTTGAAAATGCGTTACTCAATAAATGTGCAAAAAATAGCAAATACCCTGTCAGCTAGCATGTCACGCAAATGTGACCTGGCACCACAAAATGAGCGGAATGTCGCCGCGAAGATGTTGCTGAATTGAGACAGCATAGCATGTAATTGATTTGCCGTTTAAATTGTTGTTGGTATGGACCCATGGTCCCTTCTATTATAGGGGAATTCTAAAATAGCAGTATGTTTTGTTATGTTAAGAGTATTACCAGCCATGTCAGGCTATTTATTTTATAATCCCGCTATAACAAAAGGGCTTGGTCCATACTAACAACAAACGGCAAAAATCAATAACATGCTATCCTAGCTCAATTCAGCAACATCTTCGCCGCGACATTCCGCTCATTTTGTGGTGCCAGGTCACAAATGGTCGCTATTTTCTTTTTTTCAGCCAGCGCGAATGACCGCGCTCGGCCAACGGACGTTTTTGCAAGGATGAAAATGAGAAGCTAGTTTTAAATTTGCTCTTGTTGTGTCATTTTAGGTAAAATCACCACTATAAACTCCTTATTATGGTTAGCAAGGCTTTAATCTTAATCAATACAGGTGATTTGATACTGAAAACAGTATCGCAATTTTTCTGCAATATTTACATTGAAAAGTGTCTCCATAAATTTGCCATATCTCGTTAAAATGGTCACAACCCTCCTGAATATTTCGCAGTAATAAAGTGTAGTCTTCGTCTGCGTGAAATGACAACATTCGGAAGACTTATTGCTTCAACATGTTCAAACAGTCAAGACCAGGAAAATAAGATGAACAGATGATTTTAGTTTGGCAAATTTTGCACATTCTGTCATTCTCTGTCATTCTGTAGAAAGTCGAGTTACCGATCGATGAACCTATTTTTCCCGCCCAGGTAAAATAAACCAGCCGTGCGTGAAGTGTCGCGGGAAACACGTGTATTTCAAATGGATATCCCTAACATATGATATGTCTGAGAGCATGTGAAATCACAGCGAAATTCCGATCTTTCCACCAAAACTGTATGTGAATATTTGAAGCAGATATTTATTCTCAATCCTTCTAATCTTTTACTATATGAAAGATCAATGCTTCAAATTTAAGTCTGTGTTAGCAAATCGATATTCAAATGCTACAAACGGTCACGACCAAGGTGTTTTTATTGCATATCATTTTATACAGTCATAAATGAACAATATCTGATATGAATGATAGCAGAAAATGATAATTCAAACAACTGTGAATAAAACAGTCTACGCACATATTCTGGTTTTATGAGAAAGCGATCTAAAGTGAGCTCTTCTATTCGGAAAATTCCGGAAATCATCGGAGCTTGCATATTTCAGTTAGAGAGCACATCAAAACTCGACCGAGCGACAACCGCCGGTTCCGCCCGGTTGGACCGCATATCATTGTTTAGAACAAAAGAAACCGGCTGCAACCGCACGGAACCCCACGGAACCGGCGGTTGCCGGCGGTCGAGTTTTGATGTGCTCCCTTACATCCCGTGAAAAGAAAAACACAAATTTGCCGTGCACAGAGCGTGACCTGCTGGTTGACTGATACCATCTTATCGTTATTCTGACTGGATTTACGCAGAACAAACATTTCCCGAAGCAGTCTAGTCTACTAACCATCCTGACCCTTCAGATATATTCACGGAAAGAACGCGTCTATATCTAAATATCAACATGCTTCGATATAAACCCCGCAAACACATAACAACGCTAAATAAATGCAACGGCCTTAGTATACTTTAAGCAAAGAGCTGAAGCTATTATTAGTCTCGGTTCTAAAAGATACACATTACTATTGGCAAAATGCATTTGGGATGACATTCACGGAAGCGGTATTGAGCGGCTAATTAACGATTTGCGTAAGGCATTAAAGGTCTGCTTACCAATGTAACCACCCAATATTATTTTGCTTTCTGGCATTACCATTGGTGTGTTTAAACCTAAGATAGACCCTAGGTCTAAATGTACCGTTCTATAAAGGTTCATCCTGTAAAAGGTACAAAGGGCTGCAAATGTACCAACATGTTGTACAATCTGGCATTTATAGGTTTTTTCTCCATAGTAGGCCCAACATATCCAACTTTTTCTTGACTTGCGTTAACTTATTTTTCAATGATTTATACTCGGTTTCCACCGATTTAGAGCTAAACACCCTGATCTTAGAATCCCGGCGATTTAGATCTAAAATCCCTGATCTTAGAATCTAGACAGCCAATCATAATTAGATTACATTGGCCCGTAGCGAAGAAATGCTGGTCAACCCCACAAAAGCTGTTGTTTTTAAACGGAAGACATCTTAACCTTCAATAAAACCAATGATTTCAATGAAACTATTTGCCCTAAGGTTGAGAAACATTTACATGAACTTTTCAAACAAAGCAATAGGGAATGTATTTGATGGCGTGGGACCTTCAGCATATTCAGCATAACACATTGAATAAAATATAGGTAGTGTATCTGATAAAATCGGTCTCCCCTGTACATTTATATCAAACAAAGTACAAACATTACACATGATGTAACTATGACGTCATGTTGACTAAGAGTCCGAATAGCGTCCTCCTTCGGCCACCAATTCCAAATGATATTTCTTTGCTAGAAATCAATCCAAATACCCAAAATGCTACCATTCGATTTGGTAAATATTTATCAAAAATGTATTCACAACATATAAATTAAGTTTGAATTTGATCAACACATAATAAAGAATACCATGGGTTACACCCTCCCCTATTTGCAATGATAACAAGCTCTCAGCCCCGGGATTTGGTTTTCGTGAAAACGATCGCAAACATTTGGTAGACGATAACATAAAACCAGACAAATAAACACAAGGCTTTACACTTTCCACTTTCAAATTTTATCTCTATAATCACTGAGACAATTACTAGGCATGTTTGTTATTCCAAAATATCGCGACGAAATGTAATTATTTTGACATGTTTGAAACATTCTGTGAACTTTTTCAACCGTCTTCTACAGTCGCATGTCGCGTGGAAATTGTTATCAGACTTATTGGTGTTTGATGTCGCATCCTAGTTAAAGTCATGCATGCATGAAGCAAACACGATAGTGTGTATCTAACACCCGAAAAATGCTGGAATCGACCTTTTCGTTAGTGACAACGTCAAGATCTCTAACTGAAAAAAAGCATTGCCATATAAAAAATGTGACGATATGCTGAAACTTGATTTACTTTGAATAATGTATACATTAAGACGCATCTATGCACTATCTGTGATGCCTACTGCTGTAGCCAACGTATTCAAGACATGCTTGCGCACGGTGAATGTTTAATTGATGCGCTAAAATGTAATATGCGAGGACGTGGCATTGCATTATACAGGTGTAATGTTTCATGTTCTCTACATCGTACGTTCACCAGATTGTCAGAGGAGAGAGAAGGAGGGACTACTGGTTGTGTTTACGTTTTCTCCGCGCATAACGTACAGAACAGTTGCATTTTATCCTTTTGATCTAACAAATGTTCTGGGGTTTCGCATTTTAAACAGGTTTGTAAGTGTCAAAACAGAATGCATGTGCTCTGTTTTATAAAAGTCAAGCATCTTCCTAAGTGGACTCATAAAAAAGTTATTCCTTGAACTCTTCTAAAAGGGGCACTGAGAGATCCTTCATGGAGGGAGCCCTCAATTTGTTCAGAAGTTTTGCAGTATTTCATGTGAAATTCATGGAATTGCTAGGATTTTGAGTTTCTATGTGATCACATCGAAACTACCCATATTCATCTAAAAGGCCATAGATGGCTTCTCACTTATTTGTTTAATGTTTATTCAAAATAACCTTGAAGACCACACATGGCTTGTTGCGTGATGCTTAGTCATGACCTCCCCGATTCAATTGGTGGTGACTTTTAACCAAAATACAAACAAAAAGTGAAAAGCACTTAATAATACCATCGGAAATGCTGAGATTATGTCTTTATTTTTCATTTTTACTGATTTGTTTGAAGAAATCTTAATTGAGTTTTTTTATGTATATCATCTATCTAAACAATGTGAAAAAATTGAATTTCAATTTTTGTGAAATCTTTCTGTACTGTACCCCTTTAGACCTTGATAGGAAGAATACTAAGGAATTCTGTCTAAGTTTTGCTTTTTGAAGTAGGGCCCATGTCTTTATTTTGAAATTGTTCGAATTGTGACTTCTGAAACATTCATCAATGTTCACTAGAAAAAAACGTGTAACAAACGTGGAATTATATGGCGATCTGTCACAAATTAGCTTTACGAAAAAAGTTCAACAACCTCTGTAGATGCGACCGATTAGTTGTAGCACATTGATAGGACGAGATGAGTGATTGTAGAAAGCAGACCCGGGATCCCGCATTAAGAATTAAACAAAATAAATTGATGCGTTCGTACTCTATCCATGCCATTATCTACTCTGACCTCTCCAGCAGGACACGCCATTTATAACTTTCATTGGCGACGTTCGTATTTACAGAGTGTCTCAAACGGTATAAAGCTAGATGCTCTGATTGCTGGCCCGATTTTCATCTTGGTGTTTTCTATTCTACATGAAAGGTCATCCTTAAAATTGTTTGAGTTGCATAACTTCAATGGTTCTTATTATAGAAACACAAGGTCACAAGAAATTAGCCCACTAAATAGTACACAAACTGACGTTGGCAGTAATTCACCACATTTTAGCCTATTCTATCTAAATGGAACATTTCTGGCCCCGAAGCTTTTACAGACATAATGAGAAAAATATGGGGATTCCTGATGTGAAGAAAAAATCATAGCCAAAAAAAGTGATCAGAACATACACCTTTAACGTGCATGGAATAACTCTATTTTGCACACACACAAAACCGGAATACTCATGAGTTTCTGTTTACTAAAATATTAAAGTATATATAGATTGGTTCAATAGTGTAGAACAGAAACATCCCTCTTCAAATGGTCAACTTTGTATTAATTACTAATGAGAAACACATAATTATGTATAAGGTGCAACCTGGTCTCCTTCAAAATGACAAACAGTACAGGGTGACCCAAAAAAATTAGGACTCTGTTTCATGATGGTGTAAATCTTATTATAATCATTGGACCATGACCAATTAAGTTTCAATGTAAAGCCCAATTAATTATTATGATACCCTGAAAATATGAGATAAGCGAAATGTCCTAATTCCATTATTATTTGGCTGAAATAGGTTTTTAAAAATATTGTATGTGCTAATGGGATTTATCTTGACTCAGCAGCTGTTTGAAAATCGATTCATTGGTACAATTGACCTTGAACCACCCTCCTTAGTCTTAATTAATTGAAATCTACATAAAACGCCCAATGGCCCCTTTTCAGTCTAGAGTATGATTTGGCGCGCGTCAAGTTGTTCATTTCCCCGAAAGATCATTGCAATCGTCTCTCTAAAGTTTCCTATTTCACTGCTGTATAATTCCCATCTGATAATTGCAATTGATGGGTAATGTTCTCATTGCTTCAGTTACCATATCCTGAAAATGTCAATGTTCTGGGCTAGTATTTTTACAAGAACACAATATTAACCCAGATAATTGCGTAAACCTTTCCATCTCACCTCGTCGAACAAAATGCAACACATTAAGTATAATCAAGGTGAGCAATCTCTATATACCTAACCCAAGGGTTTCTGATCACTCAAGAGTATAATCGGATGCACGCCGAGTTGTGCAATTCTCAAAAGGCTCATTTTCCTGATTTGTTCTGATAGCATTCTATATCATTGCATACAGAGTGCTCGCGCGAGGATTGCAAGTGATTGGTAACGTCCCCATTATTTCAACATTGATATCCTGAACTGTTTTTCCAATTCACGAAATCATTTCATCTTACTTAGTAAAAAGGGAACAATTATACTAACGCATCAAATCATTGTCTAAGAGGGGGTTAACATTACAAAACAGTATATCCAAGAAAATGAACTTATGCTATTGTTGAATGCTGTCAAAATCGATCTGTATTTTACTCAACTCGGACATGTTGTTATATATCATATACGTCTGCATGTGAAGATTTATTATGAGAATTCAAAATATGTATTTTACAAACTATTTAAAAAAAAAGTAATTTACAAACTATTTAAAAAGAAACCATTACTTTGTATTCTATACAATGTACATTTTCTTTATGGGTTAGTACATGTTATTCACGTGGATCCATTAATAATAATAAACATAAAAATAATAATAACCATGATATTGTTCAGCAGAAGCATCTTGAAAAGCCTACGGCGTTCATATATGATGTAGAAGGTGAAGAAAAATATACAAGAAGATATTGTGAGTGAGAACCGAGATTGCGTGTGGGCTTGTATTGTAGAATGAGATCTAGCAGATACATAGGTGCTAGACCACGAGAACATTTAAAAGTTAATAGAAAAATCTTGAACATAATGCGTGATTTGATCGGTAACCAATGTAAGTCACGAAGGACAGGAGTGATGTGACAGCGAATTTTGGAGAGAGTAACAAGTCGAGCAGCTGCATTTTGTATGCGTTGAAGTTTTGAGATGTGTTTCAGGGAGAGCAAATAGCAAACTATTATAGTTATCAAGTCGGCAAGTCACAAAAGCATGGATTAGTATTTAATTTGTTGGCTGGTCGAGATATCTGCGAATTTGACCTATCTTGTAAAGAGCATACGAGG
The DNA here is from genome assembly GCA_035610835.1 of Ophiura sarsii. Taxonomy (NCBI): domain Eukaryota; kingdom Metazoa; phylum Echinodermata; class Ophiuroidea; order Amphilepidida; family Ophiuridae; genus Ophiura; species Ophiura sarsii. The sequence goes on along the minus strand of CM069444.1, from coordinate 13,270,989 downwards.
CGCATGGTAAATGTTATTGACATGAACATCCATCGTAAGATCATTTTGAAGTATAATGCCAAGATTGCGGGCATTAGAATCTGGTTTAATTAGAGAATCATTGATGTTTATTGATGAAATAACAGAATTGTTTCTAAAGCAAGATGGTATATGCAGAACTTTAATTTTGTCGTCATTCAGTTTAAGATCATTAGCTGTTTAAGCTTCAAGTTTCGATATTGCATCTACTCTGTCATCAATATTTTTCCAAACAATGTATATCTGAGTGTCATCAGCGTAAGTTAGTTTGGAAATTCCATGCGAATCAATGATATCTTCTAAAGGAGATGAAAACACCGTGAAGCCTAAAGGGCCAAGTACGAACCCTTGAGGAACACCCTCTTCAAGAACATTTATTATGACAGGATGTGGACGATGGGTGAAGTATGATTTAATCCATGAAAGCGCCTTCCTGTGAATCCATATTTATTTGAAAAAGGCTCTAACAGAATTTGGTGATTTATGGGGTCGAAAGCAGCGGAGTAGTCCAATAGAATAAGAATGCCTACATGGCCCTTGTCAGCAGTGAGGAGTTAGTTATTATAGACACAGAGAAGCGCTGTTTCAGTGCTGTGGTAACACCTATAAGCGCTCTGCATTTTTTCGTATAGGTTGTTCTCTGACAAATATTCTTGTATTTGGGCAGTACATCACGTTCAACATTTTGGCAAGAAACTTAAGAATTGCAACAGGCCTGTAGTTTGTTAGAATTCCACGATCCAATTTAGGTTTCATAATGAGCGGTGTGATTTGCACATTATTAAATGCATCAGGGAAATGGCCTGCTTCCAATGATTAACCCAAAACAAGCGTGTGAACTTTTTTGCTATTTACGAAGATAATCCATCTTATCTCGTTGCGCCAAAAGTAATTAATCCGAACAGTACGAAAACATACCATTTAATTGGTACGCCATATCATATCATTCAGGTTTGTCACTTATTTTAGGGTAAATTGCTACAGGCTGTTCCCAAATCAATAAGTTATCAGCTCAAAAAGTGAATGTCTATGTAACATTTTAAACACACTTAGGGAATTCTCTAGACTACTGTAAGGTTGATAACTTTGATTTCACAATTCTAAAAACGACCTGTTATATCATGTTCTGTAATAATCATACCAAAGTAATGTATTAATGATTTTTCGAATGAAGGTATGTCTGACTAATCAAGTTTGAGATTGGAAATGTACTATATAGTATGTTCAGATACATGATAGATGAACATTTTGAGCCTTTTGTTTTTACGAATAAATAATCAAATCGTATGTTGAGTTCGTCTGCATCGCCACTAGTTGAATTGATATTGACGACAATAGATTGGAGAGGTATAACTCCAGTTTAGTCTTTCCTTCTTTACCAAGGTCGCACTGCAAAAGCAGTACGTATGACTTGTACGTATAAGTAACCAACGTACATTTAGCATCACCATACGTACAGGCACATATCAATATCAACATTGAACTTAGAGCAATGCCGCAGTGCAACTTACTATAAACGCCTTTTATTTCAATTTGTTATACACCACCTCCCTTTGATCCACCAGAGATGAAAATGAAACCTATTCAGTATTTTCTCCAAATACTTTTAAATAGCTAAAGTTCAAATGAAACTTTTACTCTCCTTGTGTGAATTGTAATGTTGTCATGAATCTCTATTTAAAACCTCTTTTGTGATTGGTATTTGCTTCAGCACGCACCATTCACACATGTGTAGCGTCCAGCCAACTAGGAGCTAGCTTTTAACTGACCTTGATTTCGCAGCTGAGTACACATCTTCAATGTATAAAACATATAAGGGATGTCAACAAGCACATAATAGGGAACTGGTCTTGTGAGAGCGTGTGTGGTCTAGCGGATAGATCGCAGGTCTCACGATACAAAGGTTGTGAGTTCGAGCCCCGCTACGGCCAACATGTTTGTATCCTTAGGCAAGGTACTTAGTCTCAATTGCCTCGTGGTTAAGAATTCACGTAGAAATGGTGGTCTCGTGCATCAGAAGAACAAAATCCGAGCACGTTAAAGGTCACAGACTCCTTCGTAGAGAGTAGGTGATCATCCCGGTCTGTGTACACAACTACTCATGTCCCTAGGTTTCAGGGGCACTGTACCGTTAATGCCCGAGGTAGGGCGCAGTACAGTATAACAGTATGTCTGTATGGGAAACCACACACAGCCAATGTGTTTAGGGGTGTGCATGACTGCACAACAAATGGCGTGTGTACTGCTGACGTGGCAGATTCAAATGCACGTGGCCTTAATTGGTTATGCCTGGTGAATCATTTGTTTTCGTACATATAAAGCTAGAAGGGGGAGATGGTGGGTTTTTTGGTTTAAGATATACCACTCTAGGAAATGAAAGGTTAATCTGTTTTTAATCTCTGAGATTGAAAACATAAATATTGCCAAAATAATTGATTTTCCTATGTGTGTTGACTAATTAAAAGTTCGACCCAAGCTCCTGTTATATTTACTAAACCTATCAATTGGCCATGTTGTATGATCTTGGTAAACCCGAAAGATCTATATTGATAACCGTGTAACTGGAGAATTACAGGTGCAAGACAGATACTACATGAAAGAAGTAAGTGTGTGAGACGGTTTTTGTTCATCAGTACTCACTGACTGCGAGGGATTGACAAACTGGTAGAATGGAGACGTGGCGAAATGATATAATTTTACTTCTATTTTATTTCTGATAATTGAAGAACAGAAATATAAATATGCCAACTAAAGATGAAATAATAAATGATAGTCTTGGTTGTGCAACGCCTGTTGCATCAACCAAACCAGGGAACGGAATGAACTGTCTATGTGGCAATTCCACATGACATAGCTTGGGCTTTTTGCAAACCAAACTAGGGCGTGCTTCAATGAACACCAACACAGGTGGCAAACAAAGGAATCGAACTAAGGCCTTTAGAATTGCAAATAGTAAACAGGCATATATGATCTGAATAAATGAATACATTAGGAGAGTGTTGCCAGAATAAATAACTTAATAAAGGTGTATAAAATACACTGCTACAAGTGCACTAGACGCAGACAATACAAGTACAAGTGTGGACAAACGATAATGTTGGCAAAGGCAGCGCAAAGGGCGCATATATTTCAGTTTATGAACTATAATGGTCCAAATATCGTCACGTGTTACACGTATGGCATCTGTTTGTAGACACAATGGCGGTCACGTTTTTATGTTTCAATATGGCTTCGTGCTGCATACGAGCCTCAAATCGCATTGAAAAGAAAAGTTAAACTGCGCTCGTTATCACCAGTTTCTAAAGTATGACAAACTTCGGGTTGATCGAAAAATAACATTACAACATCTACGATATTGTGACCGGGTTGAACAATTAAAACAATGCTATTACGAATGGTATTACAATTTAGGATACTTTTCGACTATGATTTACAGATATCGAAACTAATGTCAGAGAAAGAAGTTTGACTAATTTTACCCTGAATTCGCCGTGCCTCCAGTAATCGCATACAGTCACCATTTTGGCTATTTCAGTCCTTCTTTATGTCACACTTAAATAGTTGGGTTGTTTTTTCATAGGATGTTTTAGCAAGCTCATATTTCGCTTTCTCGTTTGCTATTTGTCAGGACAATATTTACACGTTATATGGTAGACGCTGTCCGGAAAATGGTGAACGGTTTAGAATTGCAATCCTAATAATCGTCGTGGACGGATAAAAGTCGAGATACCTGTAATGGTTATTGTTCTCCAATTCGAGTATGATTTTGGAAATTATCAAATCGTTTTGGTACGGACGACCCTGCCATTAGTGAAATTGAAAATAGACCTGTGAGTATACAGAACTTCAGAAATAGGAGAATTGCCACTACCTTTCCCGATTAGTCGATTTGTCGTTAAATTATTATACTTTTGCAATTACTAGTAACTTTAAAATCACATTCCAAAATTCAAAATTTTGAACTCTCAACTGATGGAAGCCCACTCCCATGCAACCGACACAATATTATGATTGAAAAAGTTCAAGTTTCAGCGCCATTTCGTGATCGTATACAAAATCATGGTAAAAAGGGGGTTCTGTTTTTAACACACCGGGGCGTTAAAAGCTTAAACGTTAAGATTAATCTTAAGATCAGTTATTGTACTCCGGGTTTTAACTCTTGTGAGAAATATTTAGTTTAGTTAGGGAGCACATCAAAACTCGACCGCCCGGCAACCGCAGGTTCCGTGGGGTTCCGTGCGGTTGCAGCCGGTTTCTATTGTTCTAAACAATGATATGCGGTCCAACCGGGCGGAACCGGCGGTTGCCGCGCGGTCGAGTTTTGATGTGCTCCCTTAGTTAGTTAGTTAAGGCGCGTTATGTCTCCGAACAAAAATGGCTTTCCAGAGCTTTCTGTCCTTCATGACTGTCTTAAAGTATGCTGCCTCCAGACCGTTGTCTGCCTTGAGGATGTCAATAATGTGTAGGTATCTAGTGGATTCGCCTGGATGCTGGTTCCTCACTCGCTGAACAATTGCAGCACATCTGGTTCTCCTTTGGTTCGCTCTGATCGTAAGGCTAATTCGTGACAGATCTCCATGTAATTCAACGTTTGTTAAATGTTGTTTCTAATGAACGTTAAGGAATATAGTTCTACATTGAGGAATGTTTAAGAAGTCATAATTCGATTGATTTCAAAATATCAACCTGGGCCCTACTTCAAAAAGCTAAACTTAGAAAGAATTCCTTATAGTATTCTTCCTAGCAAGGCTTAAGAAGAGTTCAAGGATAACTTTTCTGAGTCAACTTAGGAAGATTACTTGTATAACACAGAGCACATGCATTTCGTTTTGACACTTACAAACCTGTTTAAAACAAGATATGCCAGCACATGCATTTCGTTTTGACACTTACAAACCTGTTTAAAATAAGTAACTCCAGAACAAAAGGATAAAATACAAACTTCTGTACGTTAGTCCCTCCTTGTCATTCCTCTACAATCTGGTGAACGTACGGTGTAGTGGACATGAATCATAACACATGTATAATGCAATGCCACGTCCTCGCATATTGCATTTTTACGCATCAATTGAACGTACACCGTGTGCAATCATGTCTTGAATACGATGGCTACTGAAGTAGGCATCACAGACAGTGGATAGATGCATCTGAATGTATACATTGTTCAGAGCAATTAACGTTTCAGCATATCGTCACACTATGTTGGTGTTTTTGCCGTTAGAGATCTTGTCAATGTCACTAATGAAAAGGTCGATTACAACATCTTTCGGGCGATATATACATACTATCGTGTTTGCTTCATGCATGCAATAATTACAGGACATTAAGAGGAGGATGCGACATCAAACACCAACAAGTCTTTAACACTTTCCACGTAACAGGCGACTGTAGACAAAGGTTGCAAAAGTTCACAGAATGTTTCAAAAATGTCTAAATAATTCAATTTCATTGCAATATTTGGAATCGCCAAGAGAAATACAGTAGTACAAACATGCCTAGTATTGTCTCAGTGATTATAGTGATAGGCTTTGAAAGTTTGGATTTAAAAAACAAGTGGTGGTGTATAGTCTGTAAAACAAAACCAGTAGCAATATTTCTGTATAAACACCTTATACGAGGGTCATTCAATAAGTTCTACCTCCTACCTCATAACTTTGCTATTATATAAGCCAGTCGTATGAAATATTTTTTTTACAAGTGTAGCTCTGAATATCAGCTACAAATTCATAGTATATTGGTCCGATTACTGGTTGTACTTTTCTGGAAATACAGTGAAAGCCAAACGTCCATTTAGGGCAACGGAAACGGATAGAAAACAGCCGAATGTCTCAAAAGTGCTATTCATTTGGTCAATTCTAAGAGACAAGCCGTACTTATCGGTCAAATAAAACCGTTAAAATACAAATATCTCTTGAACAGAATATAAGCAATAACAGTGACTCTAATTAGCCAGAACAAGATCAGGACAGCTATTCATTTAAACCTTACCCTAGAGAACCACTGCAAAGTCATGTTTGCTTTTCTTAAGAGATCTTCATTATACTGGACTAAATAGTGGGATTTTAAGTCTCTCGAAGAGATAATTTTCTATCACTGACTACCTGATTGACTATTCTAAAGGTTGCATATAAGGAAAACTCATAGAGTTACTATCATGTTAAGATTTAATATTCGAGGCATCACCGTGGCTTGATTTGTAACAACGAACATTTGACTGAATAGCAGTATTCCAGCATGCTAAAGGCGAAGCAAGACACTCGAGTCGATATTATACTTTTTGCAAGCCTACAAAGGTTACTAATGCCTACAATCTGATTTATACAGGATAATACAGTATTATCCTGTATAAATCAGATTGTAGGCGAACCTGTTTAAAATATTTATAATTTGTTTAATACCCGTCGTATATGCCTATTATTTCTATGAATACGGTATTCTATTTAGAAATCATTTATTGTTTCCTATTTTTAGTATTTTAATCGGGCCGTTATGTCTTATCGTACACTAGGGAGAGAAAACGAAAAAAAAAGTGTTTATCTTTAGGGTAATTTTCTGTGTCCGTTGTACACAATCTCTCTGGCTTTGACAGTATCATAATAAAAATGAAACAGGTATCAATTATCATTTACTATAAAAGTGTAGCTATGATTTAGAGCTATAACTATGACAAATGTCATGAGGCTGACGTTCATACTAGCGATGTAATGAGCGAGGAGGTAGAACTTATTGAATGATCCTCGTATTTTTGAAAGCCGAACTGAAGTTACATTGTTAAGCAGATCTGTAAGACCTGACGCAATACTTTAATTACCCGCTCAATACCGCTTCCGTAAATGTCATCCCAAATCCATTTTGCCAAAAGTAACGTGTAGCGTTTAGAAACGAGATTAATCATAGCTTCAGCTCTTTGCTGAAAGTATACCAAGGCCGTTGCATTTATTCAGCGTTACTATGTGTTGGAGGGCTTTTTTTCATAGCATGTTGATGTTTAGATATAGACGCGTTCTTCCCCTAAATATATCTTAAGGGTCGGGATGGTTAGTAGTCTAGACTGCTTCCGGAAATGCTTGTCATGCGTAATCCAGTCAGAATAACGATAAGATGGTATTTGTTATTGTTCAATAGCTGTAGGCTCTCACAACTTCATATAAATAATACTTGCGCATTTATTGAGTACCGCATTTTACCGGGGCATTTCCCAATACCCTCAGGGTGGCGGGAAAATGTATTAAACGTTTACGTGGTATCCTTTTGGATTATTGGAAGGAATTTCATATCGCATAGATATCCATGGTCTAATCGTGACGATTATCTTTATTATTATCCATTATACTGACACCTACACTGCTAAAATGTTCAGCAAATTACGTTGCTTATTTGCGTATAATCATCTGTTGGGTAAATGGTTGATTACAACATATTGAGACATCTAGGTGTTGTATAAAAGTAAAAACTACCCTACGTTAAGCCATAGACGGGTTAAGCAAAACCATTTAGTTACAAGTTGGGGAAACACCCGGTCAAAACTCATTTCGTTGCTAAAATATTGCTTTAATTATTTCAATTTGGCAACTGTCTCAGGCAATCAATTAACTTATGTTAAGGTTTCCTCACGTGTTTTTTAGTGATCAACTGTTGCTTAAATCCTCGATTCTAATTTATTTATTTAGTTTAGTTTAGTTTGATTTCCGAGTACATTCGGGCCATCGGCCCAAATACTCAAAATATTGCCACGATTGGCATGATTTACAAAATCATAGTAATTATAGTGGAGAAATATCCCACTTCAGCAACTGTTGCATGAGCATTGAGGAAAATCACGCACCAGCTGATGCAAGTTACGCACATGTGAATTTTAAACAACTGGTGTCCAAAAGGTCCCATTTCGTGATACGCAATCGTAATGCAATCAACATAGTGTCTTGTGCACGAAACGGTGAATCCGCATCAACATCAGAGTTTGTGACATCTGACAGGCGTTTTGTGAGTCTGGTTTTGAATGTTTGAAGCTTGGTCTGTCAAGAAGATGATGTGATAGATCGGTCTAAATATTTGTGATCGTCCATGGGAATAAGCTTATTTCGTCATGTCACAAATAAGCAACAATTGGCATTAAAACACCCAACGTATGGACACATTTGATAAATTAAGCAACAGTTGATATACAAAATTGCTCAATATATATAATGAAAACAATTCACAAATTAAGCAACAGTTGAAATTAAAATGCCCATAAAATGGTTAATTAATAATACCCAACTGTTGTGCATTAAATTAAAATTGTGCAACTGTGTGAGTAATAACGATTGCCATTTTGATAAACCATTTTAGCAAACGGTATTAGGCATTTTGTACTCAACTGTTGAACTGTTACATAGTTACTCAACGTTGAGTAAAATGTTGAGTAAAATGTTACTATATACATTTTGCAGTGTATCATATACATGTAGGCCATTACTCTGTTGAATGTCTGGTATGGGTTATCGTCTAAGTCAATGCATGTGATACTTTAAGTGAGTAAACAGTGGCCGCATTGGTGACATTAGAGGACATAAGTTGAGAGTGTGGCACAACGCCTTTTATAGAGTAGCCGCAGTAGACTCGCTTGATACTTAAATTCACTATGGGCAATTCAACGCAATGACCGATTGCCGAATATAGACGAAGATATTAAAAACGAATGTTGGTCGTTCTTTGTAAAAGAAGCCATAGTATGCCGCAGTCCAAATGGAGCATCCTAAACGTCTCTTTATATCGTTTGGACTATCTTAACGGAAAATATAACTTCAGAAGGTAACACCAATCTTTTTTTTCTCGGGTGCTTCTCTCCCATTATTCGACAATAGTTAATGGAGAACCGGCTGAGTACGCATTCGGAAGCAAAGACTTCATGTAGTGTTTCACAATTGCTCTTGCTATCGTTTTATCAATCAGTGTATATTCCAGGATGTGAGCATTGTATGATACATCTTATTATGTTTACTAGTGGGTTTTTTAATATCACAACGAAGTATTCTATTCTTACTCATAATACCATTGCAAGGCGTAAGTGTAAAATCTTATTTATGACATTCATGACAAATATGATGTTCAGGACAATATTTCAAATTATAAACACAAGTCAATGGAACATATTGTAAGTATATCAAACCAGAATGATATTTTTGTCTATTCAAAGCGACCCATGATCTGGATTCGATGGAGAGACCAGGGAGGGGACAGTCTACTCTCAATAGAGATGAGGGGCTTAGCAACTCACAACATCTACGACAAGCTGATCCTGGAACTGCCCTCTACTTTCGGCGGCAATCACTACACAAAGACAGTGGATAGGTCAGATGTCAAATATTGTGAAGTACATATAAATGTAAGTATAAGCTTATTACACTTTACACCATGGATATTTTAAAAGAAAACTATCCTTCCTACTAACCCATGATAAAGTTTTAACGAAAGGAATCCTATGTTTTTGGATGATTTCTCTCAACAACAACAAAATATCACAGCTCAGTACACACACAAAAAACATACAAGGAAAAACATATCATTCAATGAAATACTTGGCTTTGTATTATGAAAGAAATGAATCGTTGTTAGTGATATAAACCGATTTCTTTCGACACATCGGTATCCTTCTAAAACACTGAAAACATACAAAGAAAAACGTGATACGCTTGTCTTATTATGAGCTATGCTATTCGTTCCTGAAAGGAATCAATCGTCCCATAACATATTATTCCTTTCATGAAAAATAATACATCATGAGTCGAACACATATTGTTCCTACTAAAACACAGAAGCAGGTGTTGGCCAATTTCAAAATTACAGGTGATATATTGTTGGCTTCTAAATTTCAACATCGCAAAATATACTCTTGCTTCGAAATTCAATACTAAAGTACTTGATAGTTTGGTATTAAATTAAATAAACTCACTGAAACATTGACGTCTTAGATAACCTGTAACATATAGCATGTATAGTCGACTGGAAATAATATCCCGTAATAATCCATTGTCATAACGCATTGTCTGAGTGACATCATAATTCACCTGCTGTTGTCCGTTTGAGGCAAAGCCGTAGTTGTTCCCCCTTTATATTGGTGTTCATCCTACATAAGACACGAATACATAAACCAAGCAATACCGATTTACAAATTCATTTATGAATGAAACATACATCGGCCGATCAACGACAAATACATATATTAAAATGATGTATTACATTGTTACTTTGTAATTCAAATAATATATCATTTTAAATTCTATATGTTTCGTATTGATTTTTAGCAACCGGTATTTTTAATACTTTCCTAGCGAGTTTGTGGAAGCGGTACACATGCCATGCAAAATATCACCTGGGCGACATCGTAAACATCTGACGAATAATTCAGTATAATTCCACATCCCGGCGTATTGATTCAGCTCCTACGTCTACCTGTATAGCTACGTTAACACGGTGGTTACTCGCAGGCGTAACGTACGCGAACAGAAAATATATTTCACAACAATTGTCGTTATTACGACCGCGATTTATTGCTACGCCGCGTAACTTACGTCGATCATCAGCGGCGGGAATAAATGTTGATTATTCATTTAAACCTCGCAGAGAATCCTCACAATCACTTATTAATCAACATGGTTCCCTTTCGAAATTTTGCGTGGTGATGTTTGCCCTCATCTTTCGGTATTATAGGTATATTAGTAAAAAATGGTTATATTGTTTGCATTAGAAATAAAAAAGTATTATACACATACACCGGTCACCACCTACACGCTGTTTACTTCGTATAACGTCGATTCCTAAAACACACCGCGCTACGATACGACGTTTGCTCACTACACCACCAACAAGGGGCGGGCTAGTGAGGATTTAGAGTGAGGTTTTAAAGTCCTCAATTTGTTAACACCTAAATTGTGCCATAACTCTATAATCGTTTAAAAAAACATTCCACAATCTGCCCAAACAACATCTTTAATATGTTCATAAAATGTTCGGTCTTTGTTCGCTCCCGATGTATTTCAGAATAGTATTGAGATTTTGTTTCATTTAAACATTGTATAACAGTAACCAGTAAAGTCACTACTCCTGTTTTCTCTTGCTAAAAATCGGGAGAAAATTGACCGGAGTAACGAAGCGTAACTTACGCCAGGTTACCGTCCACACTATTCAATCAGTACAATCACTCACCACCGCTACTCTTCCTTACTCCACTCTTACTCTCCCTCGTTTGAAAGTAGCTTATGTGACTTCTATTTTATTGGTGTCTTTTAGCATACCACAGATATTTCGTTTACGGTATTATAGTTACAATCAAAATCGAGATCAATTATTTTCGAACAAACTAACCCATGTAATGTCGGTTCTCTTAAAAACGATTTGAAAGACGCCACTGTAATGCTATTTTTAGTTTTTGATTTAGTGTAAATTACCAATCATACTCAATGCGACATCTGGTGGTTTTTTTTGGAATAGAAGTATATTAATGTTTATGTTTTTGTTCCTTTCAAGGGTTCACCATGTATGCACGTTAGCACAGCCTTATCCAAATGCTTATATCAATGCGCATCTTTGTTTCATTCCGTAGGGTATGAAACTAAATAATTTATTCTATACCATGCCAATAGCACAGGATGGACAGTTGTTGTCCTCCCGAAGTTAATATCACCAACTGTATCAAGCGAATAAACTAAAACCAGTAAGTCGTAACACTTTACGAACATGATTATTGAATTGGGGAAAGTATACTTTAGGTCCCAGATACTGGTATACCGATATTGTTTAATACTGGAACATACAAGTTGCCATTGCCAGTTTCGCTCGATATTAATTATAGGGTTACTTGTATAATTTCTCTCAAAGACTTCAGTCACAGAAATTGTAATACAAGTAATCGTCTTTGAAAACGATTTTGAAACTTCCCGGACACGTATTGCAAGGTGTTAGCCTCTATTTGTACTTGCGCAATTCCATTGAGGTATGTCATGTTTGACACATTCAAATACGTGACATGCTTATTAAGATTATTAATAAATAATAAGAAAGCATTTACCGGTAGCATTTATTCGCAAGATCCTTATGAACCTTCACGATCTGAACTTGTGCTCCGGTTCCAGGCCCAGTTGACTAAGGGTGATACAGTTATCAGTACGTGATATGGAATGACGATTGCTTGCGCATTGCTGATACTATAAGCGTCTGGGTGTTGCGCCGACTGTAAAAGGAAATGGGGGATAATGTGTTAGAACTTTCGGAGACTGGAATACTAATGAAGTCAATCCATGTATTCAAACTGAACTTGAGATCTGACTGTGTTATGTTAGACCATGATAGAACTTCGGTGGAATATTAAACATTATTTTCTAATACACACTGTTTCCTAAAATGTTATAGATACCTCTAGACATGATGAGTTTGGATATTCCTGTCTGTTATCTAGAAGAGAGGAAATGCATCATCATTGATGGGGAAGTAATCAAAGTGTAATTATATTAATTTGCTTTTAAAATGCTTCCGGAACGTTTCATTGGTTAACTCTCAAGAGAAATGCGAATTAATAAAATGTAACGATGTCTTTTCCTTCTTTTAACATGAGACATAAGTATGTCGCACTTTAAAAAAATAAATATTGCTGTAATAGGTTTACTCTGTATTAACCTGCCCCACTCTGAAGTGTGTCATTTGTTAATAGCATCTTACTAACCCGGTTTCTCTAACAAGTCTATATCAGACTGAACCTATTTACGTATTCATTCTATATCAGACTGATTACGGCAGTATTTTTGACACCGTATAATTGATATTTGTGAATAATTGTAAATCATACATATCCGTATTCATACTGGATATCCTAATTACAAGTCTGGCTAAGCAGGCAGATCGGGGTAGGATCTGGATTGCCCTTAGGTTATCCAGGCCTACGGCCCAAAGATCTGCTATATGTTAAACGGGCCACAGGGGAGGCCGGTTGTGTCTGTTCTGTCCCTTGAAGGTTTTTACCGTCGCTTGGGCTTGCCTTGGCTTCGGGTTTCCCTTCTTGGGCCGAACAAAAAAACCAAAAAAATGTTCAAACACAAACTGGATATCCTACTAGCTATGGTATTTACGGAATATATTGAACTAAGCTTTATTCCGTAACTGATGCGATAGATGCGTGTTTGGTCTTAATAGACTGTTTGTCAAGTTGAAGGAAACCAGGTTGCACCGTACATAATTATGTTTCTCATTAGTAATCGATACATACGTTTTGTGTGTGTGTGTGTGTGCAAAATGAAGGTATTCCATACACGTTAACATGTTTGAGACACTCTGTAAATACGAACGTCGCCAATGAAAGTTATAAATTGCGCTTCCTGCTCGAGGGGCAAGAGTAGATAATGGCGTGAATAGAGTACGAACGCATCAATTTATGTTGTTAAATTCTTAATGCGGGACCCTGGGTCTGCTTTCTAAAATCAATCATCTAGTCCCATCAATGTGCAACAACTAATCTTTTGCATTTACAGAGGATGTTGAACTTTCATATTACATTTCAACTTACGGAGGTCTCATAATTAAATTGTGACATTTTCAGACAGAACTAGGTTGTGCATGACTTTTATATTTTGATTGCATATATCAAAGGTTGAAATACTCTGTACAATGACCCTTACGTTTTTGAAATTAAGCATGACTATAAATAATTTGATGTATGGTACGATTTTGGCATTGTGGTCAGTATATGCTGTCGGTAATACTACGAGCAACCGCACGATACCTCAGCTGTTGGAAGCATAAGACATGTACACATTTACGTAAATCATAAAATAAAGACTATATGTACATTTATGTGTACTTTAATGACACACGACCTCTATCATTGACGCAGCTAGGATTTGGACGAAAGAGTTGCTGTGGGAAATGATTTGGGCTGATGATAATATGATGATAGTACGCAAATTGTAATTATTGTTGTAATTATTGTTGTGAACTTTTAAATGTCGTGTTAACAGACACTTTCTCTCCAACTCTTCAGAGTATGTTGGCTAAGCTCTCTCGATGTATCAATGACCTCCAGATATTATTTTTCTTCTCTTATTTTTTAATTTTTATGTTCTCTCTTCTCTTGTATTTTTGATTACTTTCTGGGTTGCAGTGAATCAATCGATTGGCCCACCAGAGCTCTATGTTGAGAGTTACCCGTTTGATTTGTAATCACTCAGTTCATTAACTTTGTTAATGTCTGTTGGGCTATTGTTCACATTTGCTCTTTATATACAAAAAAAAAATACAAAAAAGAAAGGTGTTGATGGATTGCTCGAAAGTTGGCAAGAAACAACATAATGTAATGCTTATTGTTGAGTGATATCGTATACAAATCATGGTCAAAGGGGGAGTCCTTTTTGAACACACCAAGACCTTATTGCTTAAACGTTAAGGTTATTCTTAAGTTATTGTTCTTAGTTCTTGACTCTTCTCGTGTGGAATGTTTACTTTAGTCAGTTAGTTGAGACGGGTGATGTCCCCGAAATAAAATGGCTTTCCAGACCTTTCTTTCCTTCATAGCTGTCTTGAAGTCTTGCTGCGTTGGGGATGCCAAAACATGTTTGTGTTGGTAATCCAGTGGATTAGCTTGGATGCTGCGATGGTTTCTCACTCGTGGAACATTGACCAGCAAATATGGTTCTCCACTGGTTCGCTCTAGTCTTATGGCTAATTCATGACAGATATCCATATAGTTCCACGTTTGTTACAGGTTGTTGCTAGTGAACATTGAAAAATGTTTAAGAAGTCATAATTCGATCGATTTCAAAATGTCATTAAGCCAACCTTAGAAATAATTCCTTACTATTCTTCATATAAGTCAACTTAGAAAGATTCTTAACTTTTATGAAACAGAGCACGTGCATTTCGCGTGGACACTTATATATACGAACCTGTTTATGGTAAGATAAAATGCGCATTCTGTATGTTATGAGCGGGGAAACCGTAAAAATAAACCATTGTCCCTCCTTGTCATTCCTTTGACAATCAGGTAAACGTACGATGTAGTGAACATGAAACATAACACATGTATAATGCAATGCCCCGTCCTCGCATATTGCATTTTAGCGCGTTACTTAAACATACACCGTGCGCAATCATGTCTTGAATACGTTGGCTACTGAAGTAGGCATCACATATAGTGCATAGATGCGTATTAATGTATACATTATTCAGAGCAAATACCGTTTCAGCATATCGTCACATTATGGCGGTGTTTTGCCGTTAGAGATCTTGTCAATGTCACTAACGAAAAGGTCGATTCCAATATCATTCGAGCGTTAGATACATACTATCGTGTTTGCTACATGCATGTAATAATAACAGGACTTTAATGAGCGGATGCGACATCAAACACCAATAAGTCTTTACCACTTCCACGCGACAGGCGACTGCAGACAAAGGTTGCACAAGTTCACAGAATGATTAAAAAATGTCAAAATTATTCAATATCATCGCGATATTTGGAATCACCAAGAGACTCACATTAACATAAGTACAATTGTTTCAGTAATTATAGAGAAAGGCTTTGAAAGTTTGAATTTAGTTTGAAAAGAACTATTTTGCATATAGTATTCAAACCACCCGAGTAGAGAGTGTAAAGCATTTTGTTTGTTTATCTGTTTTTTCCCCTTTCAAAACGTGTTTATGTTATCCGCGTCTACCAACTTTGTGCGATCATTTTGACGAAACCAAATCCCGGGGCTTCGTATGGGTATGAGAGCTTGTTAAATATTACACATAGGGAAGGGTGTAACCCATGGTATTTTGTTATTGTGTATTGTATCAAATTCAAACTTAATGTTATTATTAATGTTTTGACCCAAACAAATGTATTTACCTTAATGAATTGCACAAATGTGCGTATTTGGATTAATTTCTAGCCTGGAAACATCTTTTGGAATTGTTGGCCAAAGTAAGGCGCTATTCGGACTCTTAGGTCTGTATGCAAAAAAGAGTTAGACCGGGTCTAAAGTTAGACCTGGGCTAAGTGGATTTTAGTTTTATGAAATGCACACCTTTAATTACATTTCCTTCTCAACTTAACTAATAAATGGTAAAGATTCGGATGCAAAGTTCAAAAATAGCACAACATATCTCATGAAAATGCAGAGGACAACAGCTTTTGAGGCATGATAAATTTCATTTAGACCAGGTCTAACTTTAAACCCGGTCTAACTCTGTTGTGCATACGGACCTAAGTCATCATAACGTCTTACATCTTATACTGTATTTCGTATTTGTATCAAAAATGCATTATATTTTCGAAAGTTGTGCGCTAATGTTATTTTACATTATGGTGAATCCAAAATACAATTAAGATGAAAAAAGCCAGATAACAGTAAAATAACCCTTTTTCACCATGTTCCACGATTCAACTCAATGACCGATTGCCGTTTTATCAATCAATTATAACAAGAGGATAAGCATTTTATGGCAAATACTACTTAAGTCTACTTTAAATGTATGGTCATGGTACTAGAAATACTTCACAGTATATATTCCAAGATACTTAATAAGCATTGTATGATACATCTTATTATTTATTTGTGTTTTTATACCACAGCGAAGCATTTTATTTTGACTCATAATATTCTTGCAATGCTTAAGTGTAAAATCGTATGCATGACATTCATGCCAAAGGTGAGGTTCATGAAATCATTTCAAATTTTAATTATTAACATATATATTTACAAGTAAATGGAACATATTGTGAGTAAGGTAAATAAAGGGTAAAACATGTAAGCCTCCACCCCATTTTTTAGTATAGATCACGTTTGTTTGCATACCTCTACACACAATTGGACATTTTGAGAGATTGAACATCTTATGAAAAGCAAAAACACGTACCTACCTATTGTAAATTTTTCCATTTCAGTATCTTTATTACATTTCCCAACAGAGTCACATTTCTTAAAAATGATGTTTTCAGAAAAAGTGTAACGTATGCTTTCAAACCGGATGCAATATTAGAACGAAATGTCCTAATGCCATTATCATTTGGCTGAAGTAGGTTTTAAAAAATATAGCATGTGCTAATGGGATTTATCTTGACTCAGCAGCTGTTTGAAAATAAAAAAAGATCCATCGTTCGATTCATTGTTACAATTGACCTTGAACCATCCTCCTTAGTCTTTAACATTTATGGAATTTTACCTAAAATGACCAATGGCCCTCTTTCGGACTAGAGTATGATTTGTTGCGCGTCAAGTTGTTCATTTCCCCGAACTATCGTTTCAATTGTCTTTATTTAACTGCTGTATAATTCCCCTCTGATAATTGCATGTGATGGGTAATGTTCTCATTGCTTCAGTTACCATATCCTGAAAATGTCAATGTTTATTCTGGGCTGGTGTTTTACATGAATACAAATTATATTAACACAGATAAATGCGTAAACCTTTCGATCTGATCTCGTCGCACTAAATGCAACACATTAAGTATAATCAAGGTGTGCAATCTCTACATTCCTAACCCAATGGCTTCTGATCACTCTAGAGTCTAGAGTATAATCAGGTGTAAACGCCGAGTTGTTCATTTGTCAAAAATATCATTTCCCTCATTTGTTCTGATAGCACTCTATATATTTACTTACAAAGTGCTCAAGCGAGGATTGCATGTGATTGGTAACGTCCCCGTTATTTCAACATTGATATCCTGAACTGTCGATTTTCATTCTGGGTTAGTGCTTTGACTAGAATCAATTAGTAACCCAAACAACTGCGCTACTGATTTGTCAATTCACGAAATCAATTCATCTTACTTAGTTTTACTAAGCAACGGGCACATACTATGAAAGGGAACTATACTAACACATCTCATTATTGTTTAAGTGCGGGGGGAGGGGGTATTCAAAATGTAAATATCATGTCTATCCAAGAACCTGAACTAATGCTATTGTTTAAGTAATGCTATGGCGTTTGATATATTTAATGTTTTTGATTTGACTAAAATCGGACACTCGGTTCTATAGATATGATAGATTCGGCTCCATAGTTCCCTCCGTGTAGTCATTCTACACATACCATCCTAGTATGGTGACATAAGAATTATATGGGTTTTTTAATATTGATTATTAAGGTATTAACCAATCAGAGGTGACCAGAGTCAGCATATATGTTGACACTTCTTAATAAGGGCTTCAATATAGTATATGTATAACGTCAACGTGTCATTACTTCGGAACATTAAGTAAATCGATCTCAAAGTTAATGCCCAAACACCCGAAACCCTCCATTCACCTTAAGTCAGTTTCTTGCATATTTTACATGTCGGTAAATTGTCACGCGAGCTGTACTCAAATGAGGATATTCATAACATCTCAGGCTGTGTCATAACACTTCAGGTAATTCCGTGACTGCTATAAGGATGATAACCTTGATTTCGTACCTATTAGAAACAAAAGCATTACATTGATTTACTTAACATGTCAATTTTTATTCTCGGTTAGTATATTCACAATAATCCATTATTAAATAAAACAAGCATGTACACCTTCTTGCAAAGTAATGAAGTTAATGTATCTGATCTCGTTGCACTAAAGGCAATTGACATATTTATAAAATACGAACAGTACTAAAACATACCATTTCATTGTTTCGTATTTTAATTAAATTTTGTCAAGTTCTTATTTTAGCATAGGTTACATTGTCACAGGCTGTTCCTAAATCAATAAGTTCAATATCAGCTCAAGGCGGCATGTTTTTGCAATATATTTAACTCACTTCGAGTATTCTCTAGACTATTCTAAGGTTGATAACTTTGATTTCGCACTTCTAAAAACATTTCATTTTCTGTAATAATCACGCCAAAATAATGAAATAATGATTTTTCAGATGTATGACTAACCAAGTTTGAGATGGGAAATGTACTATAGTACGTTTAGATACAAGAAAGATGAACATTGTAAGCCTTTTGATTTTGCGAAGCATTCGTCTACGTTGCCACTAGTTGAATATAAGTAACCAACGTAAATTTAGCATCACCATACGTACAGGTACATATCACTATTGAACTTAAAGCAATGCTTAAGGGATTGCTGGCATTGTTCTCAGTTTAACTTCGAGTCATACGTACTACATTTTGCCTAAAGACCATATTTACCATATGATTAAATTATTTATCTTTCCCTAGATTAGGCCAGTGCACATAAACGGTAACAAAAGTGCTCCTTGCTGGATTCGAACCGACAACCTTCGTATAACTCCCCAGAGTAGACAAGTGCACATAAACGATGAAAAGAAAAGCTTATTGCTTGATTCGAACCGGCCACCATCGTACCACATGGTTAAATATGTGCCTCCCGCCTCTTGAGGAAGACGAGCAGACGTGTATGGAGGAAATTCATATGAATACAGAAGGAATCTTACGGTTTACCAATACACAACAGATAGTATGTTATTGTTTGACATATCAGTACTTTTTAATGACCAGAACATTTTGAATAGTAAAACCGAAGCAAAGGGGTGTTTTGAATCGAAATTCGATCCACGCTCTTTAAATAGTGTAATATTTACAAATATCACGTGTTCATCTAAGACCTTATTTAGGAACCTACTGTAAATGCAATTATGCCCCCGGGTACAGATTCATCATATTTGCTATAAGAATGCTGCTTGTAGAGAAACCTATGAAGAGATTCAGTAGGATCAAAATCAAATTAGACACTCGCGTAATCCACGACAATGCATTCCAGGTTACGTTCCAGGTTACTCCTGGGGAATTTGGAGGGAAAGCTGGTGGGTTATATGGTTTAAGATAATACCTCTCTATGGAAATGAAAGGTTAATCTGTTTTTCATCTCTGAGATTGAAAACATAAATATAGCCAAAGGAATTTAATTTCCTATGTGTGTTGACTAAAAGTTCGACCCAAGCTCCTGTTATATTTACTAAAGCTATCCGTTGTCCCTGCTATATGAGCTTGGTAAACCCGAAAGATCTATATTGATTAACGTGTAACTGGAGGATTCTAAATGTAATGAGATATCGTAGGAATGATATTTGTTAAATAACGTCATGTGTTACTCGAATGGCATCTGTTTGTATAGACACAATAGCGGTCACATTTTTATGTTTCAATATGGCTTCGTGCTGCATACGAGCCTCAAATCGCATTGAAAAGGGAAAAACGTACTCACGGTATGCGCAGAAAAATAAAAATTACTTAAATTATAGTTAATTTTCGGATGAATCAATTATTTGTAACAGTTTATTCAATATTTGGAATTTTACGATGGATATCCACGATTACGTTCGAAATATGTTTCTAAAGTATGACCAACTTCGGGTTGATCGAAAATAAGATAACCAAATCTACGATATTGTGACCGTGTTGAACAATTAAAATAATGCTATTGTAAATGGCATTGCAATTGATGATACTGTTGGACTTTGTTTAAAACAGATATCGAAACTTATGTCAAAGAGAGAAATGTTACTAATTTTACCCTGAATTCAATGTGCCTCCAGTAATCGCATTACGAGTCAATCGCCTGTATATCCAGACATTCGTAACCATCGATTAAAGGCAATATCAGGGGTAATAAATCATCTGTGATTGTACCGAGTTTCTACCATATCTGTGAGTTATTACACCGCCTGCAGCTGCTGCTGCAGCGTTTGGGTAACCAACTTAAGGCCGTTGCTACTCTGTCGAGCTTGTACAATTGACTGTGCCCTATGGGGGGTCTATAAAATAACACAGTCTGTTTTTGAACGAGCAAAATTTGTGGGATATATCCAAAATAATTGTAAAAGAAAAATGTTCATTCTCACAATAATTTCATAAGTCCATTCACTCCATAGCTGTTTTTAAATAGCTTTAACCTTCGAAATTAAGTTGGGTGGAGCAGCAAGCCCAAAATGTTAAGTTTATCATTTGTTATGTTATACAAATTATACTTTGAACTTCAATTTGTTATAAAAACTAGTGCTGTTTCAAATTTCGAGAAAATCACGATATAGTATTGCTAAAGCAGATTTTAGTTATAAAAATGGGGACTTTGAATGACCTAATGTGGCAATACTCTAGTGTCTTTTGGTCAAGCAAGCCCGCAAGCAAGTTTCAAGCATGTGGGCATGTTGTCGATGGATTCTTGGCCTGCCAATTTCTGGTTGAAACAACACCCAAATTGTAGGGTTTTAGCATGTTTTAGCATGGTTGTATAAAGACATTTTAGCTTTGAACTTCAATTTGTTATAAACAGTAGTGCTTAGTATTTCAGATTTTATAAAATAAAAAAAGGTTTGAGAAAAGTCGCGATATGGCATTTCTAGAGTAGATTTTGGTTTCAATGCCAATTTGGCTACTTAAAATGCTAAATATAAAACGAGGCAAGACTGTATTGGCTAGACAAAGTCGGAACATGTGTTCATGGGGCGGTCATGGAGCAATTACAACTATCTTGTTCTGTCAATATGTCAAAAAATATATTCAAAGTTGCTCAAAACAAAGAAGAGGCTAGAACCTAATGGCATAGTGACCATTGTTGGCTATTTCAGTCCTTCTTCATATCACACTAAAACGGTTGGGTTGTTATATATACGATGTTTTAGCAAGCTCAGATATCGCTTTCTCGTTTGCTGTTTGTCAGAAAATATTTAAACGTTATTTTAAATCAATTATATGGTAGACGGTTTAGCATTGCAATCCTAATAATAGATGGGGACGGGTAAAAGTCGATATGACTGGACAGGTTATTATTCTTCGATTTAAGTACGGTTTTGAGAATTATCAAATCTTTTCGGTATGGACGGACTCTGCCATTTGTGACACTGAAAAATAGACATGTGATAATATACAGTTTAAAAATAGGAGATTTGCCATTACCTATCACGATTAGTCGATTTGTCATTAAATTATTATCCGCAATTTGCAGCGTGCTAATAACTTAACACATGCTTACAATTCACATATCATAATGTTGCTATTTCCCGGTGTAAGATAATTTCAAAGATGCAATTGTCAACATAATATACTCTCAACTGATGAAAGCCTGGTTCCTATTGTTGTAAGTTTCAGCATTATTTATATTATGTTACAGAATGAGTTCAAAATATATCGGAAACTCCTATGCAACCGGGACCATATTCTGATTGGAAAAAGTCAAGTTTCAACACAATTTCCTATCGCCAACATTCGAACTTTGCGCGTCCGTAGATATTAAATTCTCATTCCTGACCCGTCGGGCACATAACCAATGTATACGGTTACGAAATAGGAAGACAGTACGGTCCTCTGCCGTTGAGGTATAAAATATCATCTCATCAATCATGCGGGTAATCGAAATTCATTTAAATGTCACACTATACGCGCGCTGGGTATTAAGTTGTAATATGACAACTTTGACATTTTACATGTCAATAACGAGACTTTTAGTAATATTTGACAAAGTATCGGTTCTGGACTGCTACGTTATCCGTGACTAAACACGAACTTTTCAGCGTACATTACTTCCAGTTGAAATCCCATTGTGAAACTGCCCGACCTGCCTTGTTGTAAGTGTCACTGATTCCGAAGGTTATCGTTGCGTTACAGACTAAATGCAAGGCATATCGGGAACCCCCTTGCAACCGAAACTATATTCTGATGGGAAAAGATCGAGTTTCAATGCCACTTGATATCGCCGAAATTTACACTGAACACATCCGTAGGATGTAAATATCCATTGTTTCTTCCCCATCGGGCACTTAACCAATGGATACGGTCGCAAGGTAGGAAGAAAATACGGCTCCTCTGCTGTTGACGTATAATCATCTAATCAATCAAGCGGGTAATCAAAAATCGTTTAAATGACACACTATACACACAATGATTATAAAGTTG
Source organism: Ophiura sarsii (assembly GCA_035610835.1). NCBI lineage: Eukaryota > Metazoa > Echinodermata > Ophiuroidea > Amphilepidida > Ophiuridae > Ophiura > Ophiura sarsii. The sequence goes on along the minus strand of CM069444.1, from coordinate 13,248,126 downwards.
TAACATATGACGTGTTTGATATTTCACTTTATGTAACCGTAACATAACTGAAAACAAGAACATGTGCTTAAAGGAAGGGGAAAACTGCTTAAATAATATATTTCCATTTAGTTAAATACAATACGTCTTGTCGATGTTTTTGAATTGGCTGTCATCGTATATGTATATTGTCAGGCACTAATTTAATTAATTCAGGTAATTCCAAATGATTGACAGATAGCATACTATTACGTAACAGGATGAACAGCCTTCCTTCTGAAGTTAATATCATCAACTGCGTCTAGCTGATAGTGAAACACTAGTAAGTCGTAACATTTACGCGAAATGATTTCTATTTGTTTTATGTAAATACTGATTTCAGTTGGTTTCATAGTGATACTTTCTGGTAATGTTATGCCCGATCCTTGGTTGGACAGCGTTGTGCATTGACTGCAACTGAATAAAACGTTATACCATGAGAAGTGTTAGAATTTATATTTTAAATTGCAGAGCCCGAAGAAATTTGTGGTCTTATCATTAGTTTAAAATAATTTCACAATTGCTTTTCAGGAAGCTATTTTTTTTACCCCGGATGTCCATGGAATATTTTTAAACCAACTTGGGGAAATTTAAAAAGGGCCTGGGATTCTCGGCAATATTTAACCTCACAATATGCCTTGCTATCCTCTTTGAACAAGTAATTTAAGGGATGATTATAATAATGAGGATACAAATTCTGGGAAATGCAATGTTGTTAAAGCGTTCAAGGTGTGGAAAGACGTACAAATACAACCCTGTCCTTATTACAGTCCAAGTGTAACATTTCTTTCGAAGACCCGTCAGTCACAAAGGTTGTCATACAAGTAATCGTTTTTGAAAATGATTTTGACACTTCCAGGACACGTAATTGCAAGGTGTTATCCTCTATTTGTACTTGCGCAATTCCATTGAGGTATGTCATGTTTGACACATTCAAATACGTGACATGCTTATGAAAGCATTTATACGCCCTGTTATACGCAAGATCCTTATGAACCTACACGATCTGAACTTGTGCTCTTGTTCTAGGCCCAGTTGACTAAGGGTGATACAGTTATCAGTACGTGATATGGAATGACGATTTCTTGCGCGTTGCTGATACTATAATACACGTCTGGGTGTTGCGCCGACTGTAAAAGGAAATGGGGGATAATGTGTTAGAACTTTCGGAGACTGGAATACTAATGAAGTCAATCAATGTATTCAAACTGAACTTTAAATTCGACTGTGTCATGTTAGACCATGATAGAACTTCGTTGGAATATTAAACATTATTTTCTAATACACACTGTTTCCTAAAATGTTGACCCTCTAGACATTATGAGTTTGGACAATCCTGTCTGTTATCTAGAATATAGAAAATTATTCATCTCTAATGAGGGAGCAATAACATTGAAATTATATTTCCTTTTGCTTGTAAAATGTTTCCGGAAAGGCTCGTTAGTTAACTAACAAGAAAACTGTAAAATACAAACTAACAAATGTAATAATTTCCTTTCTTTCTTTTAACAAAAGAGACATACGTATGTCGCAATTTAAAATAAATATTGCTGTACGTAATAGGTTTACTCGCTTTTAACCTGTCCCACGTTGAACCTATTCATAGCAAAGGTCCATTTTGGCTAGTTCACCAAGGGTGAACTAGCTTACATCTGTTCATTTGGTGACAGTTTGAATAGAGTTTGAATTGAGTTTAGTCAACCTTGATATAGGATATAGCTGGTCAGAGTGGACATAAGTGTTTAACATTTTTCATTTGCATTCGTTAATAACACCTTTATACATAATAAGGCTTCTCACAACATACGTTAGTAATCAATACAAATTTGGCCATTAAAGCATTTAATTTAGCGCACTTATTTTGGTAAGGCTTATTTTCTGTTCTACACGACTATTGAATCCATGTAACTTTCATATAATATTAAACGGAAAAACTATTTGTTGTTGCAAAACAGATGTATTTCTTACACGTTAACTTGTTTGGGATACTCTGTAAATACGAACGTCATCGACGAAAGTTATAAATTGCGCTTGCTGCTCAATGGTTAAGAGTAGATAATGACTTGGATAGAGCACAGACCATTCTTCGTATCAATTTATTTTCTTTAATACTTACTGCGGGATCCATTTTGCATTTACTAAATCCATTTGTACTGAGTCTGGTGCTCAGATAGATCACTCACCTTGTTCCATCAAAGTGCTACGAACCAATTTTTGAATTTATAAACAGATGTTGAACCTTTTCCATAATACATTTAAACTTACAGCGGTTTATGTCATCATGTTTATATTGTGACCTGTCCTGTGCCTAAATGTTAATTTTCAATTGCACTCTCTCTGTACAATTTCCTTTTGTGAAATTGGAAATATTGCTATCAAAGGTTTTGGATAATTTAGGTTACAGAAATCCAATTCTATGTATGGAGAAATTTTAACCGTGTCAAATGTTTCTTGTCGAATTGGATGTGGCTACCAACTCAGAGTGGGACCATACCACATACATAAGCAGCCTGGGAATTCCCAAAAAATAAATTGCATACCTCACAGCCCTATAGAAGGCATGGGAATTCCCAATTTTAAAAACAAAAAGGAACCTGGGAATTCCCAAAAAATAAAATGCATGCCTCACACCCCTATAGAAGGCATGGGAATTCCCAATTTTAAAAACAAAAAACAACCTGGGAATTCCCAATTTTTGAAGCAGTTTTGGTCACACCCCTATAGAAGGCAGCACAATTTTGCAGTGGGAATTCCCAAAATTTTCAGTAAAAAAATGCTTGCCTTCTATAGGGGGTGTACCATTAATAAATGGAATAGCCCATTGTTCGCCTAAAAAGGAGCCAGATGTACGTACGTTATGCACAGAGATAACCTGAAAACAACGCTTATTCATTATCATGCTATCCTTCTTGCAAGTCCTCAGACAATATTGTGAATATGTAGTCAGCATACAACATATCACATAATGCAATGCCACGTCGTCGCAAATTGCATTTTTGCGCGTTCATTAAACAGACACCGCATGCAATCATATATTGAATATATTGGCTATCGAAGTAGGATAGATAGTGCATAGGCGCGTCTTAATGTATACATTATTTAGAACAAATACAGTTTCAGCATATCGTCACATTATGGCGGTGGTGTTGCCGTTAGAGATCATGTCAATGTCACTAACGAAAAGGTCGATTCCAACATCTTTCTGGCGTGAGAGGCTTTTAAATGTCAATTATTCTGTATTCTTGTTAGATACACGACAGTGTTGTTTGCACCATGCATATATATGATCATCAAGGAACTTAAATATTACGACATCAACTGTTCCACCAAAAGCTCTTTAAACCATGTCTTCCCGGGGGAGGGATGGAATTGTTGATAACTCCTCCTTTGTATTAACTTTTTCAAAACTGTTTAATGTAATCGTCAATTAAATCTCCGTGGTCATTTAACATTTTAAATAAACAAACAAACCCGCAAAAACACACATCCCGGGGTAAAATATTGTTAAGGTAGCTTGTCAAAGTTGAACGTTAGGTCGGATGGTGGTGGTGGTGGGGGGCGGGGGGGGGGGGGGGCGGTCGTGCAACTTACGATTTTTTTATTGGGAGTGTTATCTACTTTAAAAGTGATATTGATGTTGTATATAACTTTTCTATTACATTTTATTGATATTCTTATGGATTTCTAGCCATGAAATAACTTTATTATTTGGCCATGGTAGAGCGCTATTCGGACTCTGGGTCATTATGTTGTGACATCACATGGGGTTGGTATCAATGTACAGGGGAGACCAATAGCTTGACAGTGGTACTAAACATAATGACACAGCGCATTTAATAACGAACACATTTCAGTATCTCTAGATACATTGGTATTTATTTGATTAGATGAAGGCCAATTCTTGATATTCCTGTTATGCATAGCTGACAAAGGTCATTATAGTAATATTTCTGTTTGAACAGATTTGAAGTTGCATCGTTAACTTTTAAATACTCATTTGATACCGTACACAATACTTATTCACACGTTCAATCCCGCTTGCCAATTTATTGCATAACCTTTATCAATGATACTAATAAATAGTTCCAGCTCTTTAGCATACAAAGTACCGTTGCGTTTATTCAGCGTTCATATGTGTTGGAGGGCTTTTTCGCTGCTTGTTAGGTTTATATATAGAAACGCAGACTCTTCCCGTGAATACATCTTAAGGACTAAGTTAAGGACTACTCAATCCAGTCAAAATAACGATACGATGGTATTTGTTTATGTTGAAGTATCTGTAGGCTACCGCAATTGCCTCCTGGATAGCATGCACAGTAAGTAAGCAACGGTGTTTCCAATACCCTTGAGATGGCAGTAGAACTAAATATAACGTCTGTTTGGTATCCCTTGAGAATATTGGAAGGAATTATATAGCGCGTGGAGAAAATTCACAGTCTAACCAAGGGCAGTGATTATCATGATAATTAACTTTATACTGACTTACATCATTACATGCGATTAATCGGTCAAATGTCTGGGTCACCGGAGCTCAAAACATGCGATAATGGAAGTAATTTGCATTTGGTGACATTAGAGGACATTAGATGAGGGTGCTGCCACAATGCTTCTAAAATATAATGTTCCATATTGCCTATTCACTTTTGTACCGGCTATTTAGCTTTTGGCCGGTTATAAATTCTCCAATTCCCAGATTAGGCAGGCCAGGCAGGTGTCATGCCCTAAAGCACTGTGTTGACCCCTCGTGTAAACCCCTCATGTAACAATGGCAGCGGACTAACAGCCTGATATAACAGACATATTATGGCCTCAGGGTCTTTGGTCTGTAATAAGTATATAAGTAAGTATTGAGGCAGTGGAACGGTGGGGGCGGCAGGCTTTTTCTTTCTGCAACCATACGGATGCCGTGATGCATCTCTTTGTTTTACTAACCTTTATTCCGTATAGCCATACCACATTTAGAAGGTCCCTATCCTCCTCTGAAATCCGACCTCTCTCTGATGGTAATTAAAAAGGGTTTGGGCCTAAATTGTTAATTCATTCAAAAATAAAATTTTGATAACACCGTTTTGCTGCAGGAACTTTTAATTCGCCTTATAAGGGATGCAATATCATCCAGGTATATGTCGATGTAATATCATTCCTGCCCTACGGGGATAATTAAAATAAGCCTACAGTTAATTTATAGATAGGTAACATGTGGATACTGCTGTGATTGGGAAATGGAAATCATTAACCAGCTCCCGTTGTTACTATAATTATAAGACCCCTATGGAACATTTCACTTCATTATTATTATAAAGCCATTTTCACGAAATAATTTGAACTGTTGAATAATTATTTATCTTTCAAACTATAATAACTTGCATAGGCCTTTTAATATTCAGAACAAAAATCTTGTCTTATTAAATCAACATTGAGTCGTAATCGTTTTGACAAAAACTATTGGCATTATTATGAACCGATGTCGTACCTTTCTTGATAGTGTTTGGTAAGACATTTAGTTGTAAACGAGTCATACAGTATTTATAGATCAATCAATGCGTATGTGTTGTTTCGAGAGAAACTAGACAATTCAATGCACGCACGCTGATGTTGATGTGTGAATTATGACTTGACCCCGCAGGCGGAGTGCTATTGTGAGCATATCAACATGTGCGCAAGTGCTTTTTTTAATTCTTTTTTTAGAGAAACAAAACATATACTTGTATTGACCTAGATCATATACGACACTATACAAATCAAAATTCAAAATCAAAAAGCATAATTTTCATATATGTAAAAACGAATCAAAACATGTTAACAAGTGTGCTTAAACCCCGCAGTGAAAAACGGCGAACCCGCGATTCATGAACCACGAATCAAAACAAAGCGCGCGGTGCGCTCATTGAATGGCACACACGCGGAGTGCATTAGACACGTTCAATGCACTCCGCGTATTTTAGTTTCTTGCTTTCTGATTGGTTCGACACTCCTAAGAGTGTATGAATTGTATTCAAGGATGACACATGTTAGACTATCCTTTAAACACTTTAGTCAAGGGAACTCGGGCCTATAATGTCGATATGCACCTGGAGAATAAAACTAATAATAGTAGTTATTAGCTTTTAGCTCTCAAAGTATATCAAGGCCAATTTAACCAAACAGGAGTGGATTCGTCTCATAACACCTTAAAGTTTATACTTTTCATCTTGATACATCTTCCTACTAGGATACCTAAAATAACCAAATGCTTTGGGGAATGATTATGTGGTATGTGGATTGACTATAACGGTATAAACCCATACCAAAACAACCATAACATGGCGTTTCTACCGTTCAATAGCATTCGGTTTGCCGCTACGTTGTTAATGAAAAGGATACGCAGTCATAGCCCGAGGATGTCAGATACAGTTATTTAACGGCTTCACGATATCCTTAGGATCGGATGCATTGCTTAACGCATGGGTGGAATTCTGTGGATATCGAGCGATACTTACCTCATTCATATACAGGGAAGGACGCAGAATAAAGTGCAATCAGTACATTGTTCGTATTTCTATTGAGCTCAGAGTGGAATTCACATAATACATGTAACTAATATTGAACATTTTGCAATTGGTTATCAACTTAAAATTACGAATTATAGGAGGTTGATGTGCTCGTGTATTGTATGAATATGCTAACGCAAATTCTAACTTGACTACGTTGGCGATGCAAAACCAGTACGTATGGCGCATTCGTATGGCTTGTATTGTAAATGGCTTGTAAGCAGTACAAATATCAAGTATGGACACCGTGCATTTTATGTAGCAGACATTTAATATAAGGGCCTTTCATGATGTTGACATAGTGATTTTGACATTATAATTGTATATGTCAAATTAGGGGAATTTGTTACGCTCATAAATAAATTAATAATACATTTATCCTTTTAGATTTTGAATAAATTCATTAAGGAACCTGTTCAGAAACGCTCTATGTTGAGTGTATGATGTGTCAGTTTCCTGTTATATCTTGACACTTGTGTAGAACGATAAGTGGATAGATAACTTACACACTTTGTCTGTGGTATTTTTCTCTTACACCTGTTGCTGACGGTGATGTTTCATAATTGAAAAATAAGCCAATATACGATACGGGTATAAAATACGACACTGATTGACATTAGCTGCCTTTATGAAATTCACTTAGTAAATTAAGAATGCATCATTCCAATACAACAAACATCATTGATATATATTTATAAAAAGTGGTTGGCGGTTTTAAATGCAAGCGCCAGCCTGATCGCAGCAGAATGTGAAAGGGCTTTAGTGACCTTGATTGAATCGACCATCTCACTGCGTGTTATTTATATGTTGATATTTTTCAGCGCAGTGCAATCGCTGGCCTTATCGCCGTACGTGTGACAGGATCATAACAGCAATGCTATTGGCATAGTGTATATCGCTCGTCATATTTAGCAATATAATATAGTTATAGACCATTTCACTTCCATGCATTAGGAAAACAACTACATGCGCATGGACTTTCATCATGCTGTGTCTTGCCAAAGGTTTCAGTGCACACTTTTGTTATATAGGATAACACATATAAGAAGCCCATTACGGTTCCGTTCCCTTTATATTCTGAGATGTTTTTGACCACGGATATGCCCTGGTATCCGGGGTAATATATCATGACTTTCTTTGGCTGATTTATTAGATTTATTGCACCACGCCTGTGTATTTTCTAGCCCGGCTACTAGGATCGCTCGCCAAGCACGGCTCAAGGCCCCGCCGCGCCAGGGGTGGTATCCTGGTGTTGTCCATGCGGAAGAACTTTGTACTAGCATGGTATTAGTGGGGATGTTAGAAACGTATTAATTATTTATGTTGTTGCTGTTTTTCTTGTGTTAATGTTAATAACAAAATTAGCTAAAAGTATTCTGACAGAAAATGTTCAAAGTTTACTCATACACAAGTTTATTTAGATTCAATTAAATTGGATAATTTTCTGGGTGGAAAGAAGCCTAAAGTCTTACTTTTGAAAGTTGTTGTGTTGAGAAATTAACACTTTAACTTCATTGAAATTAGTACTATTTCAAATTTGGTTAAAGTCAAAAGTTCAAAATTCGAAAAAAGTCACAATATATTATCCCTGGATCAGATTTTAGTTTTAAAACTGAGCCCAATGCGGCTGAAGGTCACCGCGTGTATCAATTCATGTGGCTAGATTGTAGACAGACTGCCTCAGGGTATTCTCAGCGTGCGGTCAATGTGTTGAATTGAGCAATTCTTGGGTGGATTTTGTTTTAGCCCAATACGCGACTTGTCAAAAACTTGTCAATGTTCTTGCGTTAAGAAACTCAATGTTTGAACTTGAATTTGTTTAAAAACAAGTGTAATTTCAGATTTTGTCAAATATTAAGTTCAAATTTACAACAACAAAAATACAATTATATAGCAGATTCTAGTTTAAATTGTAGCCCAATGGGGCTAAAGACCGACATACTATGCCAATAGCAGGAGCGTTGCAGCGTGGTTACAGCGAGTGCCTTTTCGGGTCGTCTAGACAGTTGGTCCAGGGTGAATCACCCCCATTCACACCATGTTCACTACATGTTTACACACAAATACTAGCATGATAGCCAATTCTATATGTCAGCCCCTTTCAGACCATGGTTAGAAAATATTTGAAACTTGGTTCAAACTATACTGGACGATGGAACGTGATGCAAATTAGTTGCTATAATAATTTAAATCTTTACCCAATGACCAAATAGATTCCTTAAATAATTCCTAATCGATCCTAGTAAAGTCCGAGGTTGGAATTCAGTTATCTGGCGGAATTCTTTACTGAGTGAGACTCTGTTTAATTCCCCAAACAAAAATATAGGATACAACAGTTGTAACTGTTTATACTATCAAAGCAATAATCTCGACAGTTTGTATCCTCTCAAACTGTCTCATCATGCATTCATTGAAACATGATGTATACATAGTGATAACGAAATATAGAAAGAGAGAATATTATCTGTCAGTGTTATGAATATTGTATCTCTGTAATCTGACAGATGTATCATATGGCTGTCACAAAGTGCTCCCACTCTACAGATCTCCGCGTTTTCTTTCTTATCTTTTTTTGACAACCGTGGGTGTTATGTATCCATAAAAAGGTAATAATAGCGCATTTGCTGCTTATTTGACCGGAATTCAGGCGGGAAAAGGGTGAGTGATTTCGCTACGGCACGCGAAGGGAAAAATGTGAGTGACATTTTGAGTTTATATCTTTAAGTTTGTTTGATTGTGAGATGACAATATGAAAAGTGCAAAATTGTATAGGAATATATTATACAAACTCTATGACAACATTACTACAATACAATACAATACAATTTATGTCTCCAAGAAAAGAAAAATGCTGCAGTGACATAAACATTTCATTTCTAAGTGCAAAATAAATAATATTGTTGGTTACCAAAAGCAATTTAGTTGGGACTTTTAATTGCTTTTAATTAAAAGTAATGTTCATTTAAAATAAAGAGGTCATAGAATGAGTAATGCCAATTTCAACGGGTTTTTAACTTTGCGAAATTGAAATTATTGGCTTTGTAAAACCATGCACTTCTTAAACAGAGGGAAAATTAAACTATTTTTTCGCTATTCACTATTCCGTTGTTACTCGTCAGTTTGACTATCAAAATACATTGCTAGTAATGTAGACTGTATTTAGGGTATAAGTACTATATCATACACCCCAACTATCACACAATATGTAAATTATTTCTCTAAAGTCTTTGATTGTCTGTTGAATTTAAGAATGACATAGCTGCAGCTACAACATACGATTTTCTTCTATACATAATACTGACACGATTTGATCAACTTATTTCAGGATTATTACTTTTATAACATAACAATCAATTAACGTAACAATTAATATTTATATAGCGCTATTCCATCTAGATCATAGCGCTTGTAACACATCAGAACACAAAATACATTTAGCATGGAAAAAGGTGAGTCTTAAGACTACAACGAAAATGAGAGATATTGTCAGTTGCTCTTATGGTACAATGAGATTGTTCCATGCCCGTGGACCAGCTACACTGAAAGATTTCTGACACAAGACCTTATTTGTCCTAGGAACATTTAGGCGAGTAATGTCATCAGCAGAACGAAGAGCTCTTCGAGGAAGATATGGTGACAATAAATTGCATAAATATCCAGGTGCAGTATTGTTCATGATTTTGAAGACAATAAGACAGAGTTTGAATTGAATCCTTTTCCATATGGGTAGCCAGTGGAGTTCTTTAAGCGTGGGAGTAATATAGTCACGCATATGGAACATATCAACCGAGCGGCATTGTTCTGCAATCTTTGAACTCTGTTTTATTCAAGTTCCGTATCACCAAAGAGAAGAAGATAACCATAGTCAAGACAAGATAACTAAAGCTCTAACGACATGGTGAAGAGTGTCTTTATCGAGGTATCGCTTTATTCTACAGATGTTTCTTAACTGGTATTGTGTAGATTGATAGAGGCTAGATATTTGTTTGGTCATGGTCATATTTGCATCAAATTTTACACCCAGGTTCCGAACAGACAGCAGGTGGCAAGCTCTAGAGAAAATGGGGTGATCAAACACAATAAACTCTGTTTTGCTCTCATTTAATTGTATGTGTTAATTTTACCATGGTGTTTGTGATTTTTAACACTTCAAAGTTACTATGGTGTTTCATACCCGTTAGTGCCTTAAGGGAATTCCCACCACCGTTAAGACAATTTCTTTCCGAATTGATCAATACAACCAGAAATCAGAACCCAACATTTTATTTTTGATTTGCTATACGTACTTGACTATCATATCTCGGACATCCGATTCTGGTATAGGCAAGACCAAAATGTCTCAAATTGCTCACTGTAATCATCAAAAATGAAACGCTACACTTTGTTATAGCCAAACACTTTTTAATTTATACTAAGAAGTACACGTTAAAACCCTTGGGTCAGACACCAAATATCATACTATATTTTATGGACACCTGATATAAATCGGCTAGATTTTTGTGCGAGGATTGTTTACCGTAATGGAATAAGATAAGTTTAGTTACAGCGATAAAATCATATTGGAACAGCTGGCCGAGAGCATTGTATTTCGCGCGTTCAATTTGAAGGTAGATGTAGTGATTGCTGGCCTGATTTTCAACTTGATGTTTTCTATTTTACATAAAAGGCCATCCTTAAAATTGTCGCATTCCAAAGTTTTAATTTCAGAACTCCAATGGTTGTTGAGTAGTACACAGTTGCGGGTGGTTAACCCCTTCGTTGGCAGTAATTCACCACATTTTCGCCTATAATCTCTAAATGGGACAAGTCTGGCCTCTAGGATTTTACACACATAATGAGAAAAATATGGGGATTATTCTGATAGCAAAATATTATGATGCGACACAAATATAATACCCCCAAAAGAGTGATCAGAACATACACCTTTAACTTATTTTCTTATGAAATCAGGATTAATAATTGAAGAAAAAAAAAGCCACAAGACGAACGAAAAAACTGGATAAATAACTCAGAAAATAAGTTGTCGGAGCAGACCCCGACAGTTGAATTTAAGGTATTCAAACCGGAATTGTGAAGTAAGTAGGAATCGTAAGGCTCTGTAACTCAGAAGATCTTCAGGATATATGATAATGAATACAAGTCAATTTTACCATAGCTTAATAGAAAATTAATACATTATACATGCTTTCAAAGAAAAAATCAAAACTAGAGTGGCCACCTGGAAACGATCGCATAATATGACTTTAATTGTGAATCACGTCCCGTGGTTGAAAGTTGCTAAGTGCACTTCTGTGAAATACATCTAGTTTATGTAGCTTACATGTATATAAATCTCAAGTACGGCCCCCTGTCTGTGCAAGATGTTATTCCGTGGCGTAATTTTTTTTTTAAAACCAGGACACTCCAAACAATTCGGGAAAATGAGCTTGTAAAAGAAGGAAGAAGGCAATGCCAGTTCACCTGGGTAGCACGATTCATCCCATGCATTGTCCCAATACAAAGCCCACTCATGCAAACATACTACAGGTCATATCAGATCTTCATCTTTGTTTACTCGTAAAGTTTGTTATGCATACGTGAATACTGCGGAGAGAAGACTGGAGAGACTTGCGTTTTCATTGTGCATTTTCAAATTGTTAACTCGAAAGTAAAATCTCAACTTTTTGGCCGGCCTTTACTGATTATTTGGATAGTAATGTTAAACCGTTCACCATTCTACGTGCAGCCTCTACAATAATATTGGTTTTACAATGAGTGTATTATTTGCCTATGATAAGGCCAGCGAGAAGCGACATCTGATCTTATTAAAACATCCTATGTAAAGCAAGCCTCGATCACTATATAGTCTTAGTGTTACGTAAATATTAACTAACTTTTGAATGGTATTCTTAACCCTACTTTACATTATCAAGAGTGTGGTTAAATTGCATCGGTTAATCATACGCTTCTCAATGGCGTTACACGTAACAGTATTCATCCAATGTAATCCTTATGATTTTCTCATTTTTTCTTGCATCCTGCATTATTATTTATTTTATCTTTTATTTTGCTACCGGATTTCACTCGTTCAAGAATTTTTTAGTCAACGCACATAAGAAATTACTTCATTTGAATTATGGGGTTTTTTCTCTCAATCTGAGCGATCACATTTACTTTCCGAGAAGAGGCCATTACGTTCAACAGCTTTACTTGCTACCACTTATGGATGGTTAACTTTGGTTTGTATCGAGCATTTTATTTAATAAACAGAGACGGTATTCATGATCCGGATGTGTTGTCATTTTGATCGTTTGATGTGCCGGTGATACCCTCATTGAATTGTGCCAGTAAAAGAAATTACATATTCAAGATGTATAAATATTTGTATAACTTATTTCGATTTGTAAACATTTATTCTGATATTCAAGTCACTGAATTACTGTTTCCGTTTGTATGCATGTAATGAAAGTTGTTATATATGCATGATATATAATAACACATACATGTAGGTTTTGAATGCATCACAGGTTTACCACTAATATAGAGGTTACAGGGACATGGTATGGGTCACATGGGGGTCACATGGAGGTCATACACGTGTTATTAAAATGTTAAAAAGTTAAAAAATAAATACAAAAATACACGGTCAGGACTATCGTACACGGTCGGTCGGACGAGGTCAAGCAAACTATTACGTTTGGGGGCCAAATAGTCAAAAATCAAAATGACAATAGACTACTTTACGTCTGCCGGTTTTTGAGAAGTTTATGCTAAACAATTGCAGTGGCATTCAACTCGTTATGAACAATTCCGATATTACATGGGTCTGCCGTTTCAGGGAAATATACGTTGATCAAGTCAAATAGCTCACGATCGCTCAATAATAATGCCAGAGACAGAGACATGTAATAGAAAGACTGCAGGATGAAAAAGACTTATAAATACACTAGACCCTTACGCTGTTGCTAGAGTGTTATTTTAATATATTATTATTTGTCGTTCTTTGGCATGTGAAAAAAATAAAATGGCATGTTACTTTTGTGTTTAAAAAAATGTCACCCGAAACCTGAAAGGATATAATACGCAGGTGAATAATCATCAAAATGATGCATTACACACATCACAATGGATTTATACTTGATATTATAGTATCTCAGTAATGTTATTGTAGACGTCAACTTCAATGACAGATTAAATCATTTTTAGTAAGTTTGTTGAATTTTATCACAAAATTATGAAGTATTGAATTTCTAAACAGGTGCAATATGAAATGTATGACTTTATTAAATTAAATTCCGAATTAGGAAGGATTTCGAAAATGTCATGTTTGATTCATTGTATAGTACTATTTGGTGTCATTCAAGTTCTACCTCCTCACTCATAACATCGCTAATATAAATGTCAGCCTCATGACATTTGTCATGGTTATACACTGAAAACTTAAACTAGTCAGGCACAGGCTGGACTAACTTTAAACTTGTCGAGCAGGCTAGTCAAGCCTGCTGGACTAGCTTAAACTAGTCTACCAGGCTAGTCAAGCCTGCTGGATAGGTTATGGCCGACTTGTCTAGCCCAAGGTTGGTCCGGCTCAGCCTGACTAGCTTGATTTGTTCTGCTGGACTTGTCTGTGGCTGGAGTTAACAAACACAACATGGTTTGAGGGAAAGTAGTGCAAACTACTGGACCCGAGGTGTTGGATGACTGGTGACTACCTCACTTCGCTTCGCCAGTAGTTTGCACTACTTTCCCGAAAGAAACCATGTTATATTATATAGTTTTATTACAACTCATACATATTTCATTGTCTAAACTAAATTACAAATCGGAAAATGCTTACATTGCTTCCGCGTAGGCTCGTAGTATTAGCAGGCCTACACCCATGCCTGCCTTCGCCTACCTACAGTGCACACAGTGAGTCAAGAAGCGGCGGACTCAATTCCCCTGGCAGAAGAACAATATCATTTAAACCCGTTTCCTATTCTTCACAATTATTGCTGCATACCACGGATTTGTATGCAGCATATTATCCAAAAGAAGCCTCATTTATCCGGCAGAGGTTTATCAGACGACGCCATGTTTGTTGTTGTCAAGCAACCCCGTACTTGGCGCCACCGTTTAACATGTGTGTAATATATATAGGCTCTAGAATTGATTTGGGTGACGGTGTTGATTAGCAGGGGGTAGTTTAGAAGTAGTTATGGTAGTACAATAAACCTAAACAAACATTCATTTATCTACCTTCATGCAAGGATTTGAGGAAGACGACGTGTACGTGGTGTTTAAATCCTCTTTGCTAAATCTTAAGACTGTGCCATCAAAAATGTAATTCGGTCAGTGCACTGAAAAATGGCATGTGGTCGATGCTATATTTATAAGATAATACCTTTACACCATATCAAACACAATGGGCTACAGTCATTAATCAATCATGTATCTAGTCATCACGAATATGTGTGATTGCCAACATTCGACGATCGCTCATAATTGAGTGTTTGAAGCCGGTTTGTTTGTATGCTGCCTTTATGATAAGAATACAATTATATTACAGTCGGATGTTCCGATCACTTTAGCTTCTTTTTTTTGGCCCATCAACATACTTTTATATTAGTAGAAACCCCATATTTCTCTCGTTAATTCTGTTAAATGTTTGGCGCAAGATATGTTCCCTTTATACGCTACAGGCTAAAAATGCATTGACTTGCTGCTAAGTTGGTTAAACACCCGGCCAGTATGTGTAATAATAAGACATTTGTATATAACCCTCCTGCAACAGACAAAGATGTAATAATATTACAATTTGAATGCATTGGTTAACCGGGATAGTTAAGGAGGAATCATGCCCAGAACAATGGCTAAACATGCTGCTGTGCACTGCAATACATATGGTTTTTCTAGTTTATATCAATCTCAAGTTCTCCCCTTCTGTCCAATATGCTACCCCCTGGGGTGTAAATGATGTTTCTATTTCCGTTCAGTATATTAATCCAAAACAAATTAAATTATATTTCTAGATACCTCGTCTTTTGGCCATCCTTTACTGATTATTGGGACAGTAATGCAAATCGTTCACCATTTTACGTATAGCCCCTACTATTCAATTGCTTTTAAATTGAGTGCAGATATATGCCTGTGGAACGGTCAGTGAGAAGTGATATCCAATCTTAGTAGAACATCATATGTTAAACAAGCCTGACTGTACATTCTTAGTGCCGCGTAAATAGTGATTCAAACGGCCAATCCGTAGTAAAAATAGCGCCCATTTCATGTTCTAAAGTAGTCAAATTCATATCTCACACATAAGGTAAAAGCGACTTTTGCAAAGGTCGCTCAAATTAGCGATGGAATTCTCAATTGCCCTGTTCAGCTTTCAATCGAGCCACAATATCAACAGTGTGGTTATATTACGAGGGTCATTCAATGAGTTCTACCTCCTACCTTATAACTTTGCTATTATATAAGCCAGACGTATGAATTATTCAACAATTGTAGCTTTGAAACTCAGCTACAAATTCATAGTTGGTTTGAGTACTGGTTGTACTTTTCTGGAGATAAAGTGAAAACCAAACGTCGATTTAGTGCCACGGAAACGGATACATTACAACAGAACGTATCTAATTAAAACCGTTATAAATTACAAATATCTCTTGAAAAGACTATAAGCAATGAAAGTGACTGATTTGCATTATAATTAGCCAGAGCCAGACCAGGACAGCCATCAATTTTAACCCAAACCTAGTGAACCGCTGCAAAAATCATATTTGCTTGTCATGAGAACTTACAGATCTTTATTATACAGGGCTAAATGGATAGATTTAGTCTCTATTTTGACTATTCTAAAGGTTACATGTAATGATTTTTTTTATTTTTATGCATTATTTGTATATGTATAATGTTCTCTGCTCTGGTTTCATTGTTTCTCTTGTTTAATTGTTCACTGCGCCATGAGTGCTTCGGCAGATTTGCGCGCATAATAAATGTTCAGTATTATTATTATTATTATTATACAGTGACTATCATGTTAAGAATTAATATTCGAGGCATCACCGTGGCTTGACTTGTAACAACGAACATTTGACTGAATAACAGTATTCTGTTACTGGCATAATTGATATCAATACGTTCGAATTGCTATTGTTGATATTATACTATTTGCAAGCCTACAAAGGCTACTATTGCCTACAATCTGATTTATACATGGTAATATAGTTTTTTTATTCAGAAATTACCCATTGCTTTCTATTTTCAGTATTAAAATCGGGCTGCTAATCATTTATCTTTCGGGTAATTGCCCGTGTCAGTTGTCCAAAATCTCTCTCTCTGGCTTTGATTACATCATGACAAAAGTGAAACAGGTATCAAATATCATTTACTATCAATGTGTAGCTATGATTCAGAGCTATAACCATGACAAATGTCATAAGGCTGACATTTATATTACCGATGTTATGAGTGAGGAGGTAGAACTTATTGAATGACCCTCGTACATCCTTCAATCATACGCTTGCTAATGGCGTAACTTGTGATAGTCTTCAACCTAACATATTCTTACTATTTCTAATTTTTGCTTATGCCTAAATTGCGAATATTATACGGTGCTACCGGATTTCACAACACTCTATCAGGGACAACGACCGTGATTATTAAAAAAAAAAATTAACAAGAGTACTGGTCGGATTGTTAGTCAACTCTCATAGGATATTAGATTATTTTGATTATATTTCAAGCTGCGAGATCATACACATAAGCAGAAGTGGCCATAATGGTCAACAGCGTTACGTGTAAACCTTTTTGGATGGTTAAGATGCACCTGCACATTTAATTAAATACATAGAGGGGGTCTTTACGATCTAAGTGTGTTGTAACTCTGCTTTGCCGGTGAATACAGGTCCCTTACTGGAATTGCTTGACGTGTCTTCAATTTAATTATCTGAGGAAGAAATCAGCTATCGCATCGGCCTCTAAGGGCGTCCAAAGTCACCTAGTTAACACTATAAAGGATATTCGGCATTTTCTCAATTGACTACCTCAATTGCAAATAGATGAGACTGATTTTATTAGTGGGGATTTAAAGTAGGGCAAACATGCTATAGCCCTCGTTAACATGTTGACTCATTCAGACTGAGCTGCACAAATATAAAACTTAGCACTTCTTTGCAAGGACCAAATTGAAATGCTGCATAAAAATATAAGCACATATCAGCAATTACAAAGAAACAGAAACTTCTTGATTGTGCTTAGAATTTTAATTTGTGTCCTTTTACAGAAGTGATAATCCCCTTTTGTAGCTCAGTATGTAATGTACATTCATCATGGAACTATTATTCTGTTACTTGTACGTGATTATCTGCAACGCTAGATCATGCAGAGCATTGTTCATTGCAGGATATTGCAGATTCAATGGCTTGTTTTTTAGAAGGTGTGACATCAAGGTTATCAACCTCATGGCAGTAAAGAATACCCAAAGTGTGTTTGAAATGTTACACAAACATGCCGCCTGAGATGTTATGAATATACCGATTTAGGAACAACCTGGGATATTAAATTTAACAGCGTTACAGTGAAAAAATGTTTTAATAAGGTTCTCTATAAAATATGTGTCAATGGCCTTTAGCAAAACGAAATAAGATCTAATGACTGCGTAAATTCGAAAAAGAAATAGCGCATTTGTTTGGGTTAATAATGGATTCTTGTGAAAACACTAAGTGACCCAGAATGAAACTTGTCAGTTCAAGATATCAATGTTGGAATAATAGGGACGTTACCCATTACTTTAAATGAAATGGAGTGCTATTAAACCAAACTCAAAATCGAACAACTTATCGCGCTCCCAATTATACTCTAGAGTGATCAGAGGCCCTATGGTAGGTAAGTAGAGATGGCACACCAGTAGATTGACTAATACCTGTACATGGTAAATGGGTATTTAAAAACCAATTTTTGAACGTGTATAGTGTCTGGATATTTAGGAGGCAGGTCGCGAAGCGAGCTGACTTTCACTTCTATGGGTATGCCAAAAAAGATGAAATGTTGGTTTTTCTAGATGTAGATCATGTAGGCAGCCATGTTTAGTTGTACAGTAGTACAATGTAATCTAGTCACATTCATAAAATACACGTACACTGCTTTTAACAGTGCCCATAGTCTGTGGTTATGATGATGGAGTCAAAGCTATGTTTCAATACTCCAAACAGGGACACATCAGTTAATCTTGTTTGACTAGACGTTTTTTGTTGTTAGTTGGTTGTCTAAATGGAGAGTTGTGGAGGGGTGAGTTTGTGAAGTCAACCAATCTATGTAGTAGAACATGTAAAATAACATGGGATATTAATACAGTATCACATGATTAGTATCCTGTCAGGAGTATACTCCAGAGTACAGTATACTAACAAACAAACTACTACCAATAATACTGACAAAATAGTTTAATAATGTAGGATATCCCATATTTTTGGTTTTAAGCTAGAGGCCATCCTTGTTTTTACATCCCCGACCACCAATCCCAAACTACGTATAGTATACGTAGTTTATATGTTGACACTGCTGAAATAATATACATGAACAAGTGTTTGTCAAAACACTTTTCGCTTTAGTCCAATACACCGCCTGTCGGGTTAGGGTTATTGAACCATTTTATTCCATATTCCATTAACCATTACACTACCAAATCCAACAGAGGCATTGAGCACTCACGTAAAGGTATATAGGATCCGAAAAGTTATTTTGGGAAGCGCGAGCCCCTTAATGTGAAAGACTACCACCTGGACTCCAACCGGGGGATGTCCGGGTTCTCGCTCCGGAGGCGGCACACCCCTTTTTGTCTGTCATTATTTCTCCCAGTTCCCCTCTTCGTTTTAGTCCCACAGACCGCCTGCAGGGTTTCGACAATTATTCAATCGTTTTGACATACACGGATATTATAAGGGTCCGCCGTTCCAGGGAAATTTACATTGACAAGATCATTATTAAAGTAGAATATCTGGAGTTCGTTTAGATAATAATACTATCTACTTGGTTCGGTTGTTTACGTAAAGCTGATATCAGTAAAAAACAATTAGGTAGCGAATCGAAATATAGATGCTGCAACGCAAAATATACTTTTAGTCTAGATTTATCGCATTTTCATCTCTATGTATTATTGCTTTTAAAATATTTAAAAATTAGTAATAATAGCGTACCGATTTCAAGTTAATATTTGTCAATATACTTTACCCGGAAATGATAAGAACATGTAGATTTCGAGTTGCCGATATCACCAAGATGCTGCATTACTTATGTCACAATGGATTTATACTGAATTTATATTTAGGTTGGCAATACGTTACACATTATCTTAGACGTCAACTTCATTGACAGATTAATCTTTTCAGTGAATCTAGTAAATTGTATCACAAATTATGGAGTATTGCCTTGTCAAACAGGTGCATATGGAATCCATGACTTTATAAAATCTAATTCCAAATTATGAAGGATTAGGATAAGATTATGTTTATGTATGTTTGTTTCATTGTATAATACATTACTAATTTATGTCATTGCTCTCATATAACATCAGAAATCCAAACGAAACCTACGAATTGCTTTGAAATTACATTTGCTGAAATGTATTTTGATCTAGCGATTAAGCAAATCCAGTATTACTCGGTAATTAATAACAGTGTTGGAGCGTCTAACGATATTGCTTAAACACAAGTGCTTCCCTCTCTTTAAGCTACCTTGAGGCGGAGAATTAATAATTAAAGCATGTATTGTTACACACTGTACATTTATATATCACGTTTATTTTGTGTTTAATATTCTCTCTTCCTATACACATGCTGACATATAAATATGTTTAAATATAAACATGTTTTGTTTGTTATTTTATACATATATGCGTACATTTAATTTTAATATACATTTTAAAGCACATCATATTCAAAATACTACAGCAAGTTTCCATTTTTGCTTATATCGTTACACAGAAGATTACAATAGTGAGTCTGCATTATATATTTCAATTTGTATGAGCATCATAGACATATCATCATCATTTGGTATGTGCATTTATCATTATTTGAATCATTACATTTTTTTAAAATTCTATATGTATTATAATTCTTTGATTTGCAGCTCAAAATATTAAGCTGAAACGGAAATTTCATTTTGATAATTTACCAACACTTATTATTTTATACAATAACCTGTGTTATCATCTTCAATAGCCAAATTATATATCTCTAGTTGTAACTTGAATCATTCTATTGCATTTTTACGATAATATGTTGCTGACATCAGTCCATACACTCTATCTTTTCTCAATAATCAAAGAAATGTTCAATGTGATCTATTTAATTACATGTGTCACATTTATTATTATACTCTTATTTTGTTGAGAAATATCTAGGTCATCGACATGTGTCATGGTTCTCTAATTTTCTTAATATTATGTCTCCAAATCTCAGTCCACTCAACATTGTTATCATCGATATTTCCCCCAACATAATTCACAAATATGTTTCCATTTGTGTGTGTGGCTATAATTGCCTTCCGATATACTTTTGCAATGAATCCATTATTATTACTTAACTATTACATCATCCGATTTAATGCCTGTGATTATATTTTTCCCCCAAAGCAGGTATTGCATGTTTTACAGTTATGCATTGTATGCAAGCATTAGCTTTATGAACAAATCTAGTTTTTTATTTCATCAAATGTAAACATGTCACCACTGTAAAGTCGGGTGCATAAATAACACAAATTTTAACCATTCCTCAACGTTAAATGAGTTGCCTTTGCTCATAACACACTCATTATTTCATAGTATTTCCCAGTTTTCTATTTCGTTAATAGTTTCTATTTTCTGGTTTTAGACTAAACTTTGATCAATTTCTGATCAAATGACGGTGTATCTTTCAATATTACCCTTTACGGTTTTCTCAAAACTACAATTGCAGTCTAAGCATGTATTTTTCAATAACAAAATAGGAATAATTTTCCATGTGCTATAATCTGGATCTGCGAGCTTTTTAATCCATGTCAACTTTAGCGCATCCAGAAAATTTTATAAGTGAAGCATTTTTATTCCACATTTTTCATAATCATGTAGTTCGTTTCACTGTTTTTGAACCTCTCCAAACAAATTGAAAAAACAACAACCACACATCCCCATCCTATTTACACGATTTACACATTATCAGGGTACATCAATTATTGAACTGATAAATGATAGCTTTGATGCCAGAAGACTTTTTACTATTAGTATGTTTCGCTGATAAAACTCAATATCAATTCCATCTTCGACTCCCAGTTTACAGATATTTCTTCTATACTAGTTCATAAGTTAACTGCTACTTTACATCATTATTTGGAATACATTTTCAACTAATCCCCCCCCCCCCCCACACATTTTGTTCGTTGATTCTCTACAGGCACCTATCCAGACCTCGTCACTCTTTAATATTTGTAAGGCTGACAATTTTGAAGTATTTCGAATGTTTTTAATACGTTTTTTTATCGATTTCTCATATCTAATGAATAGAGTTCAGTATACCGCAAATTGAGCTATTTCAACTTCATTTTTATTGTATTCAGATGACGGTAGTTTTATAAATGTATGCATTCTGACTCTCTGTTGGTTTGCCATTTATATCGGCTGCCACATAAATAATAACGGGAACATTAAATCCTTGTTTTAGAACATTATGTAATATACAACTGACATTGTTATTAAGCATAGTTCAAATTCAATTGGTTATATTTTACCATAGTTAAATATTTTTAGAGAACGGAATATGAAACCTCTTTTTTATCGTATCAAAAGCCATTTTAAAATCGATGCAGATAATAGCTCCTTTGATATATATTTTTGTCTGTGTACCTCAAATTAATCGAGTATTTACATTTCAGCCCCTATTTTCAAGAAATTCGTGTTGATCGGTATTAACACTTTCTACGCGCCTATTAGTTTTACGATAATTATACAAAACAGATTTTTTTTTTGGAAACCTTTCCCAATTTTATCTAAAGAATTACTGAACCAATACTAGGCATGTGCGTACTTATTGTAATGAATTTCTAATGGTGATTCCAAAAATGAGCCAGGATGAAAATTCAATAATGTTGACATTGTTTAAAGATTTTGTAAATTTTGGGAACTGTAGTCTGCAGACAATTGCCTTGTGGAAAGTGTTAATGATCGTCGGGAGACCTTCACTAATTCTAGATGCAAATGATTTTCCTGAGATTGTATAACCGTTATTCAAAAGGGATTGAATGCATTGACTATGTAAAGAAGGATATCTCCAGCAACTGTATTTGTAGCACTACAACATTTACAAATAGTAATCGTGATATCACACTGCAGAATCCTGGCTGACACGAGTCATATTCCACGTTAACCGGTCTCCGATGAAGACCTGTGAAATTGTGTGTCTAAGGTGGTTACTGATACATACACACATAACATGGATACTGTAATTGGACATCGGACTGTCTTTGGGCCTTTATATGAGAAACCAGGTTACCAAACTCTTCTGTAAGGTAATATCACCTGAGTATAAACAAAATGGAACGGCTTCCTCAATACTGCCTGTCTCAATGCACCATTGTTATCCATCGAGGAGTAACCCACTGCTGTGGAATGTTGTCATTGCGGTAATTAGCAATCGCAAACTGTAGCATGCTCATTGCAAAACATGTTTTCCCATGTTAATAAATGTCGACATGAACAAGTGCGTACAGGTTCTACAGGAATTTCTATTTTTTGGAATCATGAGATATACGCAGCGTCAATATAACGTGTCAAGTTGTATTATAGTAATAATGAACTAATTCAACGTCCGATGAAGAGCAGGCATGTTAAAACTTGTATTAGGAGTCATGAACTTTGAAGGAAATACATACTATAGGTATATGTATAGCACATTTACAGTTACTATCATCAAAATGTGTCTGTTAGCAAAGACAACGTAACACTACATATGTAATTTTTCGAGAAACTAAACATACGTATTATTTATTGACCTAATAGTCATACACGAAGGTTTAAAATCCAAAATGTACAATTTTGTGCAAACTTTTAATCTCAAAATTCATACGTTTTTCACCCGCAGTCAAATTTGGCGATCCCGTGCTGCGTGAACAACGAATCAAACAAAGCGCGAGGTGCGAGCATGTATGGTGCGCACGCGGAGTGCAATTAGACGCTTTCAATACACCTCGCGTATTTAACTGTCTTGTGTATGAATAGTGATAGTGTATATTATCATGATCATGGGTGGAATCTTATTATACTGTATTTAATGACAGTTCTAAAACATACCATATTTCATTTCAGGTCATTATCTCAATCCATTAGCATTTTACAATAAAACCTGTAAATCCAAATAATATATAGACATATGATTTCACTTCGCTCAATAATTGGCTAATATGTGAGCCACAGACCGTATATTGTTATCTTCAATTGGGGAGTATGCTAACAATAACAGTATAGACATTATTTTATTTCGCTCAATAATTGGCTAATGGCTGAGCCACAGACCGTATATTGTTATCTTCAATTGGGGAGTATGCTAACAATAATAATTCTTCAGGATGGTCGGTCATTATGCAGACAACATAATCATCTTTCCGAGGAGGCACGGAATCAATGAGTTATAACATCCTCGTAAGGAGGTTTGAATGTGTTAAATGCCTGATAATTGCATTACGATTTACACGGGGCTACTATAAAACTAATAATGGAAATGATCTAATTGGACAATGAACCACCTGGATGTCTACTTTAGTTCTCCACAAACAAAGAAACGACGTTATATTATCGTTAAAGTCGTTAATGATGGGTGATTAGGACATCAGTGGCATCATTTGATCTGGAATAGGGCAATTCTGATGCGACGAACTAGCAACTTCAGCGTATCGTGTTTGAAAATTCACGTATAGGAGGCTTAAAAAAGGACTAACATGGTTGTAGGGATAATAAGTTTGATTAGTTTAGTTTTAACAGAATATGTGATATGTAGAATTTGTCGATAGACATATAAAATTAAATGCTCGAGGCAAATTGTGTTATCTTATCATCCCCTGAAAGATTTCTACGGCAACCATAATATTTTGAATTGGAAATTGAGATATCACAATGCGAGAAAAAATAACATTTCCAGTAATCTCGACTTTTGATCGCCCTTAAATGATTATTATAATAGTAATGCTATACTGTTCCCCACTTTAGGTATCCTCTACCATCTCATGTTTAGATAAGTGTAAATATCTGCATGAGAAACGGCCAACGAGAAGCAATATCTGATCTTAGCAAAACATCCGAAGTAAGACAACCATATTTGAAGGGAAAAAAACGCTGTTGCCAAACTACATGTAGGGACTCAAATAGCTCCGTGGTGAAAGGTTGCCCAATATCCGGTGTAAGGTGGCGTAATTCTTCGTCAATTATAGTAGTCAAATTCACTCCTCAGCCATTAACTTCGGTTTTTACAAGATGCACAAATGTTTGTCTTGTACTAGATACTGATGCCGTGTCACCTACAAATCTACCATCAATCATAATAAATGATACCTAGAGCCTGTATTGCCTCTGGTACAGTTTTATGATAATCGATACGTAGATAACTGTTTTCAGAGACAACAATCATCCTTATATATAACCTTATTTAGAGAAAAAATCCTTCAGTCTAAGAGATACAAATTACTTTTTCTTTTGCGTAATGGTAAATAGCGTTATTTATGGTCGCTGTTGGGAAATGTAAAATGTTTAACGCTGCACCTTTTATATCACGCATGTTAGTATTGTGCAGGGTTAGTATTTTAGAATGTGCTATAATTTTTGGTCGTTTGCTGTGTTGGTAAAGGTGTAGTTTCACGTATATCGTATGATATCCAACATATTATGTCTCCATTTAAGAGCCAGAACATGTACTATATGTCTTGTAGATTTCCTGCTCGAGCCCAAGACAGGGCACCCAAGTTGTAGGAAGCAAAAATATTGGGCAAGAAACGTTGGTCCTTATTGTTTCGTTATATTTGTTTGTTTATTGCACAGTAATGTTCATTGCTTGTCACAGTGCATGTCCGTGTGGTATTGTTTCAGTGTACAGCAATTCTCTTTGTTTGCCCTAGTATTCCTGTTTTATCGCTCTATTCTCCCTTGTTATTTATTGTTTCCCCACACCCAGTTGGTATATGTTGCTTTTATTCTTTACATTTGATATTTTCGAGATATTCTCCTGGGTCAGTTCTCTGATCGTTGGTGTGTTTTGTTCCTGGTTCCGTTGGATTCATCTTTTTACGTTTTATACTCATTATAAGAGTCAAGAGAATACCCGGAGTATGATTGAAATGTTAAACAAAAATATGAAGCCCGAACTTGAATGTAATCAATATGATTTTCTGAATTGAACAGCATACTAATATGAAATGTTTTTATTATTAAAATAAGATGGAGCACATCGTACCCCACCCCCCCCCCCCCCCAAAAAAAACTCACACAAACAAACAGACCAAAACAAACACACACAATCAAAAAACCAAGACAACAACGAAAGTAAAAACACACCAAAACGAACAAAAAACAAACAACCAAAACAACCCCTCCCCCCTTCCAACCCCCCCCCCCCTTCCAACCCCCCCCCCCCCCCCAAAACAAACAAAAAACAAACAAACAAACAACAACAAACAAACAACCAACAACAATAAAAACACAAATCTCCCCAAAACATCAAAACATCAGCGCACTTGTTTGGGTTAATAATGGATTCAAACACACTAACCCATACTGAAAGTCGATACATTCAGGATATCAATGTTGGAATGATGGGGATGTTACCCATCACTTCCAATCCTCGCATGAGCACTCTGTAAGTAATACAATAGAATGATATTAGATCAAACAAAGGGATGAGCCTTTTGGGAAATGAACAACCTGTCGTGCCCCCACTTATACGCCACAGTGATCAGAGGCCGCTGGGTTAGACAAGTATAGATTACGAGCAGGTAGATAGATCGAATATACTGTTACGTGATGAATCGGGTTTTTTTTAGTATTTTAGCGACTGGATTTTCCAACAAAACATTTTGTTAATGTATCTGCTCAATAAGTTACATCATCTTAACTTTAAAACTGGTATTGCACCCTCATTTATCCTAATTGTTTGTGAGAGTTCTCGGCAGAACAGTATTGTTTATTTTATTTGTTAATATAAGTGGAAGATTTAAAGTTTACTGTTTGTCAATGTATCAGACTTACCTTAATTACCCGAACGGGAAACCTGATTGAATTCTAGGAACCCTACATTCTTGAAATCATAAGGGCAAAAGACTCATTCATTTTAACTAGCTTCCGTCGGTTTTGTGAAGCGTGTGTTAAACAAATCGTATTATAACACATTTGTATCGTTTTGAAGAATACCGATATTACTTGGGTCCGCCGTATTAGGGAAATTTACGTTGATCAGTCATATTATACTCCAATATATGAAGTTCGGTGCACAATGATGCTATGAACTTAATACGGATGTTTAGGTAAACAACGATAAACTTATATTAGTAAAGCGGTAGAACGAAATCGATATAATATGCTGCAGAATCAAAGGCACATTATAGATTTTGCTGATGCCAGGGTATCATTTCGCTTCAACTATATTATTAGTTATCGTTGTCGTCGTATAAACTTGTTTCTCTATGTATATTTCCTCATTTTGAATTACATGGACAAATAGTAATAAAGTCATGTCAATTTCAGGTTAACAAATGTTACTACTTTACCCTGACTTTATATGAGCAGGTGAATTATGAGTTCCTGGTCCCACTAACATGATGCAATACATATGTCACGATGGATCTATACTGGATTTGTTATCTTAGTCTTTAATACTTTATACGGTATCTTTTACGTCAACTTCAATGACAGATACAATCATTTCTGATAATTTATTGAATGTTATCCCAACTTATGGAGTATTGGATTTCGTATAGGTTGGATATATCCCACTGACATATGAAATGCTTTTAAGTGAATTAAGTAAATTTGGAATTGCCAAACAGGTGCATCTTAGAGCCCAAAAGGTGTTGCCCTAATGTTAGTCATGTGTCAACTCCTTGATTTGGAAAACAAAATATTCTCGAAAGTAATCGCTTTGCTAAATCATACAGTATTGAAAAGCTGTACAATCTATTTTTTCTTTAAAATGTCATATACTTGTACTAGCATTTTGCAAACGTACTGATGATACTTGATAATGTTATTATACTTCATAGTGTAATATAGTACTTTTTGATTTCTTGCTCTTATATGCAATCACATAATACATTTTGATCAAGCAAAATATTAAAAATTACGCCGTGTATTATCAACATATTTGGAACATCTTGTGATTGGCGATATGACATAAAAGCAAACTGTGTGTTTGTTTGTTTTAAAGCTGTCTTCATGATTAGAATATTTCAAATTAACGTGGACCGGTATTGTCAGGGAGGGTATATAATGGGAGAGGAAATTTGAATCGCACAAATGAAGCCTTCTATATATGGGCATATGGGCGTGAGTACGCGAGATGTGACTCACAAAATGAGGGCGCTATCTTGACAACGCCATGATTGACAGCACGAAAGTCATTATAAGGGACATTGAGACGCGTGATGTGACTCACAGAATGGGGCGCTATCACACTAGAGGATTCAATATCGGCAATGGGAAGTCTGTGTTTAGTGGCACCGGTCTGGTATTGTCAATACAAATAAATCATTGTATTGTTTTCCATGCACGCCTATCCAACTGAAATGTTGTATTACCTTTGAAAAGGCTGGTAGTCGGAAACAAGTTTAAAGAAGGATTCCTCCAGCAGATCCCACTGAACAAACCTGGCTATCAAGCATAACATTACGATTACGAAGCGACATCACTGGTCCTTGAAGACCTGGGAAGTTGTTTGTCTAACATGGTTATAGATACCTTACCGTACATGAACAACATTAATGTTATTGTATATACATCGGCGTGTCTTTGGGCCTTTATTTTTGCGAAACTAGGTTACCAACCTCTTATGTAAGGTGATATCACACGAATATAAAACATGGTACGGCTCGCGCAATTCTGTCTGTCTCTTGCACCATTATTTTCCGTCGGGTGTAACCCGGGGCTGAACAATGTATTCATTGCTGTAATTAATGATCGCAAACTGTAGCATGCTCATTACAATCATGTTTTTCCATCCTAATAAATGTTGACATGAACAAGTGCGTACATGCTAGGGGAATATCTCATTCTGGGGATTTATGAGACATACGCATCGTCAATATAACTTGTCGAGTTGAGTTTAATTATAGTTATTAAATTAATTCAACGTCCGATGTAGAACAGGCATGTTAAAACTGCTTTTAGGAGTCATGAACTGTAAAGGTATTGTGAATATATGTTGAGAACGTTTATAGTTGATTTAATCAAACGTTGTCTCTTAACTTAGACAAAGATAACACTCAATATGTAAATATCGAACAGTTACCGAAGACCAGAAGGGCCCAACAGAGGATGACAGAGAAAGGGATTCCTGGTGGGTATCGTGAGAAAAGTGAATAATACACCACCAACGGCAACAAATACCTCGATATTATTTTAGTACAGGTGTGCCGCCAGCGGGGGAAAATAAACCTATATAATTACCGGAGACCCATACTTTTTCAATATATTTTACAGATTTTGCTCATTTGTTTACCTGACGGGTGAGAAATGGGATCCTTTTTTGGGGGACAAATCCCTGTAACCTTATATCTACTAAGTACCCTCCCCTAGGAGTATGACTGTATGACACGTCCATCTGATATCAGAATGGGAAATGAAGTAGCTATATTTGACCGTGTAGTGGTGCTTAAACCCTCTATGCTATATATGTTAGACTATGCCATCACAACCTTATTTCTGTTCACGTGTTTTATATGTCTGATATTGCAAGGCTTGTCGATTCATCCTATGTAGTCTTTGTTAAAATAGATTCGGTACTCACTCTTGAAATGCAAATGGACGGAATATATACAATGAAGAACGTGTAGTACCATGGTCAGAGTTTTGATATATATTCATACACTCTTAGTAGTGTCGAACCATTCAGAAAGCAAGAAACAAAAATACGTGGAGTGCATTGAAAGTGTCTTTGTTTTGATTCGTTGTTCAGGAGCTACGGGCTCGCTGATTTTCACTGCGGGTGTTAGCAAACTTGTTAGCAGGTTTTTATTCGTTTTGAAATAGATCAAAAGTATGCTTAAATTGTGAATTTTATTTTGCATATAGTGTCGTGTATGAATTAGGTCAATACATTCATATGTTTTGTTTCTCGAAAAAGTTGAAAAATCAATGCACTTGCGCAAATGTTGATATGCTCACAATAGTACCCCCTGCGTGTCGTGCCCTTACTCACACATCAGCATCAGCGCGCGTGCTTTGATTTGTCTAATTTCTCTCGAAACAACATACCATATACGCATTTATAGACATATAATTCAAGTAATGTTTACCATAAAGGTTAAAATTGATTGATTTAGAGAATGCAAGAGCAATGGCGAAACACTACTTTAACACTTTCCAAGCGGCAGGCAGCTGCAGACGACATTCCTGAATGTCACAAAATGTTTTAAAAATGTCAAAATTGTTGAATTTTATTACCATATTATATAGAATCACTATGAGAAATGCATCGAAATATGTACAAACATGCCTAATATCTGTTCAGCTATCCTTGAAATAGACTTTGAAAATTGGGAAAGGTTTCTGAAAAATCAGTTTTGTATATGGTTAAACTAATAGCCGCATGAGAAGTGTTGAGTCTGCATTTCCTCCATTCACCACTGTTCCCTACGGTTCATGTTCCAGCAATGCGTGTTTCATTGCGGATATAATAAATGATACAGATAACAATAATTATCTGAAGCGTGTCGTTAGCAAACCGGCAAAGACGAGTCTGAAACAATGAAACATTGCATTCACTTATAAATGATATATTTCAAGTTTTTATATAGCAGTAATGGATTCATCTTCTCAAGTTATATTTTCCATCTATATAATCCGAATTGGGAAGTCGTTAGTTCTGGTTAAAATACAGTATGATATGGTTTGGCTTACACGAAGAGATCAACTTGAATTATTGATATATTCGTTTATCTATAACGATCGGTCGATGCACTGAAACATGGCGTATGTTGAATTAAAGTATCGAGTAAGTCAATGTTTAATTAATCATGTAATACATTGACGCCGCATGAAACCCTGTGGGCTACTGTAATCGATAACTCAGAAATAATCTAGCCATTATCCAGACTGTGCGTGATATACGTAAGGATGGTCACGTTTGACATTCGCTAATATTATCGTTGTGACGCGGGTTGTCTGCAAGTTGCATTTATGTTAATAATACAAATAATACAAAATATAAATACATCATGTCAAATAATTGCATGGAATATATAAGATGATACATCATGTTAAATATGTGGAGATCATGATCATAATTGTTCTTAATCAATTGCATTAGTTTATACAATAGCTAGTTTATACCGCTGCTATAAAAAAAAATCCTGTTGATAGTAACAACTTCCCAGGAATTTGCTATAATTCAGTTATTTATCTCATTCTAATAGCATTATATAATTATAGTAATAATAAAAAGTGTACCCTCAGATATAGACATTTGTGCTCAGTTATTAAATTTTCCTAAAACGGACATAGCTTAGATTATTTTCTTTAAATGCGAGAAAAAAGCAGAATAATTATACCAATCATAACAGTCTAAGAGGGACGCGGCCAAAAGACGTTACCTTGTCTCAAAGTCACGGCAATCCAGAGACAGATGGAAGAAGCTCAACACCAGTTTAAATGAGTCTTACAAGGCAGATGAATCGTCCATGCTCAACAAACAGATGGAAGATCTTCATCAGGCTGACTAGAAAGGCGACTATTCCACCACATGGAAAGTCATCATGATCTCTCTGGGAAAGATAAAAAGTCCAGCGTCAAGGTCAAGGTACCACCCCAAAGAATGACAAAGACCTGCTTGAAGAATGGAGAAAGTATTTCAGCTCACTGCTAAACAATGACAGTGGTCAAATTTTACCTGATATACCATCACCTGCTGCTCAGGACCTGTCCATCCACATTGATCTTCCCACACTTGAGGAAACACAGAAGGCCATTCATCAAATGAAGCCCAAGAAAGCTGCAGGTCTTGACTGTGCAATCACATTAGAAGCACTCTAAGATGGCGGTGACGTATTGGTACAAGTTGTCCATGGGTTCTTCATCGAAGTTTACACCACCCTGGAACCACCCAACCAGTGGACCACCAGTGTTATTGTTCCTCTACCTCTAAAAGGGGGACCTCTCTCATATTACTAACTATAGAGGAATATATCTTCTGTCAATTGCAGCTAAAGTATACAACAAGATCCTTTTCAACAGAATTAGAGATCATGTCGACCCCATCTTGACGAATAACCAGGCTGGCTTTCGCCCTGGCAAAAGCTGTGCTTAACAAATCTACATCCTGAGGAGGATCATGGAAGGGTTTAAAGACCAGCAGCTACCTCTCACAGTCACATTCATAGTCTTCAAGAAAGCCTTCGACTCCATAAACATGAAAGTTATTTTTGCATTACTGCGACATTACGGAATCTCAAAAGCTTTAGTCGACGCTATAGGTGTACTGTACAACAACTCGAGAAGTGCAGTGATGGTCGATGGCAGTATCTCCGATCCTTTCGCTGTCTCCACTGGAGTGATGCAGGGTGACG
Organism: Ophiura sarsii; assembly: GCA_035610835.1. Taxonomy (NCBI): domain Eukaryota; kingdom Metazoa; phylum Echinodermata; class Ophiuroidea; order Amphilepidida; family Ophiuridae; genus Ophiura; species Ophiura sarsii. The sequence continues at coordinate 13,215,829 of CM069444.1, read as the reverse complement.
TTCTAGCTCCATTCCAATTTGTTATATTGGTAGACTACCTATTGAAGAAGGTCACATCTGATCTTGACTTAGGAGTTGTGACACATCCACGTCCTTCGAGGCGTCATCCTGCCATTGTTCTCAACGACTTAGACTTTGCTGATGACATTGCTTTACTCGAGACAACAATTCCACGAGCCCATACGCAGCTTACAGAAATTTCTGCAGCAGCAAAATACCTCGGCCTCTACATTAGCGTATCTAAAACAGAGTACATGACTGTCAACTGCAATCCGCACCCGACACTTCAGGTCTATAGGGATACCATCAACCATGTGGCAGATTTCATCGGGTGCAAGTGATCTTAACCCTAACCCCCCTGCTAAAAAAAAACTAATCCAAAGTCCCTCTCCAAACGCATGCGCCGTCGGTTTTCGATGACGTAGTCAACCGAGCCTATATAATGAGTGCAGTATACTGCACGAATGTGTAGCTGAGGGCCGTGGCTTAGTGGTTGGAAGGTGGGGCTTGAGAACGGAGGGTCCCCGGATCGAATCCCGGCAGGTTCCCGGAGATTTAGTTGGTGTTTTTTCCTCGAAAATTGTGATCCCGGTCAAAAATCCTAAACCGGGGTTAGGGTTATGGTAACATTTTTTTATTTTTTTGTGTGTGTTCTATTAACTCTAACCCCCCTGAGTTCTAAAAAATGCTAATCCAAAGTCCCTCTCCAAACGCATGCGCCGTCGGTTTTCGATGACGTAGTCAACCGAGCCTATATAATGAGTGCAGTATACTGCACGAATGTGTAGCTGAGGGCCGTGGCTTAGTGGTTGGAAGGTGGGGCTTGAGAACGGAGGGTCCCCGGATCGAATCCCGGCAGGTTCCCGGAGATTTAGTTGGTGTTTTTTCCTCGAAAATTGTGATCCCGGTCAAAAATCCTAAACCGGGGTTAGGGTTTAGGGGTTAGGGTTAAAAGACGCAAGGCATTAGCATGGTGCGCATTTTGGAAGTTAGAACGCCTCTAGAGGAGCCCTCAAATAGGTATCACAACGAAGATAAAAGTATTCAATACCACCTGTGTGACTATCTCACTGTATAGTTGTGAATCCTGGGTGATATCCCAAGATATGGAATGCTAAATAAATCCCTTCGCTACCTCTTGCTACAAGATAATGTTAAACATCAAGCGTGTCCCAAACACCACAATTTATGACATTACTAAGACAGAGCCTCTTATCCACCGTGTAAAGCGCCGCCAGCTAAGATTCCTTGGCCATATACTCCGCCTCCATGATGAAGAGCCTGCTAAAAAGTATGCCACCTGCGTACCAACACATGGCCGAAGGAGACCTGGTCGTCCTTGCACAACATATCTGACATATATACAATGCTTGATAGGGACAATGAAGGCATGATTGAAGATCGACAGATTGTCACTCTTGCTCAAGTCCGTCGTGCATGGAAGAAACTTGTTGTCGCCTGCTCTGCAGCCGAAGGATGATTATGATGATGAATAACGTGCATGTTCCTAAACCGATGTACCCATGTAATATCGTTTCCCTTTGATAATAAAACTGTAATCCTATTTGTAACGTATGCTTTCAAACCGGATGCAATATTAGAGCGAAATGTCTAACTACCATTATCATTTGGCTGAAATAGGTTTAACAACTATTGTATATATGTGCTAATGGGATTGACTCAGCAGCTGTTTGAGAAAAAAAAAGAAGATCCATCGTTCGATTCATGTGTACACTTGACCTTGAACCATCCTCCTTAGTCTTTAACATTTATGGAATTTTACCTAAAGTGACCAATGGCCCCCTTTCAGACTAGAGTATGATTTGTTGCGCGTCAAGTTGTTCATTTCCCCAAAAGATCCTTTCAATCGCTTTTATTTCACTGCTGTATAGTTCCCCTCTGATAATTGCAAGTGATGGGTAATGTTCTCATTGCTGCAGTTACCATATCCTGAAAATGTCAATGTTTATTCTGGAATGTGTTTTACATGAATACAAATAATATTAACACAGACAGTTGCGTAAACCTTTCAATATCATCTCGTCGCACTAAATGCAACACAATAAGTTTAATCAAGGTGTGGAATCTCTACATACCTAGCTAACCCAAGGGCTTCTGATCACTCTAGAGTATAATCAGATGTACGCCGAGTTGTTCATTTGTCAAAAATCTCATTTTCCTCATTTGTTCTGATGGCAATCTATATCATTACTTACAAAGTGCTCAAGCGAGGATTGTATGTGTTGAGTAACGTCCCCGTTATTTCAACATTGATATCCTGAACTGTCGATTTTCATTCTGGGTTAGTGCTTTGACTAGAATCAATAAGTACCCCCAAACAACTGCGCTAATGATTTTCCAATTCACGAAATCAATTCATCTTACTTAGTTTTACTCGCATATAATATCAAAGGGCTGAACTATACCAACAAACACATCCCATTATTGTTTAAGGGTGTGGGGGTGGGGGGGGGGGGGGCATTCAAAATGTAAATATTATGTCTATGCAAGAACTTGAACTAATGCTATGGTGTTTGATATATTTAATGTTTCTGATTTGACTAAAATCGGACACTCGGTTCTATTGATATGATCGATCAAAAGTTGTTTTAAAACTTAGTGTACTCAAACGTTCATTAAAATCCCATATTTAGAATGAAAACCAACCAGTTATCATAAACGATATCAAACTTAAAAGGCCGATATCTCAAAACATCAAAAATGCGGCAATTAGGAAATTTCAAACAATCATAACTCAAAAACGGAACGTCGTACATACCATATTTTTTATCATATACGTAGAACAGACTTAAACGAGGGAACTATGCAGGCCGATTTCTAAAATCATGCTCTAAATTTGAATTACTTGATTGGCCGGATACCGGATGCTATGGTAACCATATAAACAATACGGCTCCACAGTTTTCTCATTCTACACATACCATCCCAGTATGATGACATAAAAGTATATATGTTTAATAATGATTATTAAGTTATTAAACAAATAGAGGCAACCAGAGTCAAATTCTGCATATATGTTGAAACTTCTAATCAAGAGCTTCAATATGATATATAACGTCAACGTGTCATTACTTGGGAACATTAAGTAAATCGATCTCGAAGTTCAAGCCCAAACACCCCAAACCTTAAGTCAGTTTCTTGCATATTTTACATGTGGGTAAATTGTCTCGGGCTGTTCTCAAATGAGTATATTCATAACATCTCAGGCTGCATTAAAACACTTCAGGTAATTCCGTGACTGCCATAACGATGATAACCTTGATTTCACACATATTAAAAACAAATCATTACATGATTTACTTAACATTTCAATTTTCATTCTCGGTTAGTATATGGGCCATTCCACAAAAATGGGACCACTTGGGTTTTTATCATTCTTTGATCCGGGAAATCTTACTGCAAGTATATATCACAAATGTTTATTAAAATTATGGTAAAATTCGATGAGTTCTACTCAGAACACCATGGTTTGCCAATTAATTCTCAATTCAAGTTTTTGTAATATTTTGGTACGAGTAAATGTAGCAAACGTATCAAACCAAAATATAAAGGCATTTAGTTCTGCCTACATTAATCTTAACGTGCACTTTTAATATCAAATGAACTTTCCACGAAATGTGTGTAATTTCCGATATCCGCACAGCTAGCGTTCCGACATAAATTGAATGAACTAAATTTGCAATCGTTTATGGACAATCCCCTAGCAAACCCACCACGCTATTAAAATTACATCACCTCGAAAGTCTCTGGCACATCATTTGGGCAATAAAAGTGTTGAAGTCCAGTATTTCAAACGACTGTTTTAAGCTTGTGAACTCCGTGATCGATATTTCTCGGTAAAGTAGGTATTCTGTTACCGTATAAAAGGTAATATGTTATACATAGGTCCAATGTTTTTCTCACCATTTGTGTCGAAAAAAATAGAAATGCAACCATATGGCTTGCAGAAGGTCCTAAAAGGGATGAAAACGTGAAAGGCGTTATCGTGAACGGCGTTATCCTGTAAAGTATTATCACCCTCATTTGAAGAAAATATTGCAAGAGCACAATCTTTCTTCTTGGAAAATCTTTGAGAAGTCGAGATACAGCAGCGAAACATTGAAAACAGTGAGTTTGCTTCTTCTTTCGTGTTCTATATAACGCATTTCACTTTGTGAACCAAACGGTTTCTTCTAGAAGTGTAAATATATGGCTCATAGTCTCACATATATGAGTGTTTACTACCGCGCTACACATAGCCAAATCGCTCTATTGAGCAAGTATTGAGCATGTGTTTTCGTCAGGCTTATTGCGCGTGTGTATGTCAGGATAACCATGGATAACGCTGTTCACAAGGATAACGGAATTCACCCTAAAATGTCCATATCAATAAATTAAAAAAGAGAACAACTTCACATATTGCAGTGTGCATGTCATTTAATACAATAGTTAATGTAATGGTACATACCGCTTTTAAACGAAAATGCAAGCTATATAAACATTTAAAGTGAAAATTAAATATTTGACCACTGTTTGACGGTCAATCTTGGGAAATTCAGCCCAAATGTATGGTTTAAATCATTTTTTAGTATTAAATTGATAAAACAAATAAAGTTTCTGCAACAGCTACATGATTTATGTCAGTTTCAATTGTTTTTATCTTTGTTTCAATCCCATACCTTTCATACACGTGAACGGCGTTATCCAAGAATAATACCATTACAAATAGCATATAAAGTTATCTTTATATAATGACATACAATTTCAATGTTGGGCTTAAAGAAAATATAACAATTGATACATTACAAAAGGGAATATTCTTCTACTAGAGTAAAATTGACAAAACAAGTTTTGGAAAAAGGTACAAAATTAAAAGCACATAGTTGTCAAAAGCGTTGATTCATAGCAAGAGATTTGTTGAGGCTAAAAAATGAAATTCATTCTTTTGTCGCATAGCTTGTCAAATATTGTTATGGGGAGACCTCTCAACGACAAAAAAACAATAATTTGTATGACACTGCCAATGCAATATAACACTAGATAACGCCGTTCACCGAGTGAAAAAACATATAAAACACCTGAATTACATGGTTTCGTGCGTAAAAATGTGAGCAGTGGTGTTCGCAAACATTATTGTTCTAGTAACTTTAGCATATTGGGTCATCAAAAACGATCAAAGTAAGTAGATTTGAAACAATTTATTTTCATAATTTTCCAAAGCTGAAGTGGTCCCATTTTTGTGGAATAGCCCATATTCACAATAATTCATTATTAACCAAAACAAGCGTGTACACTTTCTTGCCAAGTTACGAAGTTAATGCATCTAATCTAGTTGCACTAAAGGCAATTGACATATTTATTAAATACGAACAGTACAAAAACATACCATTAAATTGTTACGTAATTTAATTAAATTTTGTCACGTTCTTATTTTAGCATAGGTTAAATTGTCACAGGCTGTTCCCAAATCAATAAGTTCAATATCAGCTCAAGGCGGCATGTTTATCCAACATTTTAAACTCACTTCGAGTATTCTCTAGACTATCTAAGGTTGATAACTTTGATTTCGCACTTCTAAAAACATTTCATGTTCTGTAATAATCACACCAAAATAATGTTATAATGATTTTTCAGATGTATGACTAACCAAGTTTGAGATCGGAAATGTACTATAGTATGTTCAGATACAAGATAGATGAACATTTTAAGCATTTTCCTTTTGCGAAGAAGTCGTCTACATTGCCACTAGTTGAATTGAAATTAACGACAAAAGAGATTTGAGAGGTATAACTACAGTTTGGTCTTGTTGGTCTTTCCCTCTTTACTAAGGTCGCAATGCAAAAGCAGTACGTATGACTCATACGTATAAGTAACCAACGTAAATTTAGCATCACCATATGTACAGGTACATATCACCATTGAACTCAAAGCAATGCTTAAGGGATTATTGGCATTGTTCTCAGTTTAATCTCGAGTAATACGTACTAGATTTGCAGGGCTGCCTTAAGACCATATTTACCATATGATTAAATTATTTATCTTTCCCTAGATTAGGCCAGTGCACATAAATGGTGAAAAAGTGTTCCTTGCAAGATTGGAACCGATAACCTTCGTATAACTCGCCTATTAAGGAAGACGAGTAGACGTGTATGGAGGAAGTTCATATGAATACAGAAGGAAATCTTACGTTATACCAATACACAACAAGAACAGATAGTATTTTATTGTTTGACATATCAGTACTTATTAATGACCAGAACATTTTGAATAGTTAGCACCGAAGCTTACGTGTCCATGACGTCCCTCTTCCTCCTAATTTAGTAACCCACAATGCGACCATGCTCATAGGGTACTGATAACCATGATAACACCTGCTATAAGAAATGCGGTGTGCACTGAGAGTCGAGAATGGATAGAGAGTCATAGATATTATACATATGATACGTAACACCCCTAGAAAAAAAGAGGGGACAATTGCCCCTTGATGAGAAGAGGACACATCGCCGCTGATGGGTGAGCGAGGCATACGTCTCGGGGATAAAGAAAATAGGTACATAATAGTTAGATCTCTGGTATTGTAAATGTTTCAAAGGAATTTAATTTCCTATATGTTTTGAATCGAAATTCGATCCACGCTCTTATTTAAATAGTGTAATATTTACAAATGATGGTCGGCCGAGTTGTTTGGGGGTACTTATTGATTCTAGTCAAAGCACTAACCCAGAATGAAAATCGACAGTTCAGGATATCAATGTTGAAATAACGGGGACGTTACTCAACATATACAATCCTCGCTTGAGCACTTTGTAAGTAATGATATAGATTGCCATCAGAACAAATGAGGAAAATGAGATTTTTGACAAATGAACAACTCGGCGTACACCTGATTATACTCTAGAGTGATCAGAAGCCCTTGGGTTAGGTATGTAGATATTGCACACCTTGATTAAACTTATTGTGTTGCATTTAGTGCGACGAGATGATATTGAAAGGTTTACGCAACTGCCTGTGTTAATATTATTTGTATTCATGTAAAACACTAGCCCAGAATAAACATTGACATTTTCAGGATATGTTAACTGCAGCAATGAGAACATTACCCATCACTTGCAATTATCAGAGGGGAATTATACAGCGACTTTTCTCAAAACTTTTTATTTTATAAAATCTGAAATACTAATCACTACTTTTTATAACAAATTGAAGTTCAAAGCTAGAAATTCTATATTCAACCACGCTAAAACATGCTAAAACCTTACAATTTGGGTGTTGTTTCGACCAGAAATTGGCAGACCAAGCATCCATCAACAACATGCCCACATGCTAGGAACTTGCTTGCCGACTTGCTTGACCAAACGGCACTAGAGTATAATTGACACATGAGGTCATTCAAAGTCCCCATTTTTATAAATAAAATCTCCTATAGCAATACTATAACGTGATTTTCTCGAAATTTGAACTTTTTATTCTGCAAAATCTGAAACAGCACTAGTTTTTATGACAAATTGAAGTTCAAAGTATAATTTGTATGACATAACAAATGATAAACTTAACAGTTTGGGCTTGCTGCTCCCCCAAATTAGCATCGAAGGTTGAAGCTATTTAAAGACAACTATGGACTTATGAAATCATTGTGAACATGAAATCTTTTCTTTTACCATTATTTAGGATATATCCCACACATTTTGCTCGTTAAAAAACAGACTGTGCTATTTTATATAATGTATTCATGTGTGTAGATTAAATCACGAATATCAACAAAAATACACATCAATTTAGTTTCACAGGGACCATCCCCCACCCCCCCCCCCCCCCCCTCTCCCCACATAAGTGCACAGTGCATTGTACAAGCTCGGCAGAGTAGCAACGGCCTAAAGTTGGATACCCCAAACGATGCAGACGGTGTAATAACGCAGAGATGTGGTTGGTAGAAACTTGGTAAAATCACAGATTATTTATTACCCCTGATATTGCCTCAAATCGATGGTTACGAATGTCTGGATATATACAGGCGATGGACTCGTAATGTAATTTCAGGAGGCACATTGAATTCAGGGTAAAATTAGTAAAATTTCTTTTTCTGACATTAGTTTCGATATTTGTTTTAAACAAAGTCCAACAGTATTATATTAAAATGACATGGATTCAATCGTTGTGTATAACAGAATATAAGCCTTACCAAAATAAGTGCGCAAAATATGCTTAAATGGCCAAATTTGTATTGATTACTAACGTATGTTGTGAGAAGCCTTACTATGTATAAAGGTGTTATTAACGAATGCAAATAAATATGGCGTCTGGATATATACAGGCGATGGACTCGTAATGCAATTTCAGGAGGCACATTGAATTCAGGGTAAAATTAGTAAAATTTCTTTCTCTGACATTAGTTTCGATATTTGTTTTAAACAAAGTCCAACAATATTATATCATCAAATGCGATGCCATGTTCAATAGCATTATTTTAATTGTTCAACCCGGTCACAATATCGTAGATTTGGTTATGTTATTTTTCGATCAACCCGAAGTTGGTCATACTTTAGAAAGAGATAATAACGAACACAATGCACATAAAATATGCAAGTTTCGCACGTAATCTTGGATATCCATCGTAAAATTTCAAATATTGAATAAACTGTTACAAATAATTGATTCATCCGAAAACCGATAGAGCTGGAAAATTAACTATAATTTAAGTAATTTTTATTTTTCGGCGCTTACCGTGAGTACGATTTTTCTTTTCTTCTCGTTTCAATGCGATTTGAGGCTTGTATGCAGCACGAAGCCATATTGAAACATAAAAACGTGACCGCCATTGTGTCTACAAACAGATGCCATTCGAGTAACACATGACGTTATTTAACCAATCTCATTCTTACGATATCTCATTACATTAAGAATCCTCCAGTTACACGTTAATCAATATAGATCTTTCGGGTTTACCAAGCTCATACAGCAGGGACAACGAATAGCTTTAGTAAATATAACAGGAGCTTGGGTCGAACTTTTAGTCAACACACATAGGAAATTAAATTCCTTTGGCTATATTTATGTTTTCAATCTCAGAGATGAAAAACAGATTAACCTTTCATTTCCATAGAGAGATATATATTAAACCATAAAACCCACCAGCTTTCCCTCCTCATTCCCCAGGAGTAACCGGGAACGTAACCTGGAATGTTACGCGAACATTGTCGTGGATATCGCGAGTGTCTAATTTGATTTTGATCATACTCAATCTCTTCATAGGTCTCTCTACACGCAGCATTCTTATAACAAATATGATGAATCTGTACCCGGGGGGCATAATTGCATTTACAGTGGGTTCCTAAATAAGGTCTCGGATGAACGCGTGATAAGCACGTATGTTGACACTTAGTTTGATGTTACTATTAAACTTAGATTTTCAGAAATAATAAATTTGTTCTGTATTTATTTAACTACATTCTTATATATATTACCGGTTGTCGTATGCATCAGGAACCGTGTACTTGAAATGCTAAATATAAAACGTGGCAAGACTGTATTGGCTAGACAAAGTCGGGACATGTGTTCATAGTGCGGCCATGGAGCAATTACAACTATCTTGGCCTGTATAAGAAAAGAAATATATTCCCAAGATTCCTCAAAACATAGAGGAGGCTAGAACCTAATGGCATATAGTGACCATGTGTTGGCTATTTCAGTCCTTCTTCATATCACACTAAAACGGTTGGGTTGTTTTATATATACGATGTTTTAGCAAGCTCAGATATCGCTTTCTCGTTTGCTGTTTGTCAGAAAATTGTCAGAAAATTTAAATCAATTTTATGGTAGACGGTTTAGCATTGCAATCCTAATTATCGATGGGGGACGGGTAAAAGTCGAGATGCCTGGACAGGTTATTATTCTCCGATTTAAGTACGGTTTTGAGAATTATCACATCTTTTCGGTATGGACGACTCTGCCATTTGTGACATTGTAAAATAGACAAGCGAATATATACAATTTAGAAATAGGAGAATTGCCATTACCTATCACGATTAGTCGATTTGTCATTAAATTATTATCCGCAATTTGCAGCGTGCTAGTAACTTAACACATGCTTAAAATTCACATAACATACTATCATCATGTATGTTGCTATTTCGCGAATTAAGATAATAACTGATGACAGCCTGGTTCTTATTGTTGTAAGCTTCAGCATGGTTTATATTATGTTACAGACTGAGTTCAAGATATATCGGAAACTCTTATGCAACCGACACCATATTCTGATTGGAAAAGGTCAAGTTTCAACACCATTTCATATCGCAGACATTTGAATTTTGCGCGTCCGTAGATATTAAATTCTCATTCCTGACCCGTGGGGCACATAACTAATGGATACGGTTACGAAATAGGAAGCCAGTACGGTCCTCTGCCGTTGAGGTATACAATATCATCTCATCAATCATGCGGGTAATCGAAAATCATTTAAATTTCACACTATACGCGCGCTGAGTATTAACATGATTAAGTTGTAATATGACAACTTTGACATTTCACTTCATGCCAATAACGAGACTTTTAGAAATATTTGACAAAGTATCGGTTTTGGACTGATGCGCGTTATCCGTGACTAAACACGCTTTTTTCAGCGTACATTATTTCCAGTTGAAACCCCATTATGAAACTGTCCGACCTGTCTTGTTGTAAGTGTCACTGATTCCGAAGGTTGTCGTTACGTTTCAGACTAAATGGAAGGCATATCGGAAACCCCCTTGCAACCGAAACCATATTCTAATGAGAAAAGATCGATTTTCAACGCCAATTGATATCGCCGAAATTTACACATCCGTAGACTGATATTGATGTAATTATCCTTTGTTTCTTCCCCATCGGGCACATAACCAATGAATAAGGTCGCAAGATAGGAAGAACATACGGCTCATCTGCTGTTGACGTATAATCATCTAATCAATCAAGCGGGTAATCGAAAATCGTTTAAATGACACACTATACACACAATGATTATAAAGTTGTAACATATAACGATTTTGATATTTCACTTTATGTAACCATAACTGAACTGAAAAAAGGAACATGCTATATTGTATATGTATATATATATATATATATATATATATATATATATGTATGATATATATATATATATATATATATATATATATATATTCGTTGACAACCGTTTCTGGTTAGACTATCCATTGAACAAAGTGCTCAATACCGTAAATGGTAGAGCTTATACAAATTTAGAGGTATAGACCTACCGGCCTCTAATATATATATATATTAGAGGCCTGAGAGAAACAGTGTGATTAAAGAAAGGGGGAAAACTGCTTAAATAATCTATTTCCATTTAGTTAAATAAGATATGTCTTGTCGTTGTTTTTGAATTGGCTGTCATCGTATATGTATTTTGTCAAGCACTAATTAAATTAATTCAGGTAATTCCAAATAATTTATAGATAGCATACTATTACGTAGCAGGATGAACAGCCTTCCTTCTGAAATTAATATCATCAACTGCGTCTAGCGGGTAGTGAAACACTAGTAAGTCGTAACATTTACGCGAAATGATTTCTATTTTTTTTAATGTAAATACTGATTTCACTTGGTTTCATAGTGATACTTACTGATAATATTTTGCCCGATCCTTGGTTGGACAGCGTTGTGCATTAACAGCAACTGAATACAAACGTTAAACCATTAGAAGTGTTCGAATTTATATATTGTAATTTGCAAAGCCCGAAGAAATGTGTGGTCTTATCATTATTTTAATATAATTTCACAATGGCTTTTCAGGAAGCTATTTTTTCACCCCGGATGTCCAGGGAATATTTTCACACCAACTTGGGGACATTTAAAAAGCGCCTGGGATTCTCAGCAATATTTTACCTCACAATATGCCTTGCTATCCTTTTTGAACAACGTATAAGGGATGATTATAATAATGAGGATACAAATTCTGGGAAATGTAATGTTGTTAAAGCGTTTAAGATGTGGGAAAACGCACAAATGCAAACATGTCCTAATTACAGGGTTAGTGTAACATTTCTTTCGAAGACCCGTCAGTCACAAAGGTTGTCATACAAGTAATCGTTTTTGAAAATGATTTTGACACTTCCAGGACACGTAATTGCAAGGTGTTATCCTCTATTTGTACTTGCGCAATTCCATTGAGGTATGTCATGTTTGAAAGCATTTATACGCCCTGTTATACGCAAGATCCTTATGAACCTACACGATCTGAACTTGTGCTCCGGTTCCAGGTCCAGTTGACTAAAGGTGATACAGTAATCAGTACGTGATATGGAATGACGATCTCAGTTGAGTCAAATATGACACTATGGAGCATCAATCGGATCAAATATGGCATTTCGGGATCATTTATGACATTATGTAGCATATTACTAGTTCGGTATCTTTTATGGCCTGATCTTTAATGACATCGCGCTGTTTGTGACTGTCACGTAATTTGTGGATAGCTGACTACATCAATCAATTAACCTTTGACCCAGAAACACCAGCCGGCCGGTCTCAGCTCATCGCCGCGGCCATTGCAGATTGCACTATTGATTCAACAGCAGGAATAGCAAATCATGAAAGGAAGAGTCTATTCGTACAACTGTTGTACGAATTAGCGCAGCATCGCTGTAATTCGCACAACTGTTGTACGAATAAGCGAGTTATCGCTGTAATTCGCACAACTGTTGTACGAATAAGCGAGGTATCGCTGTAATTCGCACAACTGTTGTACGAATTAGACGAGAGTCTCTGTTATTCGTACAACTATTGTAAAATAAAAGGGGAGTCCTATTATTCGTACAACTATTGTAAAATAAAAGCCTAGGGGAGTCCCTGTTATTCGTACAACTATTGTAAGAAGATGTGAGTCCCTTGGGGGAGTCCCCGTATTCGCACAACTATTGTGGGAGTAATATTATACTTACACTATTTCAACTATGTAATAATTCGACGGGAGGCCCCTCTGGGAAAGTCCCTGTTATTCGTACAACTATTATTCGTACAACTATTGTTCATGTAGGCCTACATTATAATTGGGAGGGGAGTATCTTAGTATAACTGTTGTAAAAATAGGGGAGTCTCTGTAATTCGTACAACTATTGTAATAAGAGGGGGGTCCCTTCTCATTCATTGTTAAAACATTAAAATGAGAGGGAGTCCCTGTGATTCGTACCGTACTATTGTTCAATAGGGGTTCCCTGTGGGGTGGGGGTTCCCTTTATTAATTCGTAAACTATTGTATTGGGGGTGGGGGGGGGGGGGGTCAATGTAATCACACCCACCCCCCCTGATCTTTCATATAATGTGTATGCAAGGAGTTATCATAGTTAACATAATAACTCTTTGGGTATATGTGATGGCCAAGGCAAAATGAAATAAAGTGATATTGCTTTTCAATAAAATATTGTTCAAAAGTACACACCAAATCGCACCAAATGGGTTTGAAATTAAAATTTAAAAAATCCAATTCTGAGGGGGGAACATCACCCATCAGACTCGCCCTGTTCGAGCTTTTATAGACAATCTATACCTAAATCAAGAAAACATCAGTAGGCCCTATGCTCAACTTCTTTCTTGCATTGATAAAAAAACACCAAAATATTGTTTGTAAATGAAGAGGTGGCTTCAACTTTTTTCGATAAAATGTTGGTCAAAAGTATACACCCAGGGAGGTGTAATAGGTAATTAGTATTAACATCTCTCTGATACACCAGATCGCACCAAATGAGTTCGAAATTGAAAGAAAAAAACCTTCTGAGGGGGGCGAGGGGGCACATCCCTCGGGACATCCCTCCTCAGACGCCCCCCTCAGACACCCCCTGTTCGAGCTTTTTGGGGGAACATCCCCCTAAGACGCCCCCTCCCCTATTGGAGCTTTTACAAACCATCTGTCTATACTTAATTGATGCAGGCTTGATGCTCGAATCTCATTGGTCCATAGAGTCGTTGTGCGAATTACAGAAATCTTCGTGCAATTCGTACAACAGTTGTACGAATAGCCATTTCCATCATGAAATTGTCATGCAGTAAGTTTGTTTGTTCAAGTTGTATGTATGTATGTTTAGGCCTAGGCCTATGTATGAAATGATCGTCCATAAAGGAACTCGACTACAAACCAAAACAAATATTTAACGCCAAGCTGGCAAAGCCCCCGGCAAAAAAAGTAAACAAAACTAAACTTTTACATCTGTCAAGATATATTGAAATCCTTTTCGGATGGCACATTATTTACTAGCCTTTAAGTTGAAGAAAGGACTCACTGACATCCAGTATCAAGCCAAGATTTAACTCACAAAGTAATTGTTATTACAATTATTTATAAACCAAGCAAACCAGTGCTACGATCGCTACGATCTCGATGTAGCAGCGCTATATAAATGCTTGTATGTATTGTATGGGTGATTGTATGTATTGTATGTATGTATACGCATTCAAACAAGTCAACTCAATGCATGTCATGTCGGATGTCCCTGTGTGTAAGTGTGACAAATGAGATTGGATCAAGACTATTCTTTTCTCATGTCCGAAGTCTGAGAGTGACAGCAAAATTGTTAACTTTATTTGTTGGAAGCAGGCCCGTTACTATCTATGGGCGGGGGGAGGGATATCGTGTTCCTGATCGCACCCTTTGCACCTACAGTACGACTATGAGGAATGTACTACACCATATAGATAGATAGGAAGTGTTTCTCATGTTTCTCTTGCGAAAAGATGCAATATATAACAGTAATTTGTAACATTATTGTTAATCGCAACGATCAATCTATTTACTGTTACCGTCGATGGCGAATTATATTTAACAATAACAAGCCTGCAATAAGGCAAAACTAGGCCTAATAAACATAAAGGCCTAGTTAGTACTTTACTAGTAGTACTAGTAGTATATAATTTAAATTTGGTCTGGATCTGGAGCTTATACTCCAACAATACGGCTATATGCATCACGCTAGAAATATTGAATACAATTTTGAAAACGCCAACATAGGCCTAGGCCTAAATTTTAAACTTGTTTACTACCGTATTTCTAACTAATCAAATCTTTGTCGTTTTTTGATTGATGATTTAACATCATCATGAACTAAACAAACTAAACTGGTCTTTAACTATTATTAATCAAAACAAAAAAATTGTGGATCACATCGTATAAGATTCCCCAGCGTTCCATGCAACTGGTGTGTATCGTGCGTTACCACGACATTCGCGATGGCTAGGGCGCAGTAAAACCGGAAGATGTAACGTCAACGACTAACGAATTGTAAACAAATACGTAATTGACCAAAAATTGAGGCCCTGATCAACAAGACCCCACACCGCGTTTGCAACTGTTTTGTAATGCACTGCTGTGCATACAAGGACACACTCAACCTTTGTAATGATCGCTAACGCTCGGATCATGACTTTAGCTGTGACTGATTGACAAATCTTTGGTTTGATTATGAAAACAACCATAGACAAATGTTAGCATTACATCCAGTCTTTTGGATTCTGCTGAGTGTATTAAACGTGTAGCCTACAGTGCTGTCATATCTCCAGACTAAAAACAAAAGTAGGCCATAATGTATACATGTAGTTAGTGCATAATAAAAGTACATGGTTAGGAATAGTGTAGCGGTAGGGTGATTCATTCAACTTCAAGCCAACGTTTTTCTTGGACATACAGGTTGAGATATTAATCCAAGGTACATGTATACATAGGTCGTCAGCAGAAAACTTCAGCACTTTTTGAAATAGCCAACGCTTGTGATCTAGTTAATGTGCGTGTGGGCGGGGATGACTCATTATAGATACGATCGGCCAATCGGATTACAAATACTGTGATGCGTTAACCTGCTTTAAAGATTAACGCTATTCTTCAACACACTTCCTTGTTTACGCTGTATGCAGTTGTCACAGAAAAGTGCTGAACTTCTCTGACGCCGTCTATTACCTCTGAGGCTCTCCCCAGTAGTCTCCCCAGTCATGTAATAGGCCGCCTATCAAATTTATCATGCTTTCACTCCATATATTGTAGGTCTCACACAGAGAGCTATGATTCAGAGCTAGTCTAGTTTTTAATGATCACATTACCACAGGACTTTCTCGTTTTCTATGTAATTCTAGAACTGAGAGGGAGGTGACAATCAGTGAATGATGGATACAAAATATGGCATGTGATACAAATCTTGCGTAAATGGGGTTACGCTTTATTCCGTCATATATATTCTTAAAGTCTAGCATCAATTCCATGAACACGAATAGGTACCGTCAGATTCAACAGTCGCCACCCAAAAATGTGATAAAAAGTTAAAAGCAATAAGGAAAATGACAAAAGAATAGTGACACCTGCATACAAAAATATAGGCCTACAAAAAGTAGTACTTATTAGGCCTAATATTAAATACATAACCAGTTCAATAATGTAAATTACTTTGAACAATTTCAACATGCCCTGCACGATTAGTGTGCATTTCCGTGAACATGAATCATGTACACTAATCATGCATTGGATTCAACAGTCATTCCCAAAAATGTGATAACAAATTAATTACAAAAAGTAGTAGGCCCTACTTAGGCCTACTGCATCAGTCCAATAATTTCTCTATCAACATGCACTACAAGATAAGTGCGTATGTTACATCATGTGTAGGCCTATGGAATTCAGTACGTCATATATAATTACGTATAGTAGGCCTATGATTATAAATTGAACGAACAACAACATGCAGCAAAAAGATGATCATGCCCGAAATAATCACGCTTATGGTTGTGCGTATTTCACGCATTGTACGCTGTTTCATTTGACATGTTCGTTCAATTATAAATCCCAACTATTATAGCTTCAAATAGACAGTTGTCATATTTGTTTACTATTTTAGCAAGAATAGGCGCAGTGATTGAAATTAAAGCCAGTATTTCTTGGAAATTGAGATTGGCCAAAACAAGAATGACGTTGACTCAGATGCTTCTATTTCATAAGCACTCAGACAGATAGATATGATTATTGTATTGTACATTGACGTGCATTGCTGAGCATTGTGCGTTCAATAGGCAGATGATTGCACTATCAGTGGTACTGTCTAATCATGAAATTATTAAACTGATTAAGTCAAGTAAAAAATTAAGCAGTTTCTCGTCCCCTCACGGCATGCATACTTTTTCAGAAATTCTGTAAATGTTCTTTTTTATCTCTCTGGCTTGAAAAGCCAGTTATTGTGATCATGGATGTGTGTCGTGGTGTATTTTTCCCTTTTGGTTAGCCGTTTTGGTTGGTTCCGCATATAAGAAAATTCAGGATTCAATCTCAACCATACTTGGTAACAATAATAATAGAGTATGTGGTTATTGTTTAAATAGAAACAACAAGTCACTTTAGTGGCAACAGTGGGATTGATAAGTGAATCAGATATTTATTGAAACACCAATTCTGTATCAATACCAAGGTCAAAGGTCACCTCAGGTCAAGTTGTACAATAGGCTCAAATTGGTCACATATTACAAGGTGTCATTATTTGTTAAATAGATTAATAATGGAGCTGGTGTCGAAATATGTATGAAAATAAAATGCTTGAAAAATTGTTGGGATTTTGTTTTGGCTGAAATCTTGATCAGAAGATCAAGGCTGGAAAACTGTATATTTCCCAGAAAGCAAACAAAATGATTTCCCTCCAAATACCTACATTTCCCTCCATATACCCAAATTTCCGTCCAAAATACCCAAATTTCCCTCCAAATACCAACATTTCCCTGGAAGGAGCGAGATTCTCAAATTCAACATGTCCGCCTACAGATGATAAGATGTAAAACAAATGTATGATTTTGACCATACTTTTTTGTTGTTTACAGGATTCAAGCCATGATCTTCTTCCGAAATGCAAGATTGAAGCAACCGGTCGCCACATACAATGTATGCAATAAAATTTCATTTTATTGGAGGCCATTTTACACAGTAAGTAAGATGTTTATTTTGGTGTGCATAGCATACCGTAATGCTGTAAGGGCTCTTGCCCTTTTACAAGTTCGAGGAAAGAGCGGGGGAAATCGCGATCCTTTTTCTATATTGTTAAAAGGTGACAAAGGATCGGGGATTAACACCTCACTGAATTAGTACTTTAATCACCGATCCTTTGTCACTCCTTTTAACAATATAGAAATTAAAAGGATCGCGCTTTCCCTGCTCTTTCCTCTACTTGTAAAAGTGCATTAGCCCTAAGTAAACCTGGTCAAATTATGAAAGGATTTTTTATCGCCTATGCCTGCCATACAGACTTTCTGTTACCATGGTGATACACCAGTCCCTATTAAAGAAGTTTTAAAATTGCTTGTACGCAAAATAATTTATTGTGGCTCTTTTAACCACTTATTGTAAGTGCAGTTTAGAATACATTTAACACATTTTACTGTAGATGCATCCAGTCACATCCTGGTCAAAGAGTTGATCAATTGGCAGTCATCAATCAGAATGATAATATATTAAAGGTATAATGTAATCTTTTCCAGGGGACGCCCTCAATCCTTGAGAAAAAAAATTGGAAACATATTTTCTTGCAGATTTAATTTTCTGATCATAAATCATAAATACATTCCAAGTTACAGAGCGATACGATTATAGGTCAATAAATGCATGTGTTGTTTCGAGAGAAATTAGACAAATCAATGCACGCGCGCTGATGTTGATGTGTGAATAATGGCACGACCCCGCAGGGGGAGTGCTATTGTGAGCATATCAACATTTGCGCAAGTGGGTTGATTTTTCTACAGATTAAAATTTACAATTAAAGCATAGTTTGATCTATGTAAAAACGAATAAAAACATGTTAAAAAGTTTGCTAACACTTGCAGTGAAATCGGCGAACCTGTGATTCCTGAACAACGAATCAAAACAAAGCATGCATTGAACGGCGCACATGCGGAGTGCATTAGACCCTTTCAATGCACTCCGTGTATTTCAGTTTCTTGCTTTCTGATTGGTTCAACACTACCAAGAGTGTATGAATTCCTAATAACCTCAAAATCATGACTTTAGAGTGAGATTAGAGTTAAATTTTGAAAAATAGATTGTGAAGTAATTAGGAATCGTATCGATCTGTGACTTAGAAGATCTTTATGATTTATGATAAAAAATGCAAATCTGCAAGAAAATCTGTTTTTATAGTAAAAACCAATGATAGAGGGCGCTTCTTGGAAAAGATCACAATATGCCTTTAATAAAGCCGTCCCGGTTATATTTTTTTTGCACAAACCTGCCTGCCACGATTCAGTTTTCTTTGAATTTATAACAGTAAACATTTGATTAAATGATTTATATTGAATTGAGATATAAGAAAGTTGCTATCTACTCTAGACAGCAAATTACAGATGTCATTTACTTCATGGATACAGTTGCTGTCTACTATAAAAGTATCTTTATTTCAATGTGAATTCAGTGTTGCCTATGACGGTTATAAAATTAAATCTCAGGACTGTATTAGTTATCTTGGTGTTTCTATGGAAAGCACGCTCTCTGGTGAGCACATGGTTGAATCTGTCATCAAAAAAGCTTCTAGCCGCCTCAAATTTCTCTATAGGCATGCTCACATCCTTAAGCTTTATCAACAAAAACTCCAAATTACCCAAAATAAGATCGCTCGGTACATCTTGAGTCTATCTTCCAGAGATCATATTGGGCAACCTGAACTCAACCGTTTGAAATTACTGAAATTAAAAGACAGAGTGAAACAACTGAGGCTGAACCATGTTTTTAACATCTATAATGCCCGTGGTGCAGCTTACCTTTGTCAAAATTTCACCAGGTCGTCCAATGCACACTCCCATAGAACCAGGTCAAGTAATTCTAATTTTATTGTTCCTAGGGTTACAGGAATTGCTTCAAGCACATTCTGCTACAATGCCATTCTGGATTGGAATGCACTGCCACCAAGGATCCAGGTTTTGCCCACTAAGTGTGCCTTTAAGCAAAATGTTAAGCAACATCTGGCTACCATGTCCCTGAATCAAGAGATGTCTGATTTTACGGTGTAAGCTTGTTTCCCTGTCCCTTAATTTTTTTCTTCTTCTTTTTCTTTGTTCGCATTCTTCACGGCCTCTGCTTTCGTTTGGGACCCCATTGGAAATAAGCTTGCTCCTTATTGTCAGGCTTAACATGCTTAATGGGCGGCTATCCTGGTATGTCAGTTTTGGTGTCAGTGTCTGCCATCCTAGATGGCATTGTGGTGAAATGTTTGTTATTTGTTGATGTGTAATTTATTGTACTTTGTAAATGTAAATTGTAAAAAAAAAAATATTCTTCTATCATTTTGTTTATATTTATGCTGACGATGCCTAATAAAAACAAACAAACAAAACAAACAAACAAACAAACAATAATTTTTGGTCTACTGTCTTTTCAGATAAACACTTTCATTCAGTCGTAGTTATGGTAGTGCTTCCTCCTAGTTAAGGGTGATAGCCGTCTGCAGGATTTGCTATGAGACTGTTGATTACAGTAAGAATCACATGTTTCATGATTCATCCTGACCAAACTAGGTGAGTTTTGTTAAATAGGCACCTCACATGCTCTCACCTACCTACATGTACATGATTGCTTACCAAATGAAAGGCACTTTGATCGCGCTTGGCTCCATTCCATGAACATGTTTTTGATTGACAAGATTCCAACTTTTGAGTGGTGAATATGAATCAAGTGCTTCTCTCCCAAAAGGTCGTTCTAAGCAACATGGCATCTTGCTGGGAAAATCAAAAAGCCCCATGGGCATACACTGGTAACTGGTATATTGCTGCTATCACACATAAAAGAAGTGTTCAGTTTCTTTTCCTGTGTTTTCATTTCAGCCTGTCTCTGCGCTTCGCATGCCTGGTGTGATCTGTCACACTAATTGTTGCTGTACAATCTTGGTGCCCCAAACAAACCACAGGTTCTCTATAAGAATTTGGCAGGCTAAGGTTGTACTGAACAACAAATCAAAACAAAGGTTGTATTGTCTGTCACTTTCTGCTGGTATTTGGGTGTCTTAGCATAGCCGCCCAAACTGCGCCATGCACCATTTATAGGTCAATAAATGTGTATGTGTTGTTTCGAAAAAAATGAGACAAATTAATGCACACGCTGATGTTGATGTGTGAAAGTGGCACGACTCCGCAGGGGAGTGCTATTGTGAGCATATCAACATTTGCGCAAGTGCATTGATTTGTCTAATTTCTCTCGAAACAAAACATACGCATTGACCTAATTCATACATGACACTATACAAATCAAAATTCACAATCTGAGCATAGTTTTGATCTACGTAAAAACCAATAAAAACATGTTTGCTAACAACGCGCATTGAATTTAAATGACGCACACACGTAGTGCATTAGACACTAAGCTTTTAATGCACTCCACATATTTCAGTTTTTTGCTTTCTGATTGGTTCGACACTACTTAGAGTGTATGAATTCCACCCAGGATGTCCTGGCGTGAACACCTGACTTATATCTATATACAAAGTTTACTTCTTTGATGGAGCCAGGTTCTCAGCAAGCAAGCGCATGTCTCTTGTCCGAGTAGCCAGGGAGAAAGGAGTTTTGATTGATAAATTGATTGATTGATTGATACACAGTTGCAGTCTGCTGTACACTGTAAATTAAGAATTTCATGTAATAATTATATTGTTGTTGCTATCTACTTTAGACAGCAATCTTAATGAATAGAGATAGCCAATAGTTGTGATCTACTGTAGACCGCAATCTACATCTCATTTAATTCAGATTGCTACCTACTGAACACAACAAATTGCACATGTCATTTATTTCATGAAAACAGTTGCTGTCTACTAAAAGAGTATCTTCATTTCAATGTAAACATTAAACAATCATTTTTGGTCTAATTGTACTTTCAGATCAACACTTTCATTCTGAGATCAATCATATAGCGCCTCCTCCTAAAGGGTGATCGTCATCTGCAGGATTTGCTGGGACAAGACTGTTGACACCAGTATCATCGATGTATGCTCACATGAATCGGATTCATCGTCGCTAAACTGAAGACCCGAGGGACATAGTGTAGGTTTGTTCACGAAAGATGACCGTGTGTGAAATTTTGTGGTACCAATATTTGTATTAAATAGTCAGAAATATGGTTATGTGCTTGAAAACTTTGGTTTATGGGCTGAAAAACACTTCTTTTTTATTTTTTGCTCTTACATATTGTGTGAATTTCCAAAATGCCAAATTTCAAACATTTAAAATACTATAATTGAAGCAAACAATTCTTGATCAATTTGTGTGCATGCTTAGCATGTATAAGTCATGAACGCAGTGAAGCAAAATTATAGCAAATCATGTGCACACTTGAATGGATTTTTACTTGAGATTTGGTTTAGAAGAAGAACATTTGAATGATTATTTTAGTAATCTTCATTTAATAATCATCTGATCAATTTTGTATGATATGTTAGTGTTCTACAAACATGCATCTTTGTGGCCCATATCTCAAACATTTTGTATTGACCATACTGTTTTGTTGTTTGTAGGAATGCTATAATACATGTAAGACTATGATCCTCTTCGGAAATGCAAGATTGGAGCAACCGGTCACTTTATATGCAAGAAAATTGCATTTTACCAGGGGCCATTTTACACAGTAAGTATAAGAGATATATTTTGGTGTTCATACCATATGTAAATCAGTGAACTTATGAACATCAGGATTTACTATCGCCCATATGCCTGCCATATAGACTTTCTGGTTACCATGGTGATACATCCTCATTAAAGAAAGTCTTATAATTTATTGTGGCTCTTCTAACCACTACTTATTGTACGTGCAGTTTAGAACATTTAGCACATTTTACTGTAGAAAAAGTACAAGAAACTGCCTAATTCAAAGATGGCGCAAGTACAGATAAGTCTAGGCTATTCTAAACACACACACAGTGCGGCAAATCCCCCGAAACAAGCAATAGCGGTTTGGGGTGTATACACAGTCAATTGATATTGATTTTAAATTGAAACCAGGGTTAATTAATAATGCTAACAGATACAATGTAGATCGAACATTAAATGGATGGTCTTTCACACCCAGGACTGATGATAGGAGAGGCGTACGACAACTTTGAGATGATGCATACCTCTCAAATTAGCTTATGTTTTATAATATATGATAGAGTGATTTCACGCACCGGGGAGTTACAATATAAGCAGACACTGACTTGGTGTTCATTGTGCATCTTAGGCTTTTTCGATTATTGCCATTAACGAGGAGTTTGATTTGCCTCATGATATTTCACATTTGTGCCAAATGTGTTTGTGTGTGAATACCAGCATCTATCCCACGAAGCTTTTGTTGTGAATATTGCACGAGTAATGTAATCTATAGACAAAGGTCCATGATGGTCAAAATTTTAGGGGAAGGTTAACAAACCCTACACAGTTTTTAAAGGTGAGTAAATAACAATACAATTGCTTTGCAATCATCCAGTGAGTGCCCGTTGATCAATTGGAACAGGTGGGTGCAGCCATCGATCAAAACTAAATAATAATGTACGTTAAACCTTCCCGATTATATTTTCCATAAACCTGCCTGCGGCGATTGAGTTTTCTCTTTGAATTCATAACATGTTTTACAGTAAACATTTGATTTATCGATTGACAGTAATCTAAATGAATTGAGATAGACTGTAGACAGCAAATTACACATGTCATTTACACAGTTGCTGTCTACTATGAAAGTATCTTCATTTCATTGTGAACATCAATCATTTTGTGTCTGTCTTTCAGATAAATACTTTAATTCCTAGAGCAATCGTGGTCATCATGGTAGTGCTTCCTCCTAAGGGTGATAGCCATTTGCGGGATTTGATGGAACGAGACTGTTGAAGCCAGTAAAAAAACCACATAATGTTTCATGATTCATACTGACCAAACTAGGTGAGTTTTGTATAGGCACCTCATCTCATCACATGTACGCTCTCGCCTCTTTAGAGAATGGAATTACCTACATTAGTGCTAACAATATGAAAAGCACTCTGATCGCGCTTGACTCCATTTCATGAACATGTCATGCAATGTTTTGGATTTAGTTGAGGTAAATGCATGATTGACAGGTTCCAACTTTTGAGTAGTGAATATGAATCGAGTCCTGTGGAGTGCTTCTTTCCCAAAAGGTGGGTGCGGATGGTCCCGCGATCGAATCTTGGGGGGGGGGGGGGGGGTGCTGGGTGATTTTTCGGGTAAAAAAACCAGTACTTTTTCCCCCTCCCCCGATCACGCACAAATACCTAGCGTTACTGGTCAGGGTTAATAAATGTCAATTTTTTTGTGGCTGATTAACCCTAACCCAACTGAATCTGAAACTGAAACTGAATCTCACTAAATCTAACTGCCAGAAACTATCTCCAGGCACGTGCTGCTGCATTGCGTCGATGACGTCATCTACTGCAGGCATATGTGGGCTGGCAGTTCAGCTCAGTTGGTAGAGGGACAGACTTGGGTGCGGATGGTCCCCCGATCACGCACAAAAACCTAGCTTTACTAATGCGCCAATGTTGATATGTTCACAATAGCACTCTCCTGCCCGGTCATGCCATTATTCACACATCAACATCATCGCACATGCATTTATTTGTCTAATTTATCTCGAAACAACACATACGCATTTATTGACCTTCAATTCATAAATGTCGTTGCTGCCATCACACACAAAGAGAAGGTTTTCTACAAAGTTTGTGTTCACGCTTGTAGCATGTTATTATGGCCGGAGTTGCATTCCCAAGAGCTGTAACCATGTTTTGTGCTTCTCTCTTTTTTAAACATTGACATAGCAGGGCGAACCTCTCTTTCAGCTCACCATGCAAGACTTTCTGCTAAGCGATTCTTGGCCTGATGCAGGAGTGCTGATCTGCATTCTCCTGATGTTACCAGTTTGTGAGAGATGTGTGCTTGTGTGTCATAGCCGCTGCCACCGTTGTTTGGTTTAAATGTAATGTCTAAAAAGTGTTCAGTTTCTGTTCCTTTGTTTATGAATGAAATTACAGCCTTCCTCTGCGCAACGCATCCTTGGTGTGATCGGTCACCGGAGCCCCAAACAAACCTCATTCATACACTCTTAGTAGAGTCGAACCAATCAGAAAGCAAGAAACTAAAATGTGTGGAGTGCATTGAAAGTGTCCAATGCACTTTGTGTGTGCTTTGCGTTGTTTTTAATTGTTGTTCAGGAATTTCTGGTTCGCCAATTTTCACTGCAGGTGATAGAAAACTTGTTAACATGTTTTTATTCATTTTTAAATAGATCAAAATTATGCTCAAATTGTGAATTTTGATGTGTATAGTGCAGTGTATGAATTAGGTCAATACCTGCGTATGTTTCGTCTCTAGAAAAATTACAAAAATCAATGCACTTACTCAAATGTTGATATGCTCACAACATTATTCACACATCAACATCGATCAGCGCGCATGCATTCATTTGTCTATTTGTCTTAAAACAACACATACACACTTATTGACCTATAATTAATTCCATTTGATCTTACAAGTAACACTGTTTATTTTCTTGACTAAAGGGATTGCTTTTGTTTAGGAAGTTGGTTCTCTGCAAGAATATCTTGCATGATGTGTATATGGCGCAGTGAATTTGGCAGGCTAAGGTTGTACTGTCTGATGCATTTTGTTGGTATTGGGGTGTCACACGTTCATAGCCGCCCAAACTGCGCCATATATATACCATTTCCATCCAGGATGTCCTGGCGAGATCCCCTGACTTGTACAAAGTTTACCTTTTTGATGGGGTCAGGTTCTCAGAAGCGGTCTCTTATCTTTCGTGTGTAAAAGGGACACCAATTATTAGAAACCATGTTTTCATTACCAAGTAATTGTTATGCATTTTCTTTTTTTCTTCACCCAGTTGCATTGTACATACATTTTAAAATAACAATATCAGCCTTTCCACTGTGTCCATCCTAAGTTGAGCGGTTGTATCTTTTGTTTTAGATTTACACATGGGATGTCAGTCTTTTGACTCCACCCACAAAGTATTATACCCTTCACTTTTATTTTTTACCCAATTTTTTTCTCAAGAGTGAAAAATATTGAAAATTCCATTGTTTTACAGCCTAAAACACACTACACCAACACAAATTTTGACCACCAATTTAGTTTTTCACACTCAAAAATTTTACCCAGGGAACTTGCAGAATGTGATGTTACAGTGGGATTGTTATGCTGATGTTCATGGGGCGAGGTGACGCAACAGTATAAAGAGCTCATGTACATTATTGCTGTGCCGTTGTTCACTTGGTGGATCGTTTCAGTTCAGGTGTTTGTTGATTTCAATTGACATACGAATTGAGGCGATTCCCATACAACCTTGCCCCCCCCCCCATGCCTCCTTCAGACCGTACAGATTGAAGAAGGCATGATTATTATTATGATTTTGTACGTTCATAATATGTATTCAACGCTGACCCAAGCGAGAGTTTTTTTCTTTTGCATACACCGCTTCATGTATCTTTTCAGGATTGTACCCACTTTTAAGGCCATTGATTCATTATCATCAGTCTTGCCTCTTTTTTTTTTCTTTTTTTTTTACAGATCATGATGAGGTCAGTTTAGGAATGGTGCTTCTGCCAAGTAATACGACTTTGATACTGTGCCTGCATCTGATGTCAGTAGAGATGTACCATCAACATCTTTTCCGTCTGCAGCAGAAGATAGTCAAGTTGATTCCTCTAAAGGTATATTTCCCTTACGCATGGTTCACTATGAAGGTGTGTCGACTTTATATTGTCGGTTCCCCATTCATGACCAAAAAGTACTCAATTCTATTCCTCTCGACAGTGATAAAACATAATTGACCAAAATATGAGGAAAAACAGGCCAAATACAGTGGACAAGAAATTAAGGTGCTAGTCAACTATATTATTGCAAAAATAAAATAACCAAAACATTAACAAAAAAAGGTTTCAGGGATCAAGGAAAAATATTTGCTGTCTGAAAATTCTTTGGTTACACATGTTCGCAGTGCTCTTTATTGCGCTAAAACTAAGTGACAACAGACCTCAAGACCTTGTCCGGTAAAGGCACGTATTTAAAAGTTCCATGTTTTATTTGTATTTCCTTCATAATTCTGATGATACAATGTCAAGCTTGTGCAGGTGCTAAATCTTGTTTTCATGTATTCTTTCATATAGGTCCCAAGGCACCAGCCGATATGAATCCCAGCCTGCAACTTCTGGTAGACGAGCTGTTAGAAGCTGGTGATGGCATTTCCATAGAGGATACAGTTTATAAGGCCAGGCTAGCTCTTGGCATCTATAATTTTCCCGGCTGTGGAAAAGTGACAAAGGGGGCAGGTTCAGGAGCAAAGGAGCACTGCTGTCGAAAGTGTGTGATAAAGGGTTAGTAAATCATTTTAATTACCGTATTGAGGCTAACAAGGATGCACTCTTTCGCATGGGTAGCAATGATTAAGACCCAAACGTCCAGGGATCTTTTTTCACTCCCATGCATGTAAAGGAACTATAGGAAGAATCTAAAAATTGATATTTTTGCCATGAGCGACTGCAGGCTACAGGTCCAAAAGTTGGGGGTTTAATTTCGCCCCTGAGCTTTCAATAAGTCACATTATGAGGGATGAACATTCATTCATAGGGGTCATTAACCCCCATCAAGGGTTAATGCATTGCTACCCCTGCTCTAAATTTGTATCCTTCGAGAAAACTTGCTTCATTGCATGCATCAAACTCTTTATGTTATCGAAACAAGGAGTTTGAGGTCAGTCAAAAAGTGAAAAAATTATGTGATCTATACTTCACTGCATTGCACTATGTATGCTCAGATGATTATGTCAGGTATAAAACGTTTGCTTATGCGCTTTGAGTGAGATTTGGGTGGGTTAGGGTTAATATTTCTCAGCCAAGGAATAAAGAACCAGGTATAAAACATGTCACACAGAATCGGACCAAATTGCCATGATCTCATCAGGATAAAACATGTCACACAGATTCTGACCAAATTACCTTGATGTTATCTGGGTAATACATGTCACACAGAATCGGACCAAATTGCCATGATCTCATTCGAGTATAAAACATGTCACACAGATCCAGACCAAATTACCCTGATGTTATCATCAGGCATAAAACATGTCACACAGAATCGGACCAAATTGCCATGATCTCATCAGGATAAACATGTCACACAGATTCTGACCAAATTACCTTGATGTTATCTGGGTAATACATGTCACACAGAATCGGACCAAATTGCCATGATCTCATTCGAGTATAAAACATGTCACACAGATCCAGACCAAATTACCCTGATGTTATCATCAGGTATAAAACATGTCACACAGAATCGGACCAAATTGCCATGATCTATCTCATCAGGATAAAACATGTCACACAGATTCTGACCAAATTACCTTAATATGTCGCACAGAATCGCACCAAATTGCCATGATCTCATCGGGTATAAAACATGTTTGTCACACAGATTCAGACCGAATTGCCATGATGTTATCTGGGTAAAACAAGTCGCACAGAATCGCACCAAATTGCCATGATCTCATCGGGTATAAAACATGTTTGTCACACAGATTCAGACCAAATTACCCTGATGTTATCTGGGTAAAACAAGTTGCACAGAATCGCACCAAATTGCCATGATCTTATCAGGTATAAAACATGTTTGTCACACAGATTCAGACCAAATTGCCATGATCTCATCAGGTTTAAAACATGTTTGTCACACAGATTCAGACCAAATTGCCATGATGTTATCTGGGTAAAACAAGTCGCACAGAATCGCACCAAATTGCCATGATCTCATCGGGTATAAAACATGTTTGTCACACAGATTCAGACTAAATTGCCATGATGTTATCTGGGTAAAACAAGTCGCACAGATTCAAACCAAATTGCCATGATCTCATCGGGTATAAAACATGTTTGTCACACAGATTCAGACCAAATTGCCATGATGTTATCTGGGTAAAACAAGTCACACAGAATCGCACCAAATTGCCATGATCTCATCGGGTATAAAACATGTTTGTCAAACAGAATCGGACCAAATAGCTATGATGCTATCTGGGTAAAACAAGTCGCACAGAATCGCACCAAATTGCCATGATCTCATCGGGTATAAAACATGTTTGTCACACATATTCAGACCAAATTACCCTGATGTTATCTGGGTAAAACAAGTCGCACAGAATCGCACCAAATTGCCATGATCTCATCGGGTATAAAACATGTTTGTCACACAGAATCGGACCATATTGCCATGATGTTATCTGGGTAAAACAAGTCGCACAGAATCGCACCAAATTGCCATGATCTTATCGGGTATAAAACATGTTTGTCACACAGATTCAGACCAAATTACCATGATGTTATCTGGGTAAAACAAGTCGCACAGAATCGCACCAAATTGCCATGATCTTTTCGGGTATAAAACATGTTTGTCACACAGATTCAGACCAAATTACCCTGTTGTTATCTGGGTAAAACAAGTCGCACAGAATCGCACCAAATTGCCATGATCTCATCGGGTATAAAACATGTTTGTCACACAGATTCAGACCAAATTACCCTGATGTTATCTGGCTAAAACAAGTCGCACAGAATCGCACCAAATTACCATGATCTCATCGGGTATAAAACATGTTTGTCACACAGATTCAGACCAAATTACCCTGATGTTATCTGGGTAAAACAAGTCGCACAGAATCGCACCAAATTACCATGATCTCATCGGGTATAAAACATGTTTGTCACACAGATTCAGACCAAATTGCCATGATGTTATCTGGATAAAACAAGTCGCACAGATTCAGACCAAATTGCCATGATCTCATCGGGTATAAAACATGTTTGTCACACAGATTCAGACCAAATTGCCATGATGTTATCTGGGTAAAACAAGTCGCACAGATTCAGACCAAATTGCCATGATCACATCGGGTATAAAACATGTTTGTCACACAGATTCAGACCAAATTGCCATGATGTTATCTGGGTAAAACAAGTCACACAGAATCGCACCAAATTGCCATGATCTCATCGGGTATAAAACATGTTTGTCACACAGATTCAGACCAAATTGCCATGATGTTATCTGGATAAAACAAGTCGCACAGATTCAGATCAAATTGCCATGATCTCATCGGGTATAAAACATGTTTGTCACACAGATTCAGACCAAATTGCCATGATGTTATCTGGGTAAAACAAGTCACACAGAATCGCACCAAATTGCCATGATCTTATCGGGTATAAAACATGTTTGTCACACAGATTCAGACCAAATTACCCTAATGTTATCTGGGTAAAACAAGTCGCACAGAATCGCACCAAATTGCCATGATCTCATCGGGTATAAAACATGTTTGTCACACAGATTCAGACCAAATTACCATGATGTTATCTGGGTAAAACAAGTCGCACAGAATCGCACCAAATTGCCATGATCTTATCGGGTATAAAACATGTTTGTCACACAGATTCAGACCAAATTACCCTGATGTTATCTGGGTAAAACAAGTCGCACAGAATCACACCAAATTGCCATGATCTCATCGGGTATAAAACATGTTTGTCACACAGATTCAGACCAAATTACCCTGATGTTATCTGGGTAAAACAAGTCGCACAGAATCGCACCAAATTACCATGATCTCATCAGGTATAAAACATGTTTGTCACACAGATTCAGACCAAATTGCCATGATGTTATCTGGGTAAAACAAGTCGCACATATTCAGACCAAATTGCCATGATCTCATCGGGTATAAAACATGTTTGTCACACAGATTCAGACCAAATTGCCATGATGTTATCTGGGTAAAACAAGTCGCACAGATTCAGACCAAATTGCCATGATCTCATCAGGTATAAAACATGTTTGTCACACAGATTCAGACCAAATTGCCATGATGTTATCTGGGTAAAACAAGTCGCACAGAATCGCACCAAATTGCCATGATCTCATCGGGTATAAAACATGTTTGTCACACAGATTCAGACCAAATTGCTATGATGTTATCTGGGTAAAACAAATTGCACTGATTCAGACCAAATTGCCATGATCTCATCGGGTATAAAACATGTTTGTCACACAGATTCAGACCAAATTGCCATGATGTTATCTGGTTAGAACAAGTCACACAGAATCGCACCAAATTGCCATGATCTCATCGGGTATAAAACATGTTTGTCACACAGATTCAGACCAAATTACCCTGATGTTATCTGGCTAAAACAATTCGCACAGAATCGCACCAAATTGCCATGATCTCATCGGGTATAAAGCATGTTTGTCACACAGATTCAGACCAAATTACCCTGATGTTATCTGGCTAAAACAAGTCGCACAGAATCGCACCAAATTACCATGATCTCATCGGGTATAAAACATGTTTGTCGCACAGATTCAGACCAAATTGCCATGATGTTATCTGGGTAAAACAAGTCGCACAGATTCAGACCAAATTGCCATGATCTCATCGGGTATAAAACATGTTTGTCACACAGATTCAGACCAAATTGCCATGATGTTATCTGGGTAAAACAAGTCGCACAGATTCAGACCAAATTGCCATGATCTCATCGAGTATACAACATGTTTGTCACACAGATTCAGACCAAATTACCCTGATGTTATCTGGCTAAAACAAGTCGCACAGAATCGCACCAAATTGCCATGATCTCATCGGGTATAAAACATGTTTGTCACACAGATTCAGACCAAATTACCCTGATGTTATATGGCTAAAACAATTCGCACAGAATCGCACCAAATTACCATGATCTCATCGGGTATAAAACATGTTTGTCGCACAGATTCAGACCAAATTGCCATGATGTTATCTGGGTAAAACAAGTCGCACAGATTCAGACCAAATTGCCATGATCTCATCGGGTATAAAACATGTTTGTCACACAGATTCAGACCAAATTGCCATGATGTTATCTGGGTAAAACAAGTCGCACAGATTCAGACCAAATTACCATGATCTCATCGAGTATACAACATGTTTGTCACACAGATTCAGACCAAATTACCCTGATGTTATCTGGGTAAAACAAGTCGCACAGAATCGCACCAAATTGCCATGATCTCATCGGGTATGTTTGTCACACAGATTCAGACCAAATTACCCTGATGTTATCTGGGTAAAACAAGTCGCACAGAATCGCACCAAATTACCATGATCTCATCGGGTATAAAACATGTTTGTCACACAGATTCAGACCAAATTACCATGATGTTATCTGGGTAAAACAAGTCGCACAGAATCGCACAAAATTGCCATGATCTTATCGGGTATAAAACATGTTTGTCACACAGATTCAGACCAAATTACCCTGATGTTATCTGGGTAAAACAAGTCGCACAGAATCACACCAAATTGCCATGATCTCATCGGGTATAAAACATGTTTGTCACACAGATTCAGACCAAATTGCCATGATGTTATCTGGGTAAAACAAGTCGCACAGATTCAGACCAAATTGCCATGATCTCATCGGGTATAAAACATGTTTGTCACACAGATTCAGACCAAATTACCCTGATGTTATCTGGGTAAAACAAGTCGCACAGAATCGCACCAAATTGCCATGATCTCATCGGGTATAAAACATGTTTGTCACACAGATTCAGACCAAATTACCCTGATGTTATCTGGGTAAAACAAGTCGCACAGAATCGCACCAAATTACCATGATCTCATCGGGTATAAAACATGTTTGTCACACAGATTCAGACCAAATTGCCATGATGTTATCTGGGTAAAACAAGTCGCACAGATTCAGACCAAATTGCCATGATCTCATCGGGTATAAAACATGTTTGTCACACAGATTCAGACCAAATTACCCCGATGTTATCTGGGTAAAACAAGTCGCACAGAATCGCACCAAATTACCATGATCTCATTGGGTATAAAACATGTTTGTCACACAGATTCAGACCAAATTACCCTGATGTTACCTGGGTAAAACAAGTCGCACAGAATCGCACCAAATTACCATGATCTCATTGGGTATAAAACATGTTTGTCACACAGATTCAGACCAAATTGCCATGATGTTATCTGGGTAAAACAAGTCGCACAGAATCGCACCAAATTGCCATGATCTCATCGGGTATAAAACATGTTTGTCACACAGATTCAGACCAAATTGCCATGATGTTATCTGGGTAAAACAAGTCACACAGAATCGCACCAAATTGCCATGACCTCATCGGGTATAAAACATGTTTGTCACACAGATTCAGACCAAATTACCCTGATGTTATCTGGGTAAAACAAGTCGCACAGAGTCGGTCCAAATTGCCATGATCTCATTCGGGTATGAAATATGTCACACAGATTCAGACCAAATTAACCTGATGTTATAAAACATGTCACACAGAATCGGACCAAATTGCCATGATGTTATCTGGGTAAAATAAGTCGCACAGAATCGGACCAAATTAACATGATCTCATCGGGTATAAAACATGTCACACAGATTCAGACCAAGTTACCCTGATGTTATCTGGGTAAAACAAGTCGCACAGAATAGGTCAACTTGCCATGATGTTATACAGAATCAGATCAAAAACATGTCACACAGAATCGCACCAAATTGCCATGATGTCATCGGGTAAAACATGTCATACAGAATCAGACCAAATTGCCATGATGTCATCGGGTAAAAACATTTCACAGAATCAGTCTGATTATGTTTTTTCATGTATTTACTTGATGAAGACATGGCAATTTGGTGTGATTCTGTGTGACGGTTTACCCGATGACATCAGGGTAATTTGGTCAGATTCTATGTGACCTGATGAGGTATTCAGCAGTTCTAATTTTCTGATATTTCTATCTTATTTGCTCTATTTTACAGACCATATTGGTGCATCAGCTGCAACATATACCTGGTGATATTGCATTGTGTGGTCCATGTATGCATTTGAGAGATTCATGAGTTTCTTACAGGGGACGAATTCACAACAGAAAGGACCCTGAAGTTTCTGTTATGGAGTCATACAGAGTAAGTCACCAAACGTATGTCATAATTTTGTGTAGCCTTTGGGTCTATCAGAGTCATAATTTTGATCCAGTGTCCCAAAAGTTTTGATACCCTGTAAAGCTTTACTTTCTCTGTTAAATGAGTTGATACCAAGCATACAATCACAGCTCTCTGTGTTGCCAAAGTACAGAAGAAAGTATTCTTAACTGTAAAACTGCAATTTCATATAAACACGTAGTAATGAGCTTAATGAAGTGAATGGAGCAAAAGAGGCAGTGAAGAGAGAGAAAAAAGGTTTTCCACAATGGTTCTTTTTAATTTCAGAATGAAAAGTCCTTAATATGAATATTATGCTATCGCTATCAAAGTTGTGCACAAAATTGAATTAGTAAAAGCTTTTTGGCTACACACGCCTTGCCTCCTGCAAGTTCAACAATTGTACGGTTTTGAGAGTTATGTGACCCAACTTCAGCATGACCAAAAATTCAATTTTGGCATCAAACAAGTTACCTCTATCCCAAAGGTATCAACACTTTGGGGACACCCGGTACTAAATTTGTTGCTTGCTTAGTGGTTACTTGCAAATTGTCCATGGGCAAATTTCAGCCTTGAAAAGACAACAAATATTCAAGCAATGATAAGGCAAAAAACCACCCCAAAAACAAGTTTGTTTCCAGTAGTAGTGTGCGCACATTTCACTGAGACGTTTGATTCTTGCGCATATATATTTTTAACAGAAAAAAAACAGAAACAATTATTGTTAGGGCGCCATCTGTGGCGACTTTTAGTCCAACATGTTTCAAGGTCGCCATTGGCCACATGCGGCAAACACAATAGTGAAAATCCGTGGCGAAAATCACATTTTAGCGAGCATAAGAGTATCAAAAATGATTTGACTAAATAATTTCAAATGAATCGCCACTATGAATTTGAGCAAATAACAACGTTTCACTGTTAAGCCTAGCTACTGGAAACATACTTGTGTGTTTGTGCAATATAAGACCAAACAGATGTTATGCAATAACTATCTTATTGGGATAATCTGAATGACCATAGTTTAAATGTGTCATAACACTTGATAATTCATATTAAATAATAAATAAGCTTGACTATTTAGTGCCTGCATGCAGTTTTCTTTAAATTACACATTTATAAAGGCTCATTTGTACCGCTGAAGGCTTAATGTAGTTGACCACATTTTCACAGAAGTAATGTGTGGATGATTGTATTGTGTTTCTACCATAACAGATATTAGAGCTATGTCAGTTCATGATGATGAAGGGTGTGATATCCTCAGATGGACTATGGAGTTGGTTGATGGGAATGACGTTCCTCGTCTGGCTAGAACTGGACGTAAGTATATGGGATCATTGTTTACTGAATTACCACTGAAAGATTTGGTATTCTGAATACCTTATCTGAAGTTTGATAACAGAAGTTAAACTATATACATGTTGTTCAACATCAGCGCACGTGCATTGATTGTCTAATTTCTTTCGAAACAACACATACACATTTATTGACCTATAATTCATACATTCTTAGTAGTATTGAATCAATCAGAAAGCAAGAACTAAAATACGCAGAGTGCATTGAAATTTTCTAATGCACTCCGTGTGTGTGCCGTTAAACACGCTTTGTTTTGATTCGTTTTACAGGAATCGCGGGTTTGCCGATTTTCACTTCAGGTGGTTAGCAATATTGAAAGAGTATTTTTGGCCTTTTTTACATAAATCACAATTATTATGCTTTAAATTGCGAATTTTGATTTGTATAGTGTCATGTATGAATTTGGTTAATACATGCATGTTTAGTTTCTCGAAAAAATTATGAAAAATCAATGCACCTGCGCAAATGTTGATATGCTCACAATATAATAGCATGTGCATTGATTTGTCTAATTTCTCTCGAAACAACACATACGCATTTATTGACCTATAAGAAACACACAATGTATTTGGAGTGTGTGGTATCAATTACAATCCATGTACATGTATGTAACAGTAAAATATTACAATAATGTCTGGGTTGAATGTGAGGATGTTTGGTTTGTGTTGGTCAATGTATTAAATGCCTTTGTTTCTTTTTTCTCAACAGGACCATTAGCTGCTCATCAACATACACCTCCTGAATCGGAGAGTTTAAAGTCCATGGATATTCATGATGTCGTTACCTGTAACATGAATTCAAAGCAACCAATGTCAACCCACGACAGAACCAATTCTCTTGTAAAAGAGGCAAAACGCACCGTTTCCTCATTCACTGTGCGTGGTGTAGATGGGAGAAAGCCTCAGTTTGGGCAGATACTCCATTTTGTCAATATCTTTGATGGCCATACTACTCATAACCTTGCCAAAATAGAGTGGATGCAATGCCTGTCTTAGACATAGACAGCTTGCTATGGAAGGTAAATGTGGGTACTCCATTAGAAACTAGCTTCGTTTCCGTGAAGCAACTACCACCACCCCTGGTCACTGCAGTTGATGATGCCGTTAAAGCGTCATTTGGATTCTGGATTTTAATGAGAGTTTTATTTGATTTTAACCCTAAAGCTCCCAGAGTTGGAATCAATGATCAACTGCCTGAGGACAGAATGATGATAGGACAGCAATACCTTAACTATATCATCATATTGTTTTTCTCAGCCACTATTATGGTTATATTGCATCCAACATTTTAGCTGTATAGAGCATCAAGGCCTTGAAACTCCACATTTGTATGCCTTGTATAGATAATGTACAGGGTTCTATTGAAGTGGGCTCATTTCATACCGATGGTATTGCCATACACCATAGACATGCTGGAGTTGATCAAAACCACTAAATGTTGAGGTCACTTTTAACTGGATATGGGGCATTCCACCAGACTGGTAACCTCGCATGTCCCATACGATGATGGGTTCATAAGAATGCACACTACTAAATATAAATAGAGGCCCATAGGGATATGTACAAAATTAGTGATTTCAGAATTGTTCACATGATATCCATAGTGTGCCTGGCGATGGTCATTTGTTTTAATGATGGGTCTATTTAAGCACTGCCATTAATTTTCAATATCCATGCCTACAATTTTGCGATGCCTTTTATATTGTGTATTTATGAATGTTATTTGTGTATAAATTGTATGTTATTTAATACCATGTAGGGTAAAGTCGCCTATTTTCGGTCAGCGCCTATTTTCGGTCACTTCGCCCAAATCAATCGTGTAATAAAAATGACTTCAACGTAAAAACTGACGACTAAAAAAACCCTGCATAGTTGATGCCCGGTATTGCTTTTAAAATGGCGATGACCGATGCAATTACACGATTTTGACCAGTGACCGAAAATAGGCGACTTTACCCTACTTGGTACGTATATCATTGTCCTATATAATACAGTATTCATCATGACTTTTGTAAACGTTATATTATATGTGAGCAGTTATAAGAAGATTATCAAATTATATATTGGTACATCATGGGAGTTACATTTATAGCATCTTCTGAATATTTGAGTAAATGACACTTGAAGCTACACACTTATGAATTATTGGACTTTAAACCTGATGAAACACACTACTGAAAAGTCAGTAGCCCCATATTCTCTTATTTGAGTATTTTGAAAATTCCACTGATTTTGAAACTGGCCACTGTAAACTAAACGGTAAATAAGTCATTGACAAATCAAAAGTGTTGATAAATGCACAATTGCAATTCTGCCTGAGTCAGCATTGTGAGTCAGGCAGATTGTAATAATTATGTAAAATGTTTAAAATGGGTCATATTTACTTGTATTAGGCCTATAACAAGCCACATTTCACTTAAAGGTATATCTCCAACCTAATTCTATCCAACAGGTGCTGCTCCTGTTGGAATTCACCTGTACTATTCATGGTGCTATTCAACATATCGTCAGCCTGCTTCGTTAACTGCCTAACTCACTTTTCCTATTTTTGTTGTTTGAGTTAGGCAATTATCGAAGCAGGCTGACGATATGTCAATTGATGCCATAGGTACCTTTTACTTGAGAAACCTAGTCCATGAGTCCATTCTCTTACACCCCCCCCCCCCCCTAAAGAAGAAGAATGTTGGGGTTTAGTAAGACAAAACCAGGATAATGAAACCATGTACTGCAAAAGTGCTACATTTTTTTTCGGGATAAAATCAGCAAGCGCGACTGTGCAAATATATTTATTTTTTATGTAGGTCCATGTATGGAAGTGCAAAATCGCGAAAAATTACACAAACACACATTTCCACTTTTACAGTACATCTAACATTGGTATTGCCACCAAACCAAATAGGGACCTTCTGTGTTTGGGATTAGTGGCCATCATGGAGGTATCACAAAAGAGTTTGCAACACCATTCGAACTCCATATCTCCCCATTCAATTCAATCTGGTGAATGACCCCAAAGTAGTAGTAGTATATATACACCTAGCACATAAAGTCCCTGACCAGGTGCTTTGAGGTTGACTAATTCAAAATATATAATCGGTACCAAAAATCTGAGATATTCATTAAATGAGCAAATTTCTTCTCCGCAGTTTGATACCTCATTCAAAAAATATCGAATGGATACTTTTAAAGTTATGGCGATTTCAATGACCTTGCATGCAACAGAAAAGTTGCACTAGGTATAGGAATCATTGATTTGTGCGTGATTACTGTCATAACTGTGTGCTATCTGAACGAGACAGATGAATGGGTCTTTAGTGATAACCGCAATGTGCGGGACAAAGGGTGTATCTGGCTGTGAAGAATACAAGTCTTAGCTGATAAGCTGTGAGTTTTTCAGTGCGTAAATCCATAGACGGGTAAAACATTGATATTTACCGTCTATGGTAAATCACACACAAATCAATGATTTCCTATACCTAGTGCAACATTTCTGTTGCATGCACGGTCATTGAAATCGACATAACTTTATAAGTATCCATTCGATTTTTTTGAATGAGGTATCAAACTGCGGAGAAGAAATGTGCTCATTTAATGTATATCTCAGATTGTTGGTACCGATCATATATTTTGAATAAGCCAACCTCAAAGCACCTGGTCAGGGACTTTATGTGCTAGGTGTAGTTAGTTACTAATATTGACATGTGGTTACAGTCATTGATATCCAGTTTAGTTTTTGAAAAGATTTGAAATTTTCATTAATGATAATCACCGTATCCCAACTCACTTGACCTGCATTCAAATTGTATGCCATTGGATTTGCATACATTGTGTTAATAGGACTGTTTTGTTATTGTTTTATTTGCTTGTTTAATAAATATTTGTAAGCAATTACAATTGCACCAACTATGGGACTTGTCTTCTCAAATTGTGGTATCTGTGATGAAAATTGAATGAAATTGAAAAGCTTGTGGTCCTGATCAAATTCCACCAAAATTGGTAAAGGAGTTTGCGTATGAATTAAGTGTACCACTTACAGATATTCTAAATTCCTCCTACAGGGAAGGCTATGTGCCTGTTCAGTGGAAACAAGCTATTGTGGTTCCTATTCCCAAGCAACAACCACCAAGTATTGATAAACTTAGACCAGTTTCCCTCACTTCAATATTTGCTAAAATTACAGGTTTTATTACTAAGTGGGTGCTTGAGGATGTTGACCATGGTATTGATCTCAGACAATTTGGCAATGTCAAAGGAGTTTCAACTACTCATTATCTGGTTTCGTTGGTTCATTTCCTGTTTCAGGGTGCGGAGAAGAGTCGCAATATTGGAACGGTGGTACTTACGGATTTCTCTAAGGCATTTGACCTAGTTGATCACACCCTTCTAATTGGTAAGATCATTGACATTGGAGTTCGTAGGTCCATCGTTCCATGGATTTGCGACTTTCTTCGCAACCGGCAACAGTGGGTCAGGTATAACGATGTTCTTTCAGACTATACTAAATTGCACGGTGGTGTTCCTCAGGGTACAAAACTAGGCCCAATTGGACTTCAGATTTTAATTAATGATGCTGCACTTAATTCTGGGAGTAAATGTCTGAAGTATGTTGATGATTTGAGTTTCGCTGAAAATTATAATGGATACCAAACAAGTACAATCCAAGATGATCTTGACAATTTTACAAAATGGGCTTCGGACAACAACCTGAAATTAAATCCCACTAAGTGCCAAGGACTCCAAATTGCCTTTTCAAAACAACCACCACCACTACGCGACTTAAGAATTGGTACTGAACCACTTGCATATGTCACTGAAGCTAAAGTTCTTGGTGTGCGCATCCAAAACAACCTTAAATGGGATGTCCAGGTGGACAGTACGTTGAAAAAAGCTAATTCCCGTTTGTTTATGCTTCGGACTTTAAAACGTTTCGGTTTCACCAAAGATGAGCTCAGTGTTGTATATAGTGGATATGTCAGACCAATTCTTGAGTACGCCGATGTGGTATGGCACTCGAGTGTTTCAGCTACTCATTCTCAACAAATAGAATCAACTCAAAAAAGGGCATGCAGAATAATCCTTGGCCGTAATTATACTTCTTACGAGGATGCTTTAAACATTTGCAAATTTGACATCCTCTCTGGTAGACGTGAAGGGCACTGTCTTAGGTTTGCCGAAGGGCTTTCCAAATCAAATCGCACCAGTTCCCTAATACCGCCTACCAGAGGGGAGTGCCATGGTCGTATTTTACGCAATAATAGTGAGATTTCTCAGCTGCCAGCAAGGACTAATAGGTTCAAAAACAGTCCTGTGCTGTATTTTGTGCAGATAAATAAATAGGCCCAGGATTTTTCTGCACCCACTTCTATTTTTATAATGGTATTTGCTATGTACATAATGCAATTTTAAAAAATATCTATAATGTGCAATATTCTCTTCTATATTAATTAATCACATAATTACCATGCCTTGTTCTTCGGCGTTTTTCAATGTTTTATACCATATCATATTGTTGATGTTTTTATCTATAATGTGCAATATTCTCTTTTATATTAATTAATAAGTTCCTTGTCTTGTTTTTCAATGTTTTTATCATGTAAATTTCATGCAATTTGGCCTTAGGGCCACGACTGTGAAATGTTAATAAAATCAATTCAATTCAAAATTCAATTATATTATATACTGAAGAGAGGCCAACCATTATAGTATCAGCCTACATTGTTTACTATTTGCTGAACACATTAATTTCAACCATAGAAATGTTTGCTATCTAACGAAGATAGCAATGCCAACCACAGTGTCAGCATAAATTGCTTGCTATTTGCAGAAAACATCAATTTCAGCTATAAAAATGTTTGCTTTCCAACGAAGATAGCAATGCCGCCAACCATATTGTCAGCATAAATTGCTTGCTATTTGCTGAACACATCAATTTCAACCATAGAAATGTTTGCTATCTAACGAAGATAGCAATGCCAAACATAGTGTCAGCATAAATTGCTTGCTAGCGCTATTTGCTGAGCACATCAATTTCAACCATAGAAATGTTTGCTATCTAAGGCCAAAAAAAAAAAATGTTTGGTTGTCCTCGACCGTCCGCACGTAATTTCAGGGCCGCACGAATGTTTTTATTTTTTAAAAGTTGTTATTTCATTTTTTTGAACAATTTGACAGCCCAAATGTATCGTTTTAATATACAACCTAAGTATTCGAACAGACCAACTCCGTTTCATCGGCAATCTAAACACTGCAACATCATCCCAGTACGCAATTCCATGTAACCAGTGGTTACACGATGTTCATTGTATAACATCGCACGGGCGTCGGGACTATTAAAAGGACTATAAAGACAAAAATTTGCTGAACGTGTAATTAATGAATTAATTTAAAAAAACGTGTTATGAGAAAATATAAAAAAATGTTTTTTGGGGTATATTTGTACAAGAAAATTTCGCAAAACAGCTTTATTATTAATTTCAACACCGTATAAAACATTTTTTGTTCTGCATTTAGTACGAAAAATATAGGTTTTATTAATATTTTCATGCGTAAATTTCTAAAGCTTGCACATCAACTCAACGTTCTTTTAGACAAAACAAGACAAGAATTGTAATGGCGACCTACGCTGTGTCTACCCATCGCGACGCTCGTTTTAAAAATGTTACTTGACCGAGTTTGCAGTGTTGCAACTCATTCAACAATAGTGGAGGTTTACATAACCGACATTGAGAACGTGGGGAACTATGCAGAGCTTCACTACAACACTACAATACCTGGGACTGAGTTCCCATTGAATTTTAAAATAATTCAAAAAATAAAATAAAAATCCGCCCGCCCGCACCTCAACTCTCAGCTGTGTGGAGGACAACCAAACAATTATTTTTTTTTGGCCTAACGAAGATAGCAATGCCAACCATAGTGTCAGCATAAATTGCTTGCTAGCGCTATTTGCTGAATACATCAATTCCAGCCAAAGGAATGTTTGCTATCTACTGAAGATAGCAATGCCAACCATAGTGTCAGCATAAATTGCTTGCTAGCGCTATTTGCTGAATACATCAATTCCAGCCAAAGGAATGTTTGCTATCTACTGAAGATAGCAATGTCAACCATGATATTTCTAATAAAACTAATCAGACGATGCCAGATATGGGCTTGAATATTCAAGGTTAAATTATAAATGTGACAAACGGTTAATGAATGGCTGGTTCAATTTAAAATTAATATGGATACCGACACTGTAGCTGGTTATCCAACTTGGGTCATATAATCGATATATATCCATTTTTACATTGAAACCAACGGATATTCAAAATGTACAGCTATTCGTCCACCGTTGTCAATCCCGGAAAGTCTTTGAACGCTTTATACTTGTTATCGACGGGAAACTAACACCCACTTGCAATGATACAGACTGTTAATTTCTTCAGCAGTTCTTCAAGGTGTCCCTTGATCGATGTGGTATGGTGAAGGGAACATTGGTGTTGTCGTATAGAATGCCCTAAACGTGTAAAGCGCCGTTCCAACGTTTTCCAAGATTGCAAGTTGCCTACTC
Source organism: Ophiura sarsii (assembly GCA_035610835.1). Taxonomy (NCBI): domain Eukaryota; kingdom Metazoa; phylum Echinodermata; class Ophiuroidea; order Amphilepidida; family Ophiuridae; genus Ophiura; species Ophiura sarsii. Next base: position 13,172,897 of record CM069444.1, on the reverse strand, counting down.
CGAGACGCTGTTATAGCCAATAAGATTACGTTGCTGCCATTAGGATATCGTTAATATTCGTCCTAGTCAGTGCGTACCGAGCGTTTAAAAAAAAAATGACCGCCCGACCTGATTGGTCAATCGTAGCGCGCATGCATGCATAGTTTTTCGCGAATTTATGATCTGGACGCAGCTTCGCAAAATATGCTCTCGTGAAATAGGCTATCTTGAATTTTTGATGATTGCGTATGGATGTAAGGCCGGCTAGCACAATTGAAAATACGCCCTGACTGTGTGTCGTATGTGCATGAGTTGAATGATCGAAATGATTGTATCTATTATATATACAATACGGACTACCTTTACAGTCTACACACATAAAAACAAAGAGGAACGAACTGGACATTATTTTAAGTATTATTACAATACTACATGTAGAATTGTTTATTCATTTATGAACTACTCAGAGAATATATCACATAACTCCAAATTTAATGTAACTATTGATATTATGCTATTACACATACTTCTACATCGTGTACATGGACTGATATCAATAATTATGCTCAAAGGTGAACTGTTGCTTCTTTGACCATGCTTTAACTATACGATTTCTGAAGTCTTGCATGCTATAGATGTAAATCTTGGTTGTATTACTAGTTTGTACCAATGCGTTAATAAAAAGCAAATTGTGTGACACTAGATTGAATGCTCTCCCCGCAAATAACGAAACCGTACAAAGTCTGAATACGTATACTATATAAAATAAATCCTTAAATTATGTCTGAATTGCTCATACCTCTATTATACATATGCATGTGATATGCCCATATGTGAAAAGTCACACATAACAATTAGTACCCTAAACGTCGATACCTCGATGGATACCCTAAAGTGCGATGCCCCCTAAATAGTACCCCTTTTCAGAAAGATGTCGACAACGTCGTGTGGTGAAATCTGGACCCTTTTCGCCGTTTTTTTGGATGCGGATGCGTACCCGTTTGGTATGTTCACTGACCTCCGGAGTTTTAGGACATGTAAATATCCCCAAGTCACATTTTGCACGATCAACACTATTGATGGAGCTCTATTGATTTAAACTAATTAAAGGTGTATGTTCCGATCACTTTTGTTTTGACTATGATTTTCTTTCACATCAAGATACTTTGATATCAGAAGAACCCCATATTTTTCTCATTATGTCTGTAAAATCTTAGGAGCCAGAAATGGTCCATTTAGAAATTATAGGCTAAAAGTAAAATGTGGTAAATTGCTGCCAAAGGTGGTTAACCACCCGTCAGTTTGTGTGTATGGGCATCTTGTGACCATGTGCTTCTAAAGAACCATTGGAGTTATGCAACTCAAACTTTGGAATGCGACAATTTTAAGGATGACCTTTCATGTAAAATAGAAAACTTCAAGTCAAACATCGGGCCAGCAATTAGAACATCTACCTTAACCGTCTTTGTTTAAACATAGGCCAAGAAGGCCGTTGGGAAAATTGCTTGAAATACATGTACATCTCATAAAAATAAGCAATTGCTTTTACTAACAATTAGTAAAATCCAGTGTTTTAAGCAAAGGTGCTACTAATTCTTATACGAGTAAGTAATTGCTAAACAAATTAAATTCATGAAAACTCAAGCAAACAAGCATTTAGTTGTGTTTTTAGAAGCACCTCCATATTTTGAAGCTTGTCCCTTTGCCAACACAGTCATCACTTTTGCTGCCATGTTTCTACCTATGAGATAAAAACCTTAGGTGTGCAAGGACAGGTTTGACCGTACTAAATTCAATCCTGCCACCTACAGAACATTATTTAGGTTTGACAAGGAACATTAATGGGCTTGGCGAAACATTTATAACGGTAAATAATGAAACTCATGGTGGATGTTTGACACCATTGGTGCAAATGAAAACGACTTTGGCTTATTTAGCTGATCCGGGCTATCAAACTTCTGTAGGCCAGCAGATCATGGGCATATCTCAGGCCACAGTTTCTAGATACGTCACACATACTTTTAAAATACAACAATAACAAAACAACATAATATATTGAAATGGTATTGATAAACCAATTGAAATGTTACTTTTGAGAATAACGGGAGGAGTGTGTCATACATTTTGACACACATATTCTGAATTATGATGTCATGGGCAACATTTGGTGTCAGGTGTGGGAAGTGTAGGAGTCAATTTCAATTATAATTTGACCAAAATGGCACTTGAAACTTTCTTCCACGCAACATATTATAGTGTCTGACATTTTACATAAAATGATGTTGTCATATAGCTCATCAAGGATTGATAATGCCATTAACAAAGTTTCCTGCAAAGTTTGAAGTTACTGACACTTAAATTAAGATAATCAAAGCAAAATAATAAAACAGTACATACACATATTTGCAAAAATAAAAAATAAACATCAAAACGCCGCCTTGGTGTCTTTCGCTAATCGGACGGCTATATCTCTCTTTGTTTTTCATCTGAAATTGTCATAGTATGCCGTGGTCAGTTTTTGAATTTTTAGTTGACCTTATCGAGCAAAATGATAAAACCGTATATACATATTTACATTATATTAAAACTGTTACTAGTACTTATTTACAAAACTAAACGTCAAGACGCCTTGGCGGCTGCCTTGAAAGGCTGTCTCTCTTCAGCAGTTTAACGACCTTAAATTTCTTCCTAGCCAGAATGACATCTCCATCCCTCATACAAAATTGCAATGAAAAACAGCTCATATTTTTAAATACATGTAGTATATGAAGAGCTTTGTTGCAAAAGGGCCACCAGACCACTCCAACATGTTACTCATTTTCATTATTGCATTTGCATTGACAAGTCGATGGAATTAATCAAATGATTGTATGGCTGTGTTTATTAATGTTTCTATATGACTTGGGATAGTGCATCCATGCATGCCGATTGAGGCACCAACAATACAAGCCACATAATGAATAGCCATCCATTCAATAATGCAAAATGAGTAACAGGTAGAAGTGGATGTAGGCCCTTATGCAACACAGCTCTTTACTCCTACACAATTTAACTGTTCAACATTTGCTAAGTCTCTCAAAACAAAATTTGAAACCTCATGAATATATGCGACACGTCAGAGACTATAATTATGGGACAAGTATCTCGAAGGCAAAAGTCCCCCGTCTACTATGCGCAAATTCACGGGTGAAGGTTTTATAGGGGGCGCACTATCATGGTCGTAGCAAACCAGACGACCTAAGACATGGTGGATTTTATTGGCTCAAAACATGATTTGTGACACAGAAATAGTACATCAATGGTAAAAAAAAGCTGATTGTGATTTAGAGTAGAACTGATTTGCTTTGATGATAGCAGAATTTAGTTCTTATACGAGGGGCAGTCAATAAATAATGAAAGTGATCATGGTATGGGATGCATGAGTGATTCTATTGAGGGGATAATACACTTTTGGATTGTTAGATACCTTTAGTTATGTAACGTCATTAACATAAACACAATAGGTTTCAGACACTGACTGAAATCTGTCAATTATTTGGCTGGATATGTAATATGTTGAATATGGGTTCATTGATACATTTGCGTATATCTCGGCAATGCAAGCATGAAAAAGATAACACTTGACACATAGTAAGAATACACACTTATCTCTGTTTGACACTCTTTTTAGATCTTAATGCCTTAAATACGAACAAGAAGGGACCATCTCAAATACGCTTTTATTTAGCAAAGAACAAAGGATAAAGAACAATGGAGGGATTATAATTTAATACATTGTTGTGGGATGTAAAGCAATAATAGTGGGGATTTCAAAAGGAGCTGTTCATAAAATGTCCTCAAACCATTGAAATTATATGACGATTACTTACACAATACATATCTAGAACAGTAATAAGAGAGGTTGTGGCAGCCATCTTTAATTGATACATTCATGTATATCTTCATTTTGACTATCACAATATATTTACACATTGATTTAAGCATTTTTCATTATTTCTGAAAAATTTTTGAAGGCGCAGTAAGCTTTTATCTGGTAAATTTCATGATTTTAGCCATTTTGGGCCTGTTTCAAAATTATCTGCCGTCTGCGCATGCGCATTTTTTCTGCAGGTTTCATGCGAATAAGTTCAGATAATTAGTTAACTATCATATGGAATCTTCCAAACTGGTTAATTGCTTAATTTTTTCCTAAATTGTTTGATTTTCCGCAATATTAGTGACTGGGCATTTTAAATGAAAATTAGCTATTTGAAATACTGATATTTGTATACCTTTTATTCAATTGCTTCTCCTTACTTTTTCCTCTTATACTACACAGTTCTCCTTACTTTTTCCTCTTATACTACACAGTCCAAATTACACAGGGATTAAAGTTATTGTCTTTTGTATCATATTTATGCGGAAAACAAATCGGGATTTACCTGCTTCTGATGTCATGTTATGCAATCTTCTTACCACGTGTTTCATAAAAACAATTCAAATTTCCCGCCAAATAACTGATTTAGCAGTGTCCCAAGTGTACTTACTTTGAGACAATGCTATGACGTCATAGTTCACACTTAAAAATCCAAAACTGTATTGTTTGAAAGACAAAGGTTCATACTTTGTATTGATCTCATTATCCCCTCAATAGAATCACTCATGCATCCCATACCATGATCACTTTCATTATTTATTGACTGCCCCTCGTATGACCCGAAACATTCAGAATTGGTTATTTGAAATTAATTTTTACGTGGAACAAAATACAAATTTTAAGCACTTCTGCGTAATAATTAGTCACCCAAGCGTATAATGCGTTTCAAGTTCAATCACCATAACGATTCGAGTTATGCAACAAACGCATGGCGTATGTGCACAACGCAGTGACGTAACGTGTGAGTGATTCGGCTGCACAATTTTCAATCAGATTAATTGATTATAGGTTAATAAATGCCTTGATTTTGTTGTTTCCAGAGAATTAGACAAATCAATGCACACGCGCTGATGTTGATGTATGAATATTGGAACAACTCTGCAGGGGACAGTGCTATTGTGAGCAAACCAACATTTGTGCAAGTGCATTGATTTTTCGAATTTTTTGAGAAACAAAAAACATACGCATGATTCACAATTCACAATTTGAGCATAAGTATGATCTATGTACTAATGAATAAAACATGTTAACAAGTTTGCTATCACCCGCAGTGAAAATAGGCAAACCTGTGATTCATGAGCAACGAATCAAAACCAAGCGTGTGGTGCCAACTGCCAAGCGCATTGAAAGGGGCACACACGGAGTTAATTAGACACTTTACCTTAGACCCTTTCAATGCACTCCACATATTTTAATTTCTTGCTTTCTGATTGGTTCAACACTACTAAGAGTGTATGAATATATATATATAGGGTTAAATTGCCGCAAATGTAACTTTTTAAATTAATAATTAATGGTACAAGTAACATCTGTATCATTAAATGACGGTTTTGAATCAGAATGATGACTTTGCACTGTTGTTTTGTCGGTAAGTGTAGAACCAAATGTTTTACTTTGCTACGCCCCTCGTGCAATTTCTCGGTTCCAAAGTGAAAATGTTGTTTCTTCGCAGTTACCTAATACGCAGTCATTATCCTTTAATCAGAGACTTTTAAATTATGTGTACGGCTATAAGCCAGTATTTTCTGTTGAAGCTATTTGTGTCTCAGATTAAAATGGATCATACGGAAGCATCACAAAAGGCCTGTAGCATCTAGCGCTGCCATAAAATAACTCCTCAAGAGTATTATCTAACCTGACACCACGTCTCTTATTCCGAATGTATATAGTTGAGTGAAACAATTGCATAAAATACTTTTTAAATATTGTTATGTAAATTGCACCAGTGATTTCATGCAATAATTTTTAATTGTTAAAAATGTATGACGGATTTGAATTTCCACCGACCTGTCTTTTCTAAAGATCGTTCAATATTTAATTTTCTTAAGATAGTTTAAAACTTGTCCGACGTCGAACCCGTTAAACTTTGAACTTATATTATGAATACCCGTCCTAAAAGCCTATCTCACAAACAGTTTAATATATCATACTACACTATTAGTATACTATGAGAGACAATTTGTTGCCGTAACAGACTACTACCTGTAGTATTGAATATATGCAAGTCATATAAAGGTGCGAGCGAGACAGACAGCACACGTTTCCTACACAATTTCAATAGAGACGATTATCTCTGTTTTTTACCGTCTCTGATTAAATATGTCTGCTGTCTGCAACCCCTCTAAATTATGATGCTTCCGTAGCCTATGCTCAGATTCACTTTATATGTTGAGCGGACCCGGTAAATGATATTTCAGTGGCATGGAGTGAATGAAAATTCTGACCACTAGCAGAATGCTGTATTCCCCGGTGTCCAAAGGCCCTGAAAGGTAAAAGAGAGTTAAATAGTTGTAATTATTTTATGATGAAGGTTGTGTTGAATGAGGTGAATGTTATGAACTTCAGAGATTCAAGAGAACAGCAAAAGTTGAACTGTAAACAGACACCCTGTTTAAATAATGAACAGTATGCAAAAACTTAATACATTGATGGTGCAATAACCCAAACCTTCCTAACACTCACTACGACTAAAAACAATGTCCATGCACATGCTGCAGCATTGATGGATGACGTCATCGTCCGAGCTGATATGTGTGGGTACGAAATCATTACCTGGGCAAGCATTGGCAGCTTTAGCTCAGTGATCGGAGGGTCCGGGGTGGAATCCCGGGTTTTTTGCGGTGAATTTACCCCCCCCCCCCCCCCACCCCGTTGAGTAAAGAAATCATACTTTGTCATCACTGTTGAGGGCAATGCCTACTGGGTGGGGTGTGTAGGGATTTAGTTGCGTTTGATGTGTTAATTGTTTGTGGTAAGAACTGAGATTGTTTTTGGCCATAATGAATCATAGTGCCTGGGAAGGTTACGGTTACATTCCAAAATATCTATACTATGTACAGACCCATCCATTGTTGCACATGGTTCGTACGGCAACCAAAACAAAATATCCATCTTTTATTGTCTTTCTAATGCATTTTAAATTTTAAATAATAAAAGGAAAATTGATAATAATTTTTTAATAAAACATTGACCACCCTTTTTGAAAAATCGATGCAATCTGTGTGCCAGATGACGTCATAGCCATCCATCGGGCTGACAAGGGATGTCAGTAATTTTGGGGTCCAATTAAAATGACTGAATAAAGTAAATACCATATCTGACCACACCACTGCATTAGAATGGTCGAAGATTGTCACAGAAAAGTACATCTAAATTTGGTTTAAGCCCGGTCCAATTAAAATGACTGAATAAAGTAAATACCATATCTGACCAGTGGCGTACCCAGCTTTTGGAAACTGGGGGGGCCCGACTATATTTGTACCGACGAGATGCATGATGTACAGACAATTTTTTTACAGACTCCAAAAAAAATTCGTAAAACATGCACAATTTTTTTCCCGTGAGCAGGTGAAATCTTGATAAGTGGGGGTGGGGGGAGGGTAGCGATGAAGTTGTCAACATAACCGGCCCCCCAAAAAAATCGCATGGTCAAAATCGCAAATCTACCGACGGAGGGTCGTTTTTACCAACGGTGTTATTTCAGGGGGGCCCCTGGCCCCCTGGACCCCCCTGGGTACGCCACTGTATCTGACCACACCCAATGCATTAGAATGGTCGAAGATGGTCATAAAAAAGTACATCTAAATTTGGTTTAAGCCTGGTAAAACTGCATCCACTCTAGTGGATGGAATAACATTATAGCGACACATATTTACCAAAATCCTCTCTACAGAGGCTTACGCACCATCAATTTGACCGCGCCTTTACTGTGGATGACGATGTTATTGTTCTAAGTGCTGCAAAAGTCCATTATTTTCTTTGCCATAGTCTTCACAATTACCCACGTCTTCTCCTGGCGCCAGAGACCTGCTCAACGAACTCTCCGAGGTAGAGATTATCCTGAAAGACAGAAAGGAAGAAGATGAGATGAGATATATTTGGATGTACATCTTCCTACATGTGTACATGCAATCCAAGAGTGTATTTATGAACACAATGATTGAATCTTCACCAGGCTGTACAGATTGACTTGTTATTGAGGCCAATTTAATGACAAAGTGGAGACTTTCAACTATTATGAAACCAAAATCCAATAGCTGCTGATTTGTATCTATACCACATGTAAGAAAAGAAAACTGTTTCGCGAAGTCTGTGAGGGCAAGAGAGGTCGTAGAGCGCAGCTGAGGAAAAATAAGTCTTTATCAGTTGGACACAATACCCAAATACTTTTTTCTTCTATGTCCCTGTTCCATCAGGCATGCAAAGGCAACTGAACACGGTAGGTCCAAAATCTAAATAAGAATGACATGATCAGGCAGAGAAGTATACTAATTAAAGACACCTTGCAGCATGGGGGTTATTTGCGAAACATTCCGATTCAACCTTCTCTTCTGCTTCCTCTTCCTTCTACTTCGTAGCTTGAGAAACTGCTTACGATATTCATACATATCATAATGGTTCAAAGTCAGATTGAAGTGCTCGCAAAATACTAATAACATATCGTCAGGCTGCTTCGATAATTGCCTAACTCATTTTTTCTAGTTTTGAGAAAACAGCAAAAATAGGAAAAGTGACTTAGGCAGTTAATCGAAGCAGGCTGACGATAGGTTGGGGAAATGTGGCTTGTTATAGGCCTAATACGAGTTAATATGACCAATTTTAAACATTTTACATAATTATTACAATCTGCCTCACTCACAATGCTGACTTAGGCAGAATTGCAATTGTGCATTTATCAACACTTATGATTTGTCAATGACTTTAGATATTATTACAGCATGTGCATAATGTAATGAAGTCATGATTTATGCAAAAAACTCAATTTCGCTGACAAGTGAGGCAATTATTGAAGCAGGCTGACGATATGTACACGACCTGCTCCAACACGGGTAACTAACTGAGCTGCAGAATTATGCACTCTTTGAAGTCTGTCAAGATCTGCGCTAGGAGTCCAACTAACAAGCCATTACATTTATCTAGACGTGATGTAACAAATGAATGAACAAGCTTCTCTGGTGGAAGCACGATCTAGATGTTTTCTGAACTTGCCAATGTTGTATAGAGCAAACGAAGCACTCTTGCAGACATTGCTGATGTTGGGATAGAGTCATTTTTTCATCAATACGCCCAAGTTGCGTGCAGAGGAAGAGGTGGAAACGTTCGCATCACCAACGTTAACAATTAACATTGATCGATTCATTAATAAACCGAGAGGTGAGATGGAGGCGTTCTGTTTTGCTGTCATTGAGCATAAGTTTATTTGTGACCATCCAGCTTTTGATATCGCTAATGCAACGTTCAATGCGGTCAATGCTGGAATTGGACTCGTGTGACCTTTAATGTTACGTAGACTTGAGAGTCATCAGCATATACCACAGATTCAAGATCGTGAGCTTCAATGATGTCTTCAATCGGCGAGGAATTAAGGGAAAACCCCATTGGCCCGATGACTGAGCCTTGAGGTACACCATATGGAACAGTTCGTTGCTGAGAACGCACTCCGTTTATGACGATACATTGTCGACGCCCGGTAAAGTAGAATAACAGCCAACGATAAGCAATGCCAGTGATACTGTAACGTTCCTTGAAACGAGTGAGAAGTACATCATGATCAAGCGTATCGAACGCCGCAGATAAGTCTAAGAGGACGAGGACAACACATTTGTGGGAATCAATTGCCTGTAAAATGTCGTTTGTAACACGGACTAGGGCAGTTTTCACATTATGTTTACGATACGCATTTTTGTATTTTGCGCAACGGATCCTTTCCGCAATTTTGCATTTTGCGCAACAGATTTGGAAATTTTAGACCACCTTAAGATTCTGTTTCATTTCATTTCATTGTGCAAAATACAGTAAGCCTAATAATAATACATAGCGGTGAAATCATCCAAAATGTAAAGTGCTCAACCGGTAAGGATTTTCGTACAATATAAAATTTAGACTTGATCCTGCTACATGGTTTTACAGATCTGTTTCATAAGGACCGATAAATCCTCACTCATCAGAAACTCAATACAGAATGATGGGACAGTTATCATCCACACACATATATTTTGTGAATATCTGTAATATTGTGCCAATTCAGCCGATAGGCTGCGATGATAATAAATTATGCAATGAATAATGATAATAATAGAAAATGCATAGGTTGTGATACCTATATGCAGTTAGAGCACATTACAATCATTGTAGTTTATCACTAAGATGAATCCCTGAACTCATGTTGATATAATGCATCAGTCACTGGATGCTATGATGTTACTGCACAGTGGTAGACCTACATGTATATAAGATAAGTGGCTTTGTCCTTGATAGGGCAGTAATAATATACAACGTGATCAAGCTAAATAAGTCATATGTCGGCAGTTTAAAAGCAGATGAAAAATGCTACAGTATGGTTCAACCCAAATTAAAATTGAACCTCTAGTTTTTAAATTACAGGCAATTTACCAACTGAAGAAAAAAACCACATAAGAATTTGTCTCTTCTTAGAAGTTGATGTTGGATTATGGTGTATTCTGAAACCAGCTAACAATATGTTTGTGTATTGACACTGTGGCTCTGGGTAAGCATGTTGAGAATAGTCCACCATTGCCCAATCAAAAATTGATGCATTTTATTTTATTATTGGTCTCACCTGAATTTCTACATGAAACACTGGTTCCATGCTACAGGGTTGGGCTGTGAGCATGCAGGCGAATACAGCACGGCGTGCAGCAAGTATGATTTGACCTCCCTTGCATTGCATTGAATCTCTGTGAATTTTCATGTTTTGAATGTTGAATCGTATCCCCGGCGCACATGCTTTCCTCACACAAGACGCTCTAAATTGAAAAAATCTATATGCATGGTTGGAAATAAAATATATGGTTGAATTGTTACAATTTTATACCACACATAAACTTAAAGAGGGTTTTGTATTTGTTGTATGGAAACAATGAGAACAACACCTACCTAGCTAATAATTATTGACAGGGTTTATGGATAAAACAGTAAAAATGCATATTGCTTGGAAGAGCTTGGATTGACCCAAATTTAGAGTAGGCCTATTTATGAACATAAAATGGGTAGGTTTGGTTAGCAAGAAATAATTTTAACTAAAAAACTATATAAAAATACCAAAGGAAAAAGATGTGTATATGGAGGAGTTAACGTGCTGACAAAAGCAACACCACATTGTTGAATAGATACATCAGGATCAGTAATAAACATAAGGTATGAAGGTTTGTACACAACATGTTGCACTTGTTAAGCTCCTATAGTTTGTTCAGCTTCAAATGAATACAGAAGGCAACAAGCACACTGCATCATATGTGTGTCCTGCGCGGGTGGCCAAAAATTGTGAGTGTGTGACCATAAATATTGTCGCATTGGTTGCAACTCTGCAAACTCCGAATTTGAAACACGCCGCCATTGTTGCAGAAAGCGAAAGAATGTTGTGTTGAAGGTTTGTTAGAAATATATACGTGAAAGTATTACTAAACCTATTTGTTCCCGTACTAACTATGTTGAAATTAATACTCATGCTGTTGAGCATTATTTTGGGAACAAATATTAACCGTAACTAGATTTTTCATATTTTCTCACACTGCGTTTTTAGTATAAAAATGAAATTACTTGCATGTGCAATGAATTTTCATTTAGTCCTTTCAACAGTCCCCGCGGGTGCCAAGTTCATGTTATAAACATCATGTTACACAGGATTGCGCATTGGGGACGGTGTTATAAAGATTGAAGATGTCATGCGAAATCATGGATAAAACGGTCCGTTTGGCCATTCAAATTGCTAAAAAGTTGTTTTAAAAAAATAATAAAAAATAATACGGTTGGCACCATGGTACACGGTCGGTCGCACGTGGACAAACAAACAAACAAAATTTGTTAGCCTAACCAATTAAAGATTCCTTTAAAATATTCGGAAAAGTGTACTTTAGGTCCCAGATAACTGGTATACCAGTATCGTTCAATACAATAAATTTGGCAGTATCACTCGATACTGGTACGGTTTTATGTTTCAGTATCGGGCGATACTGGTACACATGCTACCAGTAGTGATTTGCCCCAGTAGTGATTTTGTCCCAGTATTGAACGATACTGGTATATAATTGGGTACCCATATCGCCGGATACTGGAACACTGCCTTTGTACCAGTATCGAATGATACTGTGTGTTTTAGTATTGTACGATACTAGTACGTTCCAGAATCTGGGCCCTAAAGTACACTTTTCCTAAATAATCTTGCGCACCGGTTTGTACTAACCTCTTTCACTGCCCATTGGAATTCAGCCACCACACTGTTCCTGATTTCGCTAATATTCTACACACCTTTTGTGCAGTCAACCAGTAGATTAGGGCCATTACCGTCAGGGCCAAAACACCAGATTTTACGGGCTTTTGCTACATCTGGCATACTCCCTGTAGTCTTGTCTTGGGTTAACATCACCCTAAGTGGCAAATATAATGATGTCAGAAGTAATACAATGAGTCTTTATTTTTCATTCGACTCCAAAGATATTACATGATTCAAACCAAAGCCAAACACGTACATTTATTCTCATGGCAAAATGGTCCATTCTGTGGCACAATTTTCAAAATATTAGAATGAAACTTGGCCCTAACATAAGATAATATTGGTGTTCCGGTGGAGGATGATAGTCAAATATAATGTTGTAAGCAACATGACCGAAGATTTTTCAGACACACCCAAAATCTGTGTTCTCCAAAAATACACCCTATGAGGATTTTTCGTGTTAAACAAGTAAACCTATTGCACTAGAAGTATCAAAAATGAGAGTTTTTATAGGGCTAAATTTGAACTCCACACATTCAACCCTATCCAGTCAGGCGATATTTTCCTGGGGATCAGGAGAGGGGGACAAAGTATGAATTTCACCCAACAAAACGACACGACACCCCCCGGACCATCCGCACACCAGTCACAGGCCTCAACCACTGAGCTAAGCTGCCAATCGTCTCTCGGGCAACGATTTCATATGAAATTATCCAATCAATGCCCTAGCATGCGCACAAAGATAGTCACAGGCTGTAGTGAATCATAGTTCGTGTGAGTGTTAGGTTAATACAACTGTTTCATTGTACTTTCAATTTTTATATAGATTGCAAAAAAGTCTTTTTTTGTGTGTTAGAATTGGAAAAAGATATGAAAGTTCTTCATTGTTCCAGATCCCATCTATATACAGTCATCAAAAAAAGTAACTATACAGGTAATAAATGTACTTTTAACTCTAAAAATATATATCCTACCTAGAAATATTAAATAATAAAGTTGTTGAGAAATTTATCTTCTTTAATATGAGATATTGCACGCTAGGATCGGTTGAATATTTAGAAAGCGACAATCCAAAATGTAAGGTAAAGTCACAATCTCAAATTCACATTTTACATCTCAACACGGGGGAGAGAATGACAGGTAGCGTGTGTGTGGCGTATTGATCCATCGGAACAATGCGGCCGACTGTCCAAACTGCGCATGCATCCCCCAATTGCACTACCGGTAATCAATAAGATACCCGTAGATCTGGTCCGCGTGTAGAAAATAAAAATCGGACTTCTCCTTACATTTTTGAGTGCCACGTCCTCAATAATCACCCGATCCTAGCGTGCAATATCTCATATTAAAGGAGACAAATTTCTCAACAACTTTATTATTTAATATTTTTAGGTAGGATATATATTTTAAGAGTTAGAAGCCCATTTAATACCTGTATAGTTACTTTTTTTGATGACTGTACTTACATTTTCTATGGCCTCAGACAGTCCATCAGGAAAGGAACCGCTCTCATTTAGCCAGGCATACACAGTCAGATTCTGCTCCTATTGTCTCTTTGTAAGACACACAAGGGTTTTCTGGAAAGGAATAACTAGATTTCATAAATATTGAGTTATCAGTAACCTAAGAATGGAAATACTTTCAAAGCATGTGGCATTTAAAACCTACATCTCAGGAGACAAGACATCTTCATGTAGGCTATCCAGAATGCATTTGTAACTGAGCATCAAATCACTCGGCTAATCGGAAGCATTCAGAACCGATCGTATCTTTTCGGATTTGAAATGGTCTATAGGTAGCACAATATTATATGTTGTTATCTTCATTAGATAACACAATACCACATATTGCTATCTTCAGGAGATAACACAATACTACATAATGTAGTGTGTACCAGATATACTACATACATACCATGGTGCCACATCCATCCTGAGGACAGTGATACAATCAAGCTGGAGAGGGGAGCAAGGCAAGGTGACAACATCACCTAAACTCTTCACATCATGTCTCCAAGATGCCATCATCACATCCCTTAGAAATTTGAAATTTGGGACATAATAGCAACCGCCCTCTGTTGATTTGTTATCACAAAAAAAGTTTAGCTGTGCTGAGCCTGGCGGCGTTATTCATGAATGACAATATATACGACCACAGGCCTACATGTTATAAACATAGGTCGCTACAGTCGTTGAAACAATGAAAGGTGACATTAAATTAGAGAATTCACCAATGATAGATCTTAGATCATTGACGCATTGGATGAAGAAAATATTGAACTTCAACGCTAAACATTTTCGTGGAGAATTACTCATCAGAAGAAATACAGCAGCTGCTTAAACTTTCCTAATTTGTCTTCATCAGATTTAATTTTCATGTATTACCATGCGTTGAGCTTCGTCGATTTCTCAGCAATTTTGTGTATAGATCGTTAAAATCGGCTAACTAAATCGTCTATTATAGTGACACCAGTAATCGATTTTGAGAATGTAATACCTATAGATTATAATCTTGCGCTCCTCTGGCAGTTCCCTCCGTAGCTCAATCGATAAGAGCGCTGTCTGTTAATGCAAATATTGCTGTGCTGCTGCTGGTTCGAATCCGCTTAGAATCACCTTTTTTTATTAAAGTAAAGCAACACGCAAGTCAAACGAGGGCGTCTTGAAAATAATTCCTCTCTAAGGGATGTGTCATAGGTAGAATAGACTGGAAAGACAGGGGCCTTAACATCAATGGCGAACACCTTTCACACCTAATATTCGCCGATGACATCATCTTGATGGCCAAATCACCAGAGGAGTTCGAAAGCATGCTAACTGACATAGAGCCAGCAAACCAGTTGGCTTTAACATGCATCTAGGCAAGACCAAAGTGATGTTCAATGACCATGTCAACAAGTCCGTAATAACTGATTGATGAAAAACCATCGAGGAGGCGTACAGATATGTATACCTGGGAAAGACGGTGACGCGAGATGGTGATTTGCTCCCTGAGATAAAGAGGATTGGACTCGGTTGGGCATCCTTCAGTAAAGTGGAAAATATCATGAGAAGCCGTAAGACCAGTATGAAGATCAAGATGAAGGTTCTAAATGAGTACATTCTACCAGTAATGACTTATGGTAGTGAGACATGGGCACCGACCAACACCATGTTAGAGAAGCTTGCAGTGGCACAGTACAAGATGGAGCGCATAATGCTGGGCATTACCCTTCACGACCGAAAGCTAACACCTAGATTCGACAACAGACAAGTGTCAGCGATATCATCGATAACATCAGGACGGCGCAGGTGGGCAGGACACATTGCATGGCTAGCAGATAACCAGTGGACAGTCAGAGCAACAGAGGGGACTCCAAGAAATTGGACCCGTAAACGTGGACACCCCAAAACACGCTGGAGACGACCTTACCAGACAGCTGGGCACTACAGGGTCAAGACTAGCCAGAAACAGAAGTCTGTGGAGGCATTCTAGTGAGGGGTTCCTCTCAAGGGAGCGAACTATGTAACCTGATGATGATGATGACATACTGTTATATTCAGTAGATAACACAATGTTACATATTGTTTTCTTCAGTAAATAACCAAAACTACAACTTGTTATCTCCGGTATAACACAATACTCTACACTGTGTATTGTTATCTTCATGAGATAGCACAATATTACATATTGTTATCTTTAGTAGATAGCACACACAACACATTGTTGTATCCAGTAGATAACACAATACTACATACGGTTATCTTCTATAGGTAGCACAATACTATGTTGTTATCTTCTGTAGATATCACAATACCACATATTGCTATGTTCAAAAAATAACACAATACTACAGTACATAGTATTAGCTTCTGTAGATAGCACAATGCTATTTATTGTTATCTTTAGTAGATAACCCGTCATCTGTATACTGTTATCATCAATAGATACCACAATAGTACATATTGCTATCTTCATGAGATAGCACAAAATATACACATTGTTATATCCAGTAGATAACAATACTCCTCACTGGTATCTTCACATAGCCCAATACTTCATGAGGCTATCTTCTGTATACCACAATACTATATTTTGTTATCTTCCGTAGATAGCACAAGCTGCACATTGTTTTCTCTAGTAGATAGCACAATAGTATATATTGTTATTTACGTAGATAGCGCAATGCTACATACTGTTATCTTTAGATAATGCAACACTATATATCATTATATTCAGTAGTAGCACAATACTACATATTGTTATATCCAGTAGAGAGCACAATGCTACATGTTGTTATCTTCAGTAGATAACGCAATACTACATATTGTTATATTCAGTATATAGCATATTGTTATCTCCAGTAGATAACACAATACTCTACAGTACTGTTATCTTCACAGAGCCCAATACTATATGCTGTTATCTTCTGTATATAGCACAATACTATATATTGTTATCTTCAGTAGATAGCACAAATTACACATTATTATCTTCAGTAGATAACACAATCCTCTACAGTACTGTTATCTTCACAGAGCCCAATACTACATGCTGTTATCTTCTGTATATAGCACAATACTATATATTGTTATCTTCAGTAGATAGCACAAATTACACATTATTATCTTCAGTAGATAACACAATCCTCTACAGTACTGATATCTTCACAGAGCCCAATACTACATGCTGTTATCTTCTGTATACAGGGTGTATCAAAAAAAAATCCCATTGTACAAACCAGTAAATGACATGGTTTACACAAAGTACGCTAGTTTTCTTATTTTTCATCGGATTGATCTCATATTTTCAGGATATCATAATAATTAATTGGGCTTTACATTGAGACTAAATTGGTCATGGTCCAATGATTATAATAAGAATTACACTGTCATGAATCAGAGTCCTATTTTTGTTGTTGATATACCCTGTATAGCAATATACTACATATTGTTATCTTCAGTAGATAGCACAAATTACACATCATTAGCTCTACATGTAGTAGATAGCACAATAGTATATTGTTATCTTCTATAGATAGCACAATACTACATATTGTTATCTTCAGTAGATAGCAGAAATACCCAGGGCTTGAAATAAGCAGGAGCAAGGAGCAAATATACCCAACTAAACCTCAAAATGCCTCTGGTTCGTATCAACTTTTACATTGATTATTGCCTCTGGGTATCATATTTATTCCTTTGTACTCATCTTCAGGATAACATATTCTTGTGGTTTTGCCCTTAAACTCTTTCCCTGACAAATTGATTTGTGAAGAAATTGTGAATTTGCACATGCATGTAAATATCAACTTATAATTTGAATATGAGACTCTGTAAGGTAGTAAAACATATATATTCTGAAAGCTTATACATTAATGGCCGGACACTTCTGTGAAAATTTCAACGATACCGGACGATCGTGGCGGTTGCCATGGTAACCGTTACCCAGCATGCAATGTTTGTAACATCTTTTTTTACAAATATTTAGTAGTCCTGTATGAAAACTATACTACTTGAGCCCTTCAAAATGCTTTCAAGAGATGGGCATTATAATTCTGAACATTTTGATACCAAATTTTCTGTAGTGGGTTATTCGGTTATAGCGCAACGACCAGAATCGTGTACGATCAGCACGTCAAATATACCGACCCCATAAATATCACGACCCCATAATTTTAATGTGAGGGACGTTAAAAACGGAATACTAGACCATTTTAGTGTTAAAAATACCAATGTTTGCGCGCTTTGCACATATTAGTTTCAATGTTTCATTATTCAAGCTTAAAGGTATATTATGTGATCTTTCCAGGGAACGCCCTCAACATCGAAAAAAAAATAGAAAGCAGATTTTCTTGCAGATTTACATTTCTGATCATAAATCATGCATACATTCCAAGTTACAGGGCGATACGATTCTTAATTACTTCAAAATCATGGTTTTAGAGTGAAAATAAACTGTCCGAATCCGGACACTTTATATTTTTCACTCTAAATTCACTCTAAAACCATGATTTTGAGGTAATTAGGAATCGTATCGCTCTGTAACTTGGAATGTATGTATGATTTATGATCGGAAATGTAAATCTGCAAGAAAATCTACTTTCTAAAAAAAATAATGAATAGAGGGCGCCCTCTGGAAAAGATCACATAGAGGGCTTCAGGAACGTTTTTCTGGACCATTTTTGTTTAAAAACTGGTTTTTTTCTTGCTCGATTCGCGCTCACTTTTTCAACATGTTTCAACATTATAATGGGTCTCAAAACACACGAAATATTCTAAATATTATGTGGGGATGTTAAAAACGTCATACTGGACCATTTAAGATTTAAGTGTTAGAAATGTCAATTGTTGCGTACATCGCACGCATTATTCAAGCTTAACATTATGTTGGGGACGTTAAAAACGTCATAAATTAAGTGTTAGAAATGTCAATTTTTGCGTACTTCGCGCATAAGTTTCAATGTTTCATTATTCAAGCTTGACAAGATGGCTTCAGGACAGTTTTCCATGACCATTTCAGTTAAAAAAGTCAAAAAGCGCGAATATTTACTGCAGGTTTTAACATTATATGGGCCCTCAGGCCCACAAAATATTCTAAATATATGGGGCCGTTAAAAACATCATACTGGACCAAACGACCGTGTAAACAAACAAACAAAGTTTTAATGCAAAAACCACACCAACATGTTTAATATTAGGTGGGGGACGTTACTATCATACTGGACCATAAGTGTTAGAAATGCAATTTTTTGCGCACTCCGCGCGCGTATTGTTATTAATCTTTCACTATTTAAGGTTAACAAGGTTGCTTCAGGACAGTTTTCCATGATATGACCATTTTTAGTTAAAACCCAAAGATTTTGCGCGCTTTGCGCGCATATTTTCTACAGGTTTTAACATTTTAATGGCCCTCAAACCATACCAAATATTCTAAATATTATGTGGGGGACGTCAAAAACATCATACTGGAAAATGTCAATTTTTGCTGGCTTCGCGCGGTTTAATTTCAATATTTCATAATCTTAACAAGGTGGCTTCAGGACAGTTTTCCATGACCAATTTTAGTTCAAAAACTCAAAAATTGTGTGCGCTCTGCGCGAATACAGGTTTTATCATTATAATGACCCTCAAACCACACACAAGATTCAAAATAATATATGGGAACGTTATTGTCATACAGGACCATTAGTGTTACAAATGCAGCGCGCACGTTAATATTTCATTATTTATATTTACATTTTTTCATGACCATTTTAGTTCAAAAACTCAAAATTTTGCACGCTCCGCGCTAATGTTTTCTAGAGGTTTTAATATAATAATGGCCCTCAAACCACACCAAATACTGTAAATACTATGTAAGGGACGTTAACAACGTCATACTGTACCTTTTTAGTGTTAAAATCACAATTTTGTGCGCGCTTCGCGCATATTAGGTTCAACGTTTCAATATTTAAGATCAACAAGATGGCTTTAGGGTTTTTTGGCCCCCCCATCCAAACAGTCCTGGATACGCCATTGACTGATGAATGATGACCATAATGTATTGTACATTATTGTTAATGTACATGTATATGTATGTATGTTTTTTGTAATTTCTGTTTGTTGTTGAGCACTATAAAAAATATTTAAAAAACACGCGCTCCATTTGAAGCATTAGAGAGAAGAAAAAAATGATGATTATATTACTTTACAACACACACTATACTGGAGGTTATGTCAAGGTGTGATCTATGTCAATGCGTGCACCATGCGCTTTGTTTTGATTCGTTGTTCATGCAGCAGGCGTTCACCAATTTTCAATAAATGCATATATTTTGTTTCTTGAAAAATTAGAAAAATCAATCACAATAGCACTCACCCTTCGGGGTCATGCCATTATTGACACATCAACATCAGCGCACATGCATTGATTTGTCTATTTTTTCTCGGAACAGCACATGCATTTATTGACCTATAATTATACCATCTTCTGACCTTATCACTTACCATTGACATAGTCGACCACCGCAAGAGCCCCATCAGTGACACGTCGAGCGGCTGTTACCTCTGATGAGAAGTCATTATATCCGGGTGAGTCAATCAAGAAGCCATTGCCGTCCTTTTCTTGCTCTATGAATTCCAAATCTTTTTCTGGTAACTCATAGTACATGTACACAAAGAGATGGCTCCTAAAACAAAATATACAGGGTGAGTAAAAAAACACTTGAATTAATTTGTGGAATCTGTACTTGAATTAAATCATTTATTGGAACACAGGGTGCAATTCTACATGTATGCGGTGGTGTTTGCTCATTTATTTTATGGTTGAATGGATTTCAAATTGGGGAAATAAAAGATTCAAATTGCAGCATACTTGATGTTATAAAGGAAATGAGGTATGAGCAAGGTCTATCTGTATAATGCCTTGGAATATCTGAACAAGATGTATGTATTCAATTGATTCAATAAAATTAGTTAGAAAATCACACAAATATGTCCAAAACACAGTTGTGGTTAAAAAAATAGTCATAATCTATAAAAAAGAAACCATGAAATCTTGTGATTCTTTTTGTCGGCATAGTTTCTCTTCAAATTGTGGTCAGAAATATTTTTAATATTTGAATATAAAACTGAATTAACACTATAGAGGTGGGAGCAGGGAAGGCAAAATGACCCCTGAAAATATATACCCTCCACTTGGGTACTTAACAAAAGTGAAAAACAATTGTTGGGATCTTGTTGGCGCATCACATTACGTTCACCTGAACCCTTGACAAACAGCGCTATTATGCAGTTTTCAAATCCTTATAATTTGATGCGCCAACCAGACCCCGTTAAATAAACCATAGAATGTATATGTTTGAAGAAGAAAAAAATATGTGATTTTAGCTGAAACATAATTTTATAGACCGATTTACACGCACGTTGCATGCATGGGTAAAAGCCGACTTATAAGTAACAAAATCAGTACGCTCGGAGGTGCTGGCTTCTATGAAACAACCTCATGACCCCGGGTTCATCTTCAGATATGATAAGACGTACCGTTTGTGTTAAAAACGCACACACCATGCTTTTCGGTGATATTATTGACAATAATATAAATGCACACACCTATATGCTCTTCGGTGATATTATTGACAATTAGGGCTGTGACTTATACCCGGGAACCCGGGTACCCACCCGCTATTCCGGGTACCCAATTGGGTACCTGGAATAGCGGGCGGGTACCCGGGTTCCCGGGTATAAGTCAATTTGGTACCCAGGTACCCGAAATGTTTTTAAAAAAAAGAAGGTTTTTTTTACAAGTTTTATTTTTTGTTGGTACAAATTTGTCCCCCAAATTACCTCTATTAACCCCATACATCATTTTGGGGACACATTTGTACTTTAAAAATAAAAAAATTACCCACCCGGGTACCCGTCCGAAAAACGGGTCGGGTACCCGGGTACGAAACTACCCGTGCATTCACAGCCTTATTGACAATAATATCACCGAAGAGCATAGCCTATAGATAGGTGTGTGCTAAATATGATTGTCAGAAGAAAAACGGAAATTGCGCGAGTGTCGATCTACCTGTGCTATTGTCGCTCATTTTGTGCTATTGGTGCTTTAATTGATTGTCGGAAGAAAAACATGAATGACACGAATGCTGCTCGTCTGTGCTATTGGTGTTATCCGCAATATAATTATTGATTGTCAGAAGAAAAAACACAAATCGCGCGAATGATGCTCAACTCTGCACGCTTTGTCCAGATGCTATTGTCGCTATTAATTGTCGGAACGCGGGAACTCGCACTACCGCTGTTGTCGCTATATTGATTGTCACTTTTGTGCGATCATTCTAATGCCATTGCCTTGTACTGCTTGCTCACACCCGTGCTCTTCTGTGCTATTTTCGTTATTGATTGTCGCTATCACTTAAAATAGCGCGATCATAATTCATATGCTCTAATGCGATTGCCTTTACTGCGCGCACTATTGCTGCAGTGCACACACCTGTGCTCTTTTGTGCTATTGTCGCTATACTCTATTTGGCTTCCTCTGGACAGTGACGTAACTTAACAGGCGCAGCTTTTATGCACGCGTACATGTATCTTATGTGATGCAATTAGTAGAATACGCGCTTACGTCACTGTCTCGTGATTGCATAAAATAGCGCGCTCATATGCTCCTGACGCGATTGCCTTACTGCTCGCACTATCGCACATGCCCATGCTCTTCTATCCTACTATCGTGTAAAATAGCGCGATCATGCTCCTAATGCCGATTGCCATGACTGCTCGCACACACCTATGCTATTGTCGCTATTGATTGTCGCTATCGCGTAAAATTGCGCAATATGCTCCTAATGCGATTGCCTTACTGCCATGACTGCTCGCACTTGTGGCTCTTTTGTGCTATTGTTGCTATTGACAGTTTGAGCGCCTTTATGGATACATACACAATTCTAAGGCCGGGTTGCACCACTGATTCAAAAGTTACCCGGGTGCTCAGTGGTTATTGAACGTGGGGTATCAAGCGACTGATAAAGCGTGTACAACAAATCACATAATTATATAGGGTGGTTTTTGAAGACGGGCCACGATATAGCATGTTTAGGGTATCAAAACGAGAACAATCAGGAAACAGGGTATACTTTTCATACAATGGTGTTACATATTGAGGGTCCTTATTTTCCTCTATCAATGATTGTATGAGAATTTTTATAAATAGCCGCAATATTCTTCAATCTGTTTCCGTCGCAATTCATCCCGGCATCGACCCTGTCTGGAATTCCGAGAAGCCACATAGAATTTTAGCAAGTCTTGCCAATTTATAGTCTTCCTCGCAACATTGGGCATCGTGCAGCCCTCAAATTAACTGTTCAAGGCAATTGCCGTCGGTGCCCCTTGCCTCGAATTGCCTTGGTGCCCCTTTCAAATTGCTTGAAATTGCCTTTTCATTTCTTAATTTGAGGGCTGGTATCGTGCTTATGTTAAAAGTAGAATACGGCTTGCTCACTGGGCTTGCTAAAGACAAGCTTATTTGGCGTTTCCAGAAATATTGAAGGAAAATCAGTGTTTAATAGTTACCCTACCAAAGTGGAATGCCTGCACATAGCCATCAATTGGCCTGCATTCTACAGGATTACGCAGGCCATCCACATCATTTGACCGGCCATCCACTAGCCTGCGTGGGAGGATACCGCAGGCCTGCAACAGGCCTGTATTTTGGCCGAAATGTAAATTAGCGCAGGCCTGTCGCTGTATGACAGGCCTGCATAGCGACAGCCCTGCAACAGGCTACAGGCCTGCATAGCGACAGCCCTGCGACAGACTATAGGCCTGCATGACAGGCCTGCAACACATTTTGTATAGTTATTACGCATAGCCATCAGCCTGTCACAGGCCTGCGAAAAGCATGTTGCAGGCCTGTAAATGAAGGCAGGCCTGCAATCATCAAGGACTTTAATCGCAATATTTCAAACCCGTATGTAGGCCTTGAGTGCATTGAATTGATCGTTCTTACTTAGGGTACGGTACGTTAGGCCTAAACTATCTAAGTTAGGGTATGAAAATACTGAAATTACTTGCTTAAGCCTATTTAGGTATATAAAACAAGTCGCCTGTATCTTGATAGACGTCCCGTACGGAATAAACCGTGTTCTATTATAGTCGTCATCAGAATACTTCAGCACTTTTTAAAACCGCCAATGCGCGCGTCTAGTTATTGAGCGTGTGGGCGGGGACATTCATGACCCATAGATACAATCGCGGCCAATCGGATTACAGGGGCCGCGACGCGTCGAACTGCTCAAAGATAACCCTGTTGTGAGGCTGTTCTACAAGTACAACGCACTTCCGTGTTTACGCTGTACGCAGTTGTCACAGAAAAAAGTGCCGAAGTATTCTGACGACGACTATACCATAATCAAAACAAAGAATTCTTGATCAAAACATTTATTCCAGTCACGCCAGTGTTCATCCAAATTCTGAACGCAGTGTGATGAGCCCTTGACAACCACACCACAACGCGATCGGGCGTACTTACATAATTGTCCAATCACCCAGCATGGGGTCTTGTTGATTAGGGCCGCGATTGGTCAATGACCTGGTATTGTTTACAAGAATGTCACACCTTCCGGTTTTACTGCGTCCTTGCCGTTGCGATTGACGCGGTCACGCACAATATGCCCCAGTCGCATGGGAAACTGACTGAGGAATCGTATACGATTTGATCGAGAATTCTTTGTTTTGATTATAGTTTTACAACACATTTTAATTGTTGTGAGTATGCGCACATCAGTTACGGGACATCAAGACATTGCCATCAAGTCCTACTTGTTAGGGGTTCACATTTATGCAATTATTTATTTATAATATTAGGGTACTTTTTGAAAGTCCTTGGATGCGCATGATGATACCCCTGGCCCTTGATGACCACTAGCACCCAGGCCCCAGGAAAGTTAATCTCATGACATGATGATGATATGTGTCAGGCATGCCAACGCAAGCCTTTCTACATTACTACGCCTACGAGGCTACGGGCATAATATGGGCGGCCACTTACTTATTGCATTGCTTGTTGCTTGTCATTGCTAGTGTGGCTCAGACTTTAGTCCGATACGATAACTGATGAAGGAACGTATTTAGTTAGTATTTACGCTCTACGTGAACGAGCTACTAGTAATTGCTTGCCTGGTGACTAAATATGGTTGTATACGTAGCCTCGTAGGCCTAAATGGTTCAGCTCAAAATTATTAGTACGGGCCCCTAGTTGAAGCAAGATGTACTTAACGAAGTTCTACTTACCTTATTAGTTGCCAGAAAGATTTAAATGTGTAATTCAGGTGCCTTTACGTATGAGATTTCTCCGTCACTACAAGTACAAGTTCAACCCCGTCTACAACCGGCCGCTGCATCACTACACCTCTGGCACTAATTTCCAAACCAAAATAACGAAAAAAATGTTCCCGATGGCTTGTCTCTAATGGCATTTCAATTAATGACGTGGAAATCAGCGAAGCAAGCGCTCGCCAAGGACTTTTAATGCCCCTAATAAATCGAGAGTTTAAATCACCCTTTTATTACAATTCTGACAAATACTATACCCATTGAATTATGGAACAAATAGACATTAAACGCTTCAAATGGTAAATGTAACGTTTATTCAGCTCCAAAAACCATCAGTCCTCCTAACTACCGTTTTATTTTAATGACTGGGTTATCTCCAGAAGTGTGCTGACCCGGTTTTCGCCAAAAAATGCAATTCGACATTCAACACTATTTTAAACTGCCACTGAAATGCAGATTAAATCAACTCAAAACATTTTTCAGACTCCTCCTGGAGCTAGAAAGCCGTGCTGAACCTTGGTGTCGAATATTACAAGCAAACTGATGTGTCTGGTTCAGTTTGGGGGTTTAAATTGGGCTTTGAAAGTGGCCTCCCCGCCGGGCATGATTGACCAAAAAACGCAAATCATATCGAATATGTTGGTTTATTTCAGGTTTTTTGTCCATGGAATGGTCTGGGGTGGCCTTCTTGTGTATGTGACACCATTCAACGAATATTTAGAGCATACAATTAACAAATATACATATTTTCACCATTTTCGGTTTATGCAAAAATGCCAAAATGACCATATTTCAAAGTAAATTATTTTTATTATATCAGTACATTCAAGCATAAAAAGCCGATTTCTATGTATTTTGGGGTGCAGCCGGTACTATTCTGGAGACTAGAACCATCAAAACCAGTCAAAAGAATCATAAACACCGTTCAAAGTTGGGTAACTTTGCTAACTTTACTGCGGCGTAGATCATAAACCTGGTCGGGGCGCCTCCTCGTCAAATAATATTGCTTTAGGGGTGCCCATATTATCAGTCTTAATGTAGTTGTTTCTTTATTATTTATTATTGTAAATTTTGTAGATGATTAAAAATATTATATTTCACATCTAAGATTACAAATGAGTACATTAAAATGTATTTTAAGTTGTATTTAACTAAATATTTATGACGAATTGACTGCCGACAACAGAGGGCGGGCAATTCCGCGCTCTTCATCATTTTCGCCAAATTAAAAACTACACAAATAATTCATTATTTGTTTTCATTGGACTGTTTTATAAATGTTGGAGTCGTAAACAAGGTAACTGAACATATTAATAGCCCCTATTAAGATGGAAAAGTCTGATTCAACCTGTTACAACATTCGGATACGAGCGCCATAGCGTCTTTTTTGATCCTTTGGCGCCTTTCAAAACTTGTTTTGAAGGCCTTCCAGCTCTATTATGTCAGCAAAATGAATATAAATCTGATAGTTACAATGAATTCCAGCTTGTGTATAAATAAAACGATGATTGAGATATGATTGACTCTCACAGAATAAAAACAATGTCTCGTAAGGGTCATATTTGATCTCGCCTGAGCTCATCCTCAGAATTTATTGAGCGTCTGGAAAATTGCTATAAATTTGATATTCTTTAACTAAATTCAATGAAACTCACGAATATTAACTTATATATAAATCTCTAACTTCCAGACCCCTTGAAACAAATTTAAATTAATTTTTGGGGTGTTTTAAAGCATTTTTTAGTTCTTGCATTTTAGCGATACTTCTCAGGTATATAGGCATGTTGACTGTATACACTACACACAGCATATATTTTTTGGTGAGAGCACCGTGAGGGTGCAATGAAACTTAGTGAATTTATGATTTTTAAGAAGATTTATGCTATTCTTTGACTATTCTAACACTCTTTTTTGTTCTCATTACCCAAAAAACCAAGTTATAGGCCATATCATATTTGATCCCGGAAACGCTCGCAATTTACCACGTCGTAACGCTATGGAAATTATGTCATAAAAGAGCTCCCGCAAAACGAAAGTCGAACGTCATATTTGTTCCGCTGCGCTCAGGAATGACGATTGCTTGCGCATTGCTGATACTATAAGCGTCTGGGTGTTGCGCCGACTGTAACAGTAAATGGGGGATAATGTGTTAGAACTTTCGGAGACTGGAATACTAATGAAGTCAATCAATGTATTCAAACTGAACTTGAGATCCGACTGTGTCATGTTAGACCTTGATAGAACTTCGGTGGAATATTAACATTATTTTCTAATATTATACACCCTTTTCTTAAATGTTGACCCTCTAGACATAATGAGTTTGGATACTCCTGTCTGTTATCTAGAATATAGACAATTATTCATCATTAATGCGGGAGCAATAACATTGAAATTATATTTGCTCTTGCTTGTAAAGTGTTTCCGGAAAGTCTCGTTAGTTAACTAACAAGAACACTGTAAAATACAAACTAACAAATGTAATAATTTCCTTTCTTTCCTTTAAAGGTATATATTATGTGATCTTTCCAGGAAACGCCCTCAACATCGAAAAAAAAATTGAAAGCAGATTTTCTTGCAGATTTACATTTCTGATCATAAATCGTACATACATTCCAAGTTACAGGGCGATACGATTCTTAATTACTTCAAAATCATGGTTTTAGAGTGAAAATAAACTGTCGGATTGTCGATTTTTGTCCGACAACTTATTTTACTCTAGTCTAAATTCACTCTAAAACCATGATTTTGAGGTAATTAGGAATCGTTTCGCTCTGTAACTTGGAATGTATGTCCGATTTATGATCAGAAATGTAAATCTGCAAGAAAATCTACTTTCTAAAAAGAATCATGAATAGAGGGCGCTTCCTGGAAAAGATCACATCATATGCCTTTAACAAAAGAGACATAAGTATGTCGCAATTTAAAATAAATATTGCTGTACGTAATAGGTTTACTCGCTGCTTAACCTGTCCATGAGAACTAGCTTACATAGGAGACCTGTCACCACAAAATGAGCGTTAAGTCGCCAGTGTGCATTAGGAGATATGGTCCAATGAACATGTCAAAAATCAATAGAAAACAAAGGAATTTTTAAATTTCAATTTGATTTTTGACCAGGAAAACATTGAGAAATTATGACATGTTGCATATCATTTTAAAGCTTGTTTTCTGAGCATTCTGAATCTGGACAAACCTCAAAATTAAATTTTCCGACTTAACTCTCATTTCGTGATGACAAGTCTCATATGTTCATTTGGTGACAGTTGGAATAGAGTTTAGATGGAGTAATATCAACCTTGATATAAGCTCTGGCTGGTCAGAGTGGACCTAAGTGTTTAATATTTTTCATTTGCATTCGTAAATAACACCTTTATACATGATAATAAGGCTTCTCACAACATACGTTTGTAATCAATACAAATTTGGCCATTTAAGCATTTAATTTTGCGCACTTATTTTTTGATAAGGCATACTTTCTGTTCTACACGACGATTGAATCCATGTAACTTTGATATAATATTAAACGGAAAACTATTTGTTGTTGCAAAACAGATGTATTCCTTACACCTTAACTTGCTTGGGATACTCTGTAAATACGAACGTCACCGACGAAAGTTATAAATTGCGCTTTCTGCTCAATGGTTAAGAGTAGATAATGACTTGGATAGAGCACAAACCATTCTTCGTATCGATTTATGTTGTTTAATTCTTAATGCGGGATCCTTTTTGCATTTACTAAATCCATGTGTACTGAGTCTGGTGCTCAGATAGATCACTCACCTTGTTCCATCAAAGTGCTACAAACCAATCTTTGAATTTATAAACAGATGTTGAACCTTTTCCATAATACATTTAAACTTACAGCGGTTTATGTCATCATGTTTAAAGTGTGACCTGTTCTGTGCCTAAATGTGAATTTTCATCTTTCAAAAGTGTAAATTCTCTGTACAATTTCCTTTTGTGAAATTGTAACTATTTCTATGAAAGGTTTTGGATAATTTAAGTCACAGAAATCCAATTCTATGCATGGAGACATTCTAACCGTGTCAAATGTAACCTTGTCGAACTGGATGTGGCTACCAACTCAAACATGTTTCGACTAAAAAGAGGCAGATTTACGTACGTTTTGTACAGAGATAACCTGAAAACAAAGCGTATTCATTATAGTCATGCTATCCTTCTTGCAAGTCCTCTGACGATATTGTGAATATGTAGTCTGCATACAACATATCACATAATGCAATGCCACGTATTCGCAAATTGCATTTTGCCCGTTCATTAAACAGACACCGCATGCAATCATGTATTGAATATATTGGCTATCGAAGTAGGATAGATAGTGCATAGGCGTGTCTTAATGTATACATTATTTAGAACAAATACAGTTTCAGCATATCGTCACATCATGGCGGTGGTGTTGCCGTTAGAGATCATGTCAATGTCACTAACCAAAAGGTCGATTCCAACATCTTTCTGGCGTGAGATGCTTTTAAATGTCAAACATTCTGTATTCTTGTTAGATACACGACTGTGTTGTTTGCTCAATGCATATATGATCATCAAGGAACTTAAATAATGTGACATCAACTAGCTGTTACACCAAAAGCTCTTTAAACCATGTCTTCCCAGGGGAGGGATGGAATTGTTGAAAACTCCTCCCTCGTATTTACTTTTTCAAAACTGTTTTAAATGTAATCGTCAAGGAAATCTACGATTTACGATTATTTTTTTATTGGGAGTGTTATCTACTTTAAAAGTGATATTGATGTTAATAACTTTCTATTATACCGTATTGTATTGAAATATTGGAATATTTTGTCATGGTAGAGCGCTATTCGGACTCTGGGTCATTATGTTGTGACATCACATGGAACATTGTACTTTGGTTGGTATCAATGTACATGGGAGACCAATAGCTTGACAGTGGTACTTAACATAATGACACAGCGCAGTTAATAACTAACACATTTGAGTATCTCTGGATACGTTGGTACTTGTTTGATCAGATGAAGGCCAATTCTTGATATTCCTGTTATGACAAAGTTAATTTTTTTTAAAGACTCGTATAATGTTTGATTATAATGTGTTGCCTTTCCACTATGTAAATATTTGTGTGTGGAATTTTACCGGACTTGCCATTTTTCCCCTTGTGTATGTTTTATCGTTATCATGTGTAAATTATGCAAGTTTCTCTTGTTTTTAAATGATTTGTTGCTTATGTAATGTCAAATAACTTGTTTCTTGGTTTTTAAATTGTACAGCGCTTTGAGGCCTCTGCTATGAGGCGCTCTATAAATCCCAGTTATTATTATTATTATTATTACTATTTATTATTATTATTATTATTATTATTATTATTATTATTTACCGGTGCTTATAGAGCGCATTTCCAAAAGATCAATGCGCTGCACAAATAACATACATCAAAAAATGGCATACCATTATATAACAACAAAATAACATCAAAAACTTAATATACTTAAAAATATGATATATATACAAGATGCATTACTTCTGTTTGAACAGATTTTAAGTTGCATGGGTAACTTTTAAATACACCTTTGATACCGTACACAATACTTAATCACACGTTCAATCCCGCTTGTCAATTTATTGCATAACCTTTATCAATGATACTAATAATAGCTCCAGCTCTTTACCATACAAAGACCGTTGCGTTTATTCAGCGTTCATATGTGTTGAAGGGCTTTATCGCAGTTTGTTATGTTCATATAACAGCGCAGACTCTTCCCGTGAATACATCTTAAGGGCTAAGTTAAGGACTACGCAATCCAGTCAAAATAACGATACGATGGTATTTGTTTATTTTGAAGTAGCTGTAGGCTACCGCAATTGCCTCCTGGATAGCATGCCCAGTAAGTAAGCAGCGGATTTTCCAATACCCTTGAGATGGCAGTAGAACTAAATATAACGTCTGTTTGGTATCCCTTGAGAATATTGGAAGGAATTACATAGCGCATGGAGAAAATTCACAGTCTATAACCAAGGGCAGTGATTGTCTTGATAATTAACTTCATACTGACTTACATCATTACATGCGATTAATCGGTCAAATGTCTGGGTCACCGTAGCTCAACACATGCGATTAGGGTAGTCATTTGCATTTGGTAACATTAGAGGACATTCGATGAGGGTGCTACCACAACGCTTCTAAAATATAATGTTCCATATTGCTTATTCACTTTTATACCGGCGATTTAGCTATTGGCCGGTTTCAAATTCTCCAATTCCCAGATTAGGCAGGCCAGGCAGGAGTCATGCCCTAAACCACTGTTTTGATGTAAATCCCTCATGTAACAATGGCAGCGGACTAACAGCCTGATATAACAGACATAGTATGGCCTCAAGGTCTTTGATCTGTAATAAGTTAGTCAGTATTGAGGCAGTGGAACGGTGGGGGCGGCAGGCTTTTTCTTTCTGCAACCATAACGGATAACGGGATGCATCACGGGATGTATTACTAACCTTTATTCCGTAGCCATACCACATTTAGAAGGTTCATATCCTCCTCTGAAATCCGACTCCTCTCAGAGGTAATGAAAAAGGGTGTAGGCCTAAATTGTTAATTCATTTAAAAGTAAAATGTTGATAACACCGTCTTTCTGCGGGAACTTTTAATTCGCCTTATTCGCAATATCATCCAGGTATATGTCGATGTAATATCATTCCTGCCCTACGGGGATAACTAAAATAGGCCTAGGCCTACAGTTAATTTACAGACAGGTAGAAGGTTGATACTGCTGTGATTGCAGGGATTACTAAGCCCGCGAAACGGATATCATTAACCAGCTCCCGTTACTACATTAGACCCCTACGGAACATTTCACTTCATTACTATTATAAAGCCATTTTCACGAACTAATTTGAACTGTTGAATAAACATTTATCTTTGAAACTATAACATTAAAACAACATATTAAAACAACACATTGAATCGTTATCGTTTGACAAAAAGCTATGGCATTATATTATGAACCAATGTCGTACCTTTCTTAGTAGTGTTTGGTAAGACATTTAGTTGTAAACGAGTCATACAATATTTGTATTCAAGGATGACACATTCTAGTCTATCCTTTAAATTCAATGGTGTGCTGGCGATACAGATTTCGCGATTGGCAGCTTAGTAGACAAATCAAAGATTCATTGCCAGCCATCAGGCAATTAAAAAATCCATGTGATTCGCATATCTGTCTTGCTCGGTATTGTTTTGTAATTGTGTATGAATTTAAATTCAGTTAAATGGGACAAAGTTCCAAATTTAAACTGGTATTAAATTCATCACTATTGCCCTTGGTTTGCCCCCTTCTTCTCTCCTCATTGGGTTTTTTACTCTAGTTTTTACTCTAGTTATGAATTGTGATTTTATATCTTTTAGTCATGTGAGGGCAGCATTTCCATGGCCTGTGGCGTCTGGGGCTACTTGTTGGTTATGCTAATTTTATTCATGAGGTCATAAGTTCATCTTGCTTGATTGCATGACAACACTTGTGTGTTGTTCCTTTTCTTTGTGTGGATTTATTATATTAGACAGGTTTGAATTTGTCCATCCTAAATCTGTTCTATCTTGTAAATTTTATTCCCACCCACCCACTTACCTTTAGTTGCATGTAGGGTGATATGGGTGATATGTCATTATTAATAACTGCATTAAAATAAAGTCTTGTAACATTTCTCATTCATGCCACGAAGGGAAATGCGCGCTGCCGGGACATTTTCGCACCTTGCAGTTCACTATGTTGATTATGATAAATTTCATAAATAGCCCGCAGGCTCAATTGCTTGTCACATATACCGCCTCGCCTATATAATACATGGCCAATGGTGTGCTGGCCAGGCCTCAAATTTCGTCAATTTAAGGGCACGGCCACTTTGGCCTTAAAAATAACACATTTCGAAGGGCATCGAGGCCATGTTCTGGGGCACCAAGGCCAAACCAATATTGGAATGAAAGGGCACCAAGGCCATTTTATATTACATTATTTATACCATAATTTTACATGTAAACTTCACTAGGACTTTTATTAAATACTTAACAGCATGAAACGAGACAGTCTGTTTATTTTGTAAATCAACATATCTTAATACTGTATCATTGTCATGTTGTGAATTTGTGATGTTATATATGTACGTTGCTGTTGGAAAGCAGAGCAGTGAGCAATTGCGTAGCTAGAGACAAGGTGGATACGTGTTTAAAAACAACGATTAGATAGATGAAAACTTTACACCTCGAATGGACTGTCACATCGTCATTTTTGTAAAATTTTAAAGCACATTGCACCTTTCAAAATCGGATTGAACTTGGAATAATTTGATCAAAGTTAAGTTTATCGGAACCCCGAACCGCGAGCCAAAAGGGCACACAGCCACTGTTAAAAATAGGGCACGACCATTATGGCCGTGATTTTTTTACTGATCCGAGGGCATCGCGGCCAGATGCGAGGGCATCGCGGCAATGGCCGCGATGGCCGCGATGTAATTTGAGCCCTGGTGCTGGCGATACAGATTTCGCGATTGGCAGCTTAGTAGACAAATCAAAGATTCATTGCCAGCCATCAGGCAATTAAAAAGTGTTGGCACACCGCCTTCCCATTATTTTACGAGGGGAATGGTGCTGACTGTAGATACATATTTCGCGATTACAGTAGGTGTGGATGTATCATTATGCTGATACATAACATGTTGTTATGAAAGTTTACGCTACAATACGATAGCAGCTTATTAATTATAGTTCAATTATGAGGCCTCTTTTTTGGGACAGAGGTCTTCTAAAGGGGGAGGGGGGAGGTGCGTTCTAGGCCATACTTATTTCGATGTAAATTGCGCACCTCACCAAACTGGGCATTCCTGTTGTATATTATTGTCATACCTTGGGTGAATAAATCCATGTGATTCGCATATCTGTCTTGCTCGGTATTGTTTTGTAATTGTGTATGAATTTAAACACAGGTTGTCAAGGGAACTCGAGCCTATAATGTCGATATGCACCTGGAGAATAAAACTAATAATAGCAGTTATTAGCTTTTAGCTCTCAAAGTATATCAAGGCCAACTTAACCAAAGAGCAGTGGATTCGTTTCATAACACCATATATACTTTTCATCTTGATAAATCTTCCTATTATGATACCTAAAATAACCAAATGCTTTTGGGGATGATTGTGTCTGTCGTGTGGTATGTGGATTGACTATAACGGTATAAACCCACACCACAACAACGACTAATATGGCGTTTCTACCGTTCAATAGCATTCAGTTTGCCGCTACGTTGTTAATGAAAAGGATACGCATTCATGATAGCCCGAGGATGTCAGATAAAGTTATTTAACGGCTTCGCGATATCCTTAATATCGGATGCATTGCTTAACGCATGGTTGGAATTCTGTGGATATCGAGCGATACTTACCTCATTCATATACTGGGAAGGACGCGGAATATTTTTTTATTGAGCTCAGAGTGGAATTTACACAATACATGTAACTATATATTGAACATTTTGCAATTGGTTATCAACTTAATATTACGATTAATATAAGGTTGATGTGCTCGTTTATTGTATGAATATGCTAACGCAAATGCTAACTTGACTAAAGAAAAATCAGTTCGTATGGCGCATTCATATAAATGGCTTGTACGTAAGGCTTATGCGATAGTTGTCAAAGTAGTATTGTGCATTACTATACATACAATCCACCATAGATGTGTAACAAGACCAATGCAGATACTATTTATATAATTATGTTACAACCGTAAACAGTACAAATATAAAGTATGGAAAACGCGCATTTTATGTAGCAGACTTTGAAGATAAGGGCCTTACATGATATTGGCATAGTGATTTTGACATTATAATTTTATATGAACGGAGATGTCAAATTAGGGGAAATTGTCAGGCTCATAAATAAAATAGTTTTAAATGAATAATATATTTATTATTTTAGATTTTGAATAAATTCATAAAGGAACCTGTTCATAAACGTTCTATGTTGAGTGTATGATGTGTCAGTTACCTTTTATATCTTGACACTTGAGAAGAACGATAAGTGGATAGATAACTTAGACACTTTGTCTGTGGTATTTGTCTCTTACACCTGTTGCTGACGGCGATGTTTCATAATTGAAATATAAGCTAATATACGATACAAGTATAAAAGACAACACTGACTGACTTTAGCTGCCTTTATACAATTCACTTAGTGAATTAAGAATGCATCATTCCAATACATCAAACATCATTGATATATATATTTATATAGAATGGTAGGCGGTATTAAATGCAAGCGCCAGCCTGATCGCAGCAGAATGTGAAAGGGTTTTAGTGACCTTGATTGAATCGACAATTTCGGACAGTTTTCCGGACTCTCACTGCGTACGTGTTATTTATATTTTGATATTTTTACAGCGCATTTGCCCATTGAGTAGTACACATCGCCTATAATCTCTAAATGGGACATTTCTGGTCTCCTCTAGGATTTTACAGACATAATGAGAAAAATATGGGGATTCTTCTGAAAGCAAAATATCTTAATGTGACAAACATATCATAGCCCCCAAAAAGTGATCAGAACATACAGGATTAATATTTGAAAAGAAAAACACCACACCAAAACCAAAAATAATATCTGATATTTTTCAAATTTGTACACATATAAATTTGATCTTTCTCTTATAATGAAGTATGACTTTATCAGGACAGACTTTCCTGGACTCATTAATCTATCTTAACTGGGTTTTTTTGTGAAAAACCATCACAAAACTTTACTAATTCATAATTGAAATATGCTTCTAATTTAAGGAATTTCTCAACATATTTTCTTCATAAAGCTTTCCACAGGCTGTCCCAAAATGATTAGTACCCATCGATGCCCAAAGTTCAATACATTTTTTCATCATCAAAATCAATGAGATTAGATCCGGGTTTTTTTATTATCATATTTGCTATACTGTACCCTTTCATTAGAATGTTAGATCATGAATATCGGACTTATTTCAATGAAGTTACACTCCATTGTGTAAGATATGGTGATTTCACATTTTTGGCAAAGTGCAAAAATATGTGTTTTTAAACAGCTTGTTTGGAAGAAACTAATACATTCTCTTAATCTCTTGTCTGCTAATATCTTTGGTTTCTTTCTATTTTAAACTGCTGTTGTATCATATTGTTGTTCAAACCATTAATACTTCTTCATTTTGATTCAATTTGAAGAGCAAAAATGGATCGTCACCCATGAGCGACCCCAAGCTAAACTTGAGGGACATTTAAACAAGTAAAGACGTAGTCATGGGTAATTAGCAGTGGCTTAGACTTCTTTTTCATATTGGGGATGCACTTTCCTACAAACTTGGTAAAAATGATATAGTCCCTTACTAGTGTTTAACCTCACAAAATCCATTCTCCAATGTGAAAATGAAATCTAAGCCACTAGTCATTTAGAAGTCCCTAAATACTTGTCAAATAAAACAATGCATGGGGTCGCTCAAGTGTGACAAACTTCTTTTACCCGTTAAATTGAACTAAGGAGAAGAATTATTAAAGATTTGAACACCATAACTAATAACAGTTACAACAGAAAGACCCACACGATTATATTGAGTAGACAAGAGATTATGAGAACACACAAGTTTCTTTCAAACCAGCTGTAATAGCACACACATTTTGTTAGCACTTTGCCAAAAAGGTGAAATCACCATGTTTTACATAATGGAGTGTATCTTGAGTTTGATAAATCCGATATTCATGATCTAATATTCTAATTTGACAAAGATGATGTAAAAACAACGGACCTATTCCCATCGAGTTTGATAATGACAACAATTATTGAACTTTGGGCATCGATGGGTACTAATCATTTTGGGACAGCCTGTATACTATTCACTTTCATGTTCACTTGTTTAGAGTTGCGATCGTAACAATACACACTGTAAAGGGCGGCAGCATGGTTTCAAACATGGAATTATATTTACGAACGAAAAAACGGGGAAAATCACTCAGAAAATAAGTTGTCGAAGCAGACCCCAACAGTTTATTTTATGGTATTCAAACCGTGATTTTGCAGTAAGTTGGAATCGTATGGCTCTGTTACTCAGAAGATCTTCACGATGATAATGAATGCAAATCTGCAGGAAAACCTGCTTTCAATGTAAAAATCAAAGATAGAGTGGGCCACCTGGAAACGATAGCATAATATGACTTTAATTATGAATCACGTCCCGTGGTTGAAAGTTGTTAAGTGCACTGCTGCGAAATAGCTCTACTTTATGTAGTTTATATAAATCTCAAGTTCGGTCCCTCTGTCTGTGCCAGATGCTATTCCGTGGCGTAAATGAAAAAAGGACATTACACACAACTCGGGAAAATGAGCTTGTAAAAGAAGGAAGAAGGCAATGCCAGTTCACCTGGATAGCACGATTCATCCCAAGCATTGTCCCAATACAAAGCCCCCTCATGCAAACATACTACAGGTCATATCAGATCTTCATCTTCGTTTACTCGTAAAGTTTGTTATACATACGTGTATACTGTGGATAGAAGACGGGAGAGACTTGCGTTTTCATTGTGCATTTTCAAATTGTTAACTCGAAAGTAAAATTAAATCTCAATTTTTTGGCCGGCCTTTACTGATTATTTGGATAGTAATGTTAAACCGTTCACCATACTACGTGCAGCCTCAACAATAATATTGGTTTTAAAATGAGTGTATTCTTTGCCTGTGGAAAGGCGAACGAGAAGCGACATCTGATCTTATTAAAACATCCTATGTAAAGCAAGCCTCACTATATAGTCTTAGTGTTACGTAAATATTAACCAAAACTGTATACGTGTTGGAAATCGGCCTGCTTTTAGAATGACATTGCCTACTCCAAGTTTGAACTTAGTCCTATTTATGTCTGCCCATTACTTTCAATTGCTAGAGTAACGTCAACTTTTGAATGGTATTCTTAAGGGGGAATTAGGGGTTGAGAGGTTTTATATTATGGATCTTTGTTGTTGTTAAATCATAGCCCACAGAATTAGCTTTCATTTGCTTTAAAAATGAACAAAATCGGATATTCCTCTGCAAAGTTATGATAAGTTTTGCGCGTCCAAGTCCGTCGCGAAGTCGAAAAGTTTTTAGCATACCTCGTATATTAACGAATGTATTTAATTCTTATGTATTCTTCTGTTTTAAGTATCTCATTTCTGGTCAAAAATGTCATAATTTATTTGAATACTCCAATAATTAATGCATTTAGTGTTGTAAGATGCCTTAAATAAGTAAAAACTTCATTTTAAAATCAAATTTAGTTAATTTGATACAAAAAAAGACGATTAATTACCTTTAATGAGTATTAATTATTCGTATTTACTAATGACCGACTTTTAACTGACGATATCTCCGTAACTAATTTCGACCATTTTGCGACCGTGCGCGCATGATATCTGGAAAACTAAAAGGGCTAAGATCTTCAAATTTGACCAGAATACTGTTAATAATATAACCTTTAAAATGAACTAGAATGGGGACTCTAACACTATGAGAACATATTTTTTACATCTTCATAAAAAAAAACATTATTTTTCTGGTGAACACAAAATTAAATACTTACCCTAGTTAATAGTGTTCAAATACTTAGATCCTAGTACATTTTATAGCCTACTTAATCAGCTTTTATTTGCTCTTTGTCCCAATACAATAAATAGTTTTTGAGATATCTTGCGCGCAATGTGTCCTCGTAGTAAAAAAGATGATCCAAGGTGAGCCGTTTCCATGACAACGGGTCACATGACCTACATTAACCTACAACAATTTAGGTTTAAAGAACATACCCAATTAACATTAACAGTACCTTTAATATTGGAGAAAAATTAGTTTTAGTAAAATGAGCTCTCAACCCCTAATTCCCCCTTAACCCTTCTTATCAGTTACAATATGAAAAGTGTGGTTAAATTGCATTGGTTAATCATACGCTTGTCAATGGCGTTACACGTAACAGTCTTCATCCAATGTAATCCTTATGATTTTCTCATTTTTGCTTGCATCCTGCATTGTTATTATAACTTTTAATTTATACGGTGCTATCGGATTTCACACAACTCGTTCAGGAAATTTGTAGTCAACGCACATAAGAAATTACTTCTTTTGGATTATGTTTTTTTCAATCTGAGCGATCTCATACACATTTACTTTCCTAGAGGAGGCCATTACGTTTAACAGCGTTACTTGCTACCACTTATGGATGGTTAACTTTGTTTTGTATCGAGCATATTTTATTAAATAAACAGAGACGGTATTCATGATCCAGATGTGTTGTCATTTTTATCGTTTGGTGTACCGGTGATGTATGCATTGAAAACGTGCCAGTAAAAGAAATTACATATTCAAGATGTATAAATATTTGTATAACTTATTTCGATTTGTAAACATTTATTCTGATATTCAAGTCACTGAATTACTGTTTCAATTTGTATGCATGTAATGAAAGATATTTCATATATGCATGATATATAATAACACATACATGTAGGTTTTAAATGCATCACAGTTTTACCACTAATATAGAGGTTACATGGACATGGTATGGGGTCACATGAGGGGTCACATGAAGGGTTCACATGGGTCAATTAAGGTCATATACGTGTCATTAAAATGTTAAAAGTTAAAAATAGAAAGAAAAGAAAAAAATACACGGTCAAGACTATAGTACACGGTCGGTCGGACGAGGTCAAGCAAACTATCACGTCTGGGGGCCAAATAGTCAAAAGTCAAAATGATAATAGACTACTTTACGTCTGCCGGTTTTTGAGATGCAGTGGCATTCAACTCGTTATGAACAATTCCGATATCACACGGGTCTGCCGTTTCAGGGAAATCTACGTTGATCAAGTCAAACAGCTCACGATCGCTCGATAATAATGCCAGAGACAGAGTAATAGGAAGTCTGCAGGATGAAAAAGACTTTTAAATACACCAGACCTTTACGCTGATGTTAGAGTGTTATTTTAATATATTATTATTTTATCGTTCTTTGGCATGTGAAAAATAGTAAAATGGCATGTCACTTATAAGTTTTAAAAAATGTCATCCGAAACCCGAAAGGATATACGCAGGTGAATCATCATCAACATGATGCATTACACATACCACAACGGATTTATACTTGATATTACAGTATCCCAGTAACGTTATCGTAGACGTCAACTTCAATGACAGATTTAAATAATTTTTAGTAAGTTTGTTGAATTTTATCGCAAAATGTTGACCAAAAAGTGCCAAAAAACGTGAAAAAATGATTTTTTAATATTTTTTTTACACTTTTTTGTCAAAATTTCAAAAATTATTGGATTAGATATAAAAACAAAAAAATCGTCCCTTCAGTAGTGTCTTAACATCATCATCAAGTGATTTGGGCATTTTTAACTCAAAATTATGTTTGTTAGCTTTGTTCAAAAAAATTGGGTCAAAAAAGTGATTTTTTTTGTGATTTTCTCAAAAAATCAACATTTTTGGTCAAAATTGATGCCAAATTTAGATTCTCTGATCCATTTCCTTTCCAAAAAGGTATAATTTTATATACATTTGAGTCATGGTTCAATAATTACAGCACTAATAAAATTCAACAAAAAACTTCCTTAAAGATGCACCTGCATATGTTATTAAAGACATACATGTAGAGGGGGTCTATACGATACAAGTTTGTTGTAACTCAGCTGTGCCGGTGAATACAGGTCCTTTTATGAAATTGAATTATCTGAGGAAGAAATCTAAGGGCGTCCAAAGTCACCTAGTTTACACTATAAAGGATGTTATAGACTACCTCAATAGCAAATAGATGCGACTGATTTGATTAGTGGGGAATTAAAGTAGAGCAAACATACTATAGCCGTCGTTAACATGGTAACTCATATAGACTGAGCTGCAGAAATATAAAACTAAGCACTTCTTTGCAAGGACCAAATTAAAGTGCTGAATAAAAATTAAAAACAATGTCAACACAGGTATTCTTCAATACCCTTTGCTAAGCACATGTCAGCAATTACAAAGAAACAGAAGGTTTTAAATTCTTGAATTTTAATTTGTGTAATATTTTAACTATTATTCTGTTATGTGATTATCTGCAACGGTAGATCATGCAGAACATTGTTCATTGCAGAATATTTCAGATTCAATGGCTTGTTTTTAGAAGTTGTGACATCGAGGTTATCAACCTCATGGCAGTAAAGAATACCCAAAGTGTGTTTGAAATGTTACACAAACATGCCGCCTGAGATGTTATGAATATACCGATTTGGGAACAGCCTGGGATATCAAATTTAACAGCGTTACAGTGAAGAAATGTACCAGAAATGTTTTAATAATGTTCTCATTGAAATATGTGTCAATGGCCTTTAGCAAAACGAAATAAGATGTAATGACTGCGTAAATTCGAAAAAAGAAATAGCGCATTTGTTTTGGTTAATACTGGATTATTGTGAAAACACTAACCCAGAATGAAACTCGTCAGTTCAAGATATCAATTTTGTAATAATAGGGACGTTACCCATTATTTGCAATGAAATAGAGTGCTATTAAACCAAACTAAGTAAAATTAGTTTTCTGAAAATTGAACAACTTGTCGCGCTCCCAATTATACTCTAGCGTGATCAGAGGCCCTATGATAGGTACGCACACCAGTAGATTGACTACACCGGTACATGGTAAATGGGTATTTAAAAACCAAGTTTTGAACGTTTATAGTGTCTGGACTTTTGCCAGCTGACTCCTTCTTCCATGGGTTTACCAAAATGATGAAATGTTGGTGTTTCTAGATGTAGATCATGGAGGCAGCCAGTTGAAGTTGTAGTACGATATAGTCTGTGTGTCACATTCATAAAATACACGTATGCTGCTTTCAACAGTACCCATAGTCTGTGATAATGGCGATGGAGTCAAAGCTATGTTTCAATACTCCCAACAGAGAGACATAAAGTTACTACATTAGACCCCTATGGAACATTTCACTTCATTATTATTATAAAGCCATTTTCACGAAATAATTTGAACTGTTGAATTAACATTTATCTTTGAAACTATAACAACTTGCATAGGCCCTTTTAATATTCAGAACAATAATCTCGTCTTATTAAAACAACATATTGAATCGAAATCGTTTTGACCAAAAATATGGCATTATTATGAACCGATGTCGGAGCTTTCATGTGAATAATGGCTTGACCCCGCAGGGGGAGTGCTATTGTGAGCATATCAACATTTGCGCAAATGCATTGTTTTTCTAATTTTCCGAGAAACAAAACATACGCATGTAGGCTATTGACCTAATTCAAAAACGACACTATACAATTCAAAATTCACAATGTAAGCATACTTTTGATATAAAAACGAATCGAAACATGTTAACAAGTGTGCTAACACCGCAGTGAAAATCGGCGAACCCGCGATTCCTGAACCATGAATCAAAACAAATCGCGCGGTGCGCTCATGGAATGGCGCACACGCGGAGTGCATTAGACACTTTCAATGCACTCCGCGTATTTTAGTTTATTGCTTTCTGATTGGTTCGACACTCATAAGAGTGTGTGAATTGTATTCAAGGATGACACATTCTAGACTATCCTTTAAACACAGATTGTCAAGGGAACTCGAGCCTATATAATGTCGATAAGAACTAATAATAGTAGTTATTAGCTTTTAGCTCTCAAAGTATATCAAGGCCAATCTAACCAGACAGCAGTGGATTCGTTTCATAACACCTTAAAGTGTATACTTTTCATCGTGATAAATCTTCCTATTGGGATACCTCAATAACCAAATGCTTGGGGGAATGATTATGTCTGTCGTGGTATGGGGGTTGACTATAACGGTATAAACCCACACCAAAACAACCATAATATGGCGTTTCTACCGTTCAATAGCATTCGGTTTGCCGCTACGTTGTTAATGAAAAGGATACGCAGTCATAGCCCGAGGATGTCAGATAAAGTTATTTAACGGCTTCATGATATCCTTAGGATCGGATGCATTGCTTAACGCATGTGTGGAATTCTGTGGATATCGAGCGATACTTACATCATTCATATACTGGGAAGGACGCGGAATAAAGTGCAAGGAGTACAATGTTCGTATTTCTATTGAGCTCAGAGTGGAATTTACACAATACATGTGTAACTATATATTGAAAATTTTATTGGTTATCAACTTGAAATTACGACTTATATAAGGTTGATGTGCTCGTGTATTGTATGAATATGCTAAAGAAAATTCTAACTGCGATGCAAAATCAGTACGTATGGCGCATTCGTATAAATGGCTAGTATTTAAGGCTTATGCGATAGTTGTCAAAGTAGTATCGTGCACTACTATACATACAACCCACCATAGATGTTTAACAAGACCAATAATCATGTTACACCTGTAAGCAGTACATATATCAAGTATGGAAATCGGGCATTGTATGTAGCAGAATTCTAAGATAAGGGCCTTATATGTTATTGACATAGTGATTTTGACATTATAATTGTATATGAACGGAGATGTCAAATAAGGGGAATTTGTTACGCTCATAAATAAGATAGTTTTAAATGAATAATACATTTATCTTTTTAGATTTTGAATACATTCATAAAGGAACCAGTCCTGTTCATAAACGTTCTATGTTGAGTGCATGATGTCAGTTACCTGTTATATCTTGACACTTGAGTGGAACGATAAGTGGATATATAACTTACACACTTTGTCTGTGGTATTTGTCTCTTACACTGTACACCTGTTGCTGACGGCGATGTTTCATAATTGAAATAAAAGCCAATATACGATACGGTTATAAAAGACAACACTGACTGACTTTAGCTGCCTTTATAAAATCCACTTAGTGAATTAAGAATGCATCATTCCAATACAACAAACATCATTGATATATATGTATATACAATGGTAGGCGGTATTAAATGCAAGCGCCAGCCTGATCGCAGCAGAATGTGAAAGGGTTTTAGTGAC
Organism: Ophiura sarsii; assembly: GCA_035610835.1. NCBI lineage: Eukaryota > Metazoa > Echinodermata > Ophiuroidea > Amphilepidida > Ophiuridae > Ophiura > Ophiura sarsii. The sequence goes on along the minus strand of CM069444.1, from coordinate 13,128,769 downwards.
CTTGATTGAATCGACAATTTTGGACAGTTTTCCGCGCTCTCACTGCGTTTTATTTATATTTTGCTATTTGTCAGCGAAGTGCAATCGCTGGCCTGATCGCCGCACGTGTGGCAGGACCATAACACCGATGCAAATTGCATAGTGTGCATCGCTCGTCATATTTAGCAAGATAACATAGTTATGGACCATTTCACTTCCATGCATTAGGAAAACAACTACATGCGCATGGACTTTCATCATGATGTGTCTTGCCAAAGGTTTCAGTGCAGAATTTTTGTTATATAGGATAATACAGTATGTTTATTATAAGAAGCCAAATAGGTGCTATACTAATTTAAATCCTTACCCAATGACCAAAATAGGTTCCTTAAATAATTCCCAATCGATCCTAGTAAAGTCCGAGGTTGGAATTCAGTTAACTGGCGGAATTCTTTACTGAGTGTGACTCTGTTTAATCCCCAAACAAAATATATAGGATACAACAGTTGCAACTGTTAATACTATCAAAGCAATAATCTCGACGGTTTGTATCCTCTCAAACTGTCTCATCACGCATTCATTGAAACATGATGTATATATATATATTGATAACGAAATATAGAAAGAGAGAATATTATCTGTCAGTGTTATGAATATTTTATCTCTGTAATCTGACAGATGTATCGTATGGCTGTCACTAAGTGCTCCCACTCTACAGATCTCCGCGGTTTCTTTCTGATCAATTTTTGACAACCGTGGTGTTATGTATCCATGAAAAGGTAATAATAGCGCATTTGCTGCTTATTGACCGGAATTCAGGCGGGAAAAGGGTGAGTGATTTCGCTACGGCACGCGAAGGAAATACAATTGTGAGTGACATTTTGAGTTTATATCTTAAAGTTTGTTTGATTGTGAGATGACAATATGAAAGTGCAAAATTGTATAGGAACATATTACACAGAATCTAGAACAACATTGCTACAATACAATACAATACAATACAATACAATACAATACAATACAATACAATACAATACAATACAATACAATACAATACAATACAATACAATACAATACAATACAATACAATACAATACAATACAATACAATACAATACAATACAATACAATACAATACAATACAATACAATACAATACAATACAATTTATGTCTCCAAGAAAAGAAAAATGCTGCAGTGACATAATAATTTTAATAATTTCATTTCTAAGCGCAAAATAAATAATATTGTTGGTTACGAAAAGCAATTAAAGTTGGGACTTATAATTGCTTTTAATTAAAAGTAATGTTCATTTAAAATAAAGGTCAAATAGAGGTCAAAGGATTAGTAGTGCCAATGTCAACGTTTAGTTTTTTAACGTTGCGAAATTGAAATTATTGGCTTTGTAAAATCATGCACTTCTTAAACAGAGGGAAAAGTTAATTATGTTGTAGTATTTCACTTTACTTCCATTTCAAAATAACTATTTATTATGTGACTATGTATAAATACCAACTCTTTTAAAATGCATCAATATTCCAGTTTGCAATTGATTTTGTCACTTTTTAAAAGTAGGACGATGTTAAATTATTTGGATATTTACCTCGCTATTCACTATTCCGTTATACTCGTCAGTTTGGCTCTCAAAATACATCGCTAGTAACTGTGTTTCGGGTATAAGTACTATATCATACACACTAACTATCACGCGATATGTCAATTAATTCTCTTAATTAAGACTTTGATTTTCTGTTGAATTTAAGAATTACATAGCTGCATCTAAAACATACGATTTTCTTCTATACATATTTCAGGATTATTACTTGTATGTGTTAAGTTACCATGGTGTTTCGTATTTTTAAAACTTCAAAGCTACCATGGTGTTTCATACCCGTTAGTACCTTAAGGGAATTCCAACCCCCTTAAGACAATTTCTTACCGAATTGATCAATACAACCAGAAATCAGAACTCAACATTTTTTTAATTTGCTATACGTACTTGACTATAGCTCGGACATCCGAATCTGGTATAGGCAAGACCAAAATGTCTCAAATTGCTCACTGTAATCATCTAAAATGAAACGCTACACTTTGTTATAGCCAAACACCTTTCGACTTATACTAAGAAGTACACGTTAAAACCCTTGGGTCAGACACCAAATATCATGCTATACCTTATGGACACCTGATATGAATCGAATATATTTTTTTGCGTGGATTGTTTACCGTAATGGAATAAGATCAGTTTAGTTACAGCGTTAAAATCATATTGAAACAGCTGGTTGAGAGCATTGTATTACGCGCGTTCAATATTAAGGTAGATGTTCTGATTGCTGGCCCGATTTTAAACTTGATGTTTTCTATTTTATATGAAAGGCCATCCTTAAAATTGTCGCGTTCCAAAGTTTGAGTTTCATAACTCCAATGGTTCATCTTTTCGATCCACAAGATTACAATACATTTCCCTATTGAGTAGTACACATAGTGGCGGGTGGTTAACGTTGGCAGTCATTCACCACATTTTCGCCTATAATCTCTAAATAGGACATTTATGGCCTCCTCTAGGATTTACAGACATAATGAGAAACATATGGGGATTCTTCTGAAAGCAAAATATCTTGATGTGACCAAAATATCATAGTCCCTAAAAAGTGATCAGAACATACACCTTTAACTTATTTTGCTTATGAAATCAGGATTAATATTTGTAAATTATTTTTTAAAAAAACAATCCATTTCAAACATGGATATTTTTCAAATTTGTACACATATTTTTTCGCTCTTTTATAATAAGATTTGACTTTATCAGGACAACATTTCTTGGTCTCATTAACCTATCTTGACTGTATTTTCTGTGAAAAACCATCACAAAACTTTACTAAATCATATTCGAAATCTGCTTCTAATTTAAGGAATTTCTCAACATATTTTGCTTCGATTTTCATCATGAAGCATTCCATACTGTTCACTTGTAACAATAAACACAGTAAAGGGCGGCAGCATGGTGTCAAACCATGGAATTCTATTTAAGAACAAGCCAACGGGAAAATCACTCAGAAAATAAGTTGTCGGAGCAGACCCCGACAGTTTATTTTAATATATTCAAACCGTGATTTTGAAGTTAGTAGGAATCGTATGGCTCTGTAACTCAGAAGATCTTCACGATTTATGATAATGAATGCAAATCTGCAAGAAAACCTGCTTTCAATGTAAAACTCAAAGATAGAGTGGGCCACCTGGAAACGAATGCATAATATGACTTTAATTATGAATCACGTCCCGTGGTTGAAAGTTGCTGAGTGCACTACTGCGAAATACATCTAGTTTATGTAGTTTATATAAATCTCTCAAGCCCCCCCCCCCCTTTCTGTGCAAGATGCTATTCCGTGGCGTAAATATTTTTTAAAAACAGGACATTACAAACAACTCGGGAAAAAAGAAGGAAGAAGGCAATGCCAGTTTACCTGGATAGCACGATTCATCCCAAGCATTGTCCCAATTCAAAGCCCACTCATGCAAACATACTACAGGTCATAACAGATCTTCGTCTTCGTTTACTCGTAAAGTTTGTTAGGCATGATACGTGTATACTGTGGAGAGAAGACGGGAGAGACTTGCGTTTTCATGGTGCATTTTCAAATTGTTAACTCGACAGTAAAATTAAATCTCAACTTTTTGGCCGGCCTTTACTGATTATTTGGATAGTAATGTTAAACCGTTCACCATTCTACGTGCAGCCTCTACAATAATATTGGTTTTACAATGAGTGTATTCTTTGCCTGTGAAGGCCAGCGAGAAGCGACAGATCTAAAACATCCTATGTAAAGCAAGCCTCACTATATAGTCTTAGTGTTACGTAAATATTAACCAAAACTTTTTTTTTACAGAATGACATTACCTACTTCATGTTTGAACTTAGTCCTATATATTTGTCCCCATTACTGTCAATTTCTAGAGTATAACATCAACTTTTGAATGGTTTTGAATCTTAACCCTTCTGAACAGTTACAATATCAAGACTCAAGAGTGTGGTTACATTTTATTGTTTATTCATACGCTTGTCAATAGCGTCACACATAACAGTCTTCATTTAATGTAATCCTTATGATTTTTCTCATTTTTGCTTGCATCCTGCATCGTTATTAGCACTTTTAATTTATACGGTGCTACCGAATTTCACAAAACTCGTACAAGGAATTTTAGTCAACGCACATAAGAAATTACTTCTTTTGGATTTTTTTTCTTCTCAATCTGAGCGATCACATACACATTTACTTTCCGAGAAGAGGCCATTACGTTCAATAGCGTTACTTGCTACCACTTATAGATGGTTAACTTGGTTTTGTATCGAGCAATTTATTAAATGAACAGAGACGGTATTCATGATCTGGATAAGTTGTCATTTTGATCGTTTGATGTGCCGGTGATGTCCGCATTAAAACGTACAAGTAAAAGAAATTACATATTCAAGATGTATAAATATTTGTATAACTAATTTCGATTTGTAAACATTTATTCTGATATTTAAGTCACTGAATTGTATGCATGTAATGAAAGATGTTTTATATATGCATGATATATAATAACACATACATGTAGGTTTTGAATGCATCACAGTTGTACTACTAGTATAGAGGTTACATGGACATGGTATGGGGTCATATGTAGGTCACAGGAAGGATCCACATGGGTCAATTAAGGTCATATACGTGTCATTAAAATGTTAACAAGTTAAAACAAAATATTACACGGTCAGGACTAGTACACGGTCGGTCGGACGAGGACAAGCAAACTATTACGTTTGGGGTGCCAACTGCCGGTTTTTGAGAAGTTTGTGCTAAACACATTGCAGTGGCATTCAACTCGTTATGAACAATTCCGATATTACATGGGTCTGCCGTTTAAGGGAAATCTACGTTGATCAAGTCAAATAGCTCACGATCGCTCGATAATATTGCCAAGGACAGAGACATGTAATGGAAAGACTGCAGGATGAAAAAGACTTTTAAATACACTGATGCTATAGTGTTATTTAATATATTATTAATTGTCGTTCTTTGGCATTTGAAAAAATATTAAAATGGCATGTCACTTTTAGGTTTTAAAAAAGTCATCCGAAACCCGAAAAGGATATACGCAGGTGAATCATCTTCAATATGATGCGTTACACATTATCACAATGGATTTATACTTGATATTATAGTAATCCAGTAACGTTATTTTAGACGTCAACTTCAATGAAAGATTAAATCATTTTTAGTAAGTTTGTTGAATTTTATCGCAGAATTATGAAGTATTGAATTTCCAAACAGGTGCATATGAAATTTATGACTTTATTAAATTAAATTCCGAATGATGATAATGTCATGTTTGTTTCATTGTATACTACAGTGCTATTTGGTGTCATTGCTCTTATACGACGCATATATATATATATACATACAATCACAAACCCAAGCGAAATAAACGAACTATGGTGAAAGCAATATTCAAATATATTTTGGACTTATAGATTAGATATGCTGAAATGTATTTTGATTAAGAGATTAAGCAATTACTTTTTACTTGGTACATTATTAAGGCCAACAAAAAAGTGTATGTTGCTCTCACAAGCCTAAAATCGGGATTTTTTAATTGTTTTTAAATTATTGTTGATTTTTATATTATACCAAATCAACCATTTTATACCTATTATTTCAGTCAACAAGTGTAAAGACACTAAGGGAAATGCATACAGGCTGTATTTTCTACCCAATAGTGAATATGTTCTTGAAGTACACATCCATGAACAAATATTTCACCCTTGATTCTATAACAGAAACTGCTTGAAAGTTTGGAATATCCACATATTATATTGAATACTGAAAAAAGACAACGGTGGAGAGAATGAGACTAAATAATAACAATATACTAATTGCATTATCTTACTCGTACGTGCTTGAAGTACAAACCTGAGCTTGTTGTTTGATTTTCTGTGTTTCGTTGACTATTACACACATTTATCAACCGGAAGATAGGGGAAAAGATTGTTGAAAAAAAAACTTAAACAAATCACCCGGCCCACATTTTTCGTAATGTTGACCCGGCCGGATGAGAGCAACACAACTCTTCCTTTTTGTTTGCCTAACAGTGTTGGAACGTCTGACGATGGACAATATGGTTTAATTACAGGTTTTCTCACTCTGTAACCTACCTTGATGCAATGAATCTTTGCTAAATCTTAAGACTGTGCCATCAAAATTAAATTCGATCAGAGCACTGAAACATGGCATGTGGTCAATGCTTAATTTATAAGATAATACATCTACACCATATTAAACCCAATGAGCTACAGTCATTACTCAATCATTTATGGATGTGTGGATGCCCACATTCGACGGTCGCTCATATTGACTGTTTGAAGCTGGTTGTCTACATGCTGCCTTTATGATAAGAATACAATTACAGTTGGATGTTCCGATCACTTTAGCTTTTTTTTTGGCCCATCAACATATTTTTATATTAGAAACCCCATATTTGTCTCGTTGATTGTGTTAAATGTTTGGCGCAAGATATGTTCCCTTTAGACGCTATAGGCCAAAAATGAGGTGACTTGCTGCTAAAGTTGGTTAAACACCAGGCCAGTATGTGTAACGATAAGACATTTGTATATAACCCTCCTGCTAAAGTTGGTTAAACACCAGGCCAGTATGTGTAACAATAAGACATTTGTATATAACAGACAAAGATGTAATAATATTATAAATTGAATGCATTGGTTAGTTGAACCATGGCTAAACATGCTGCTGTGCACTGCGATACATATGATTTGTCTAGTTTATATCAATCTCAAGTTCTCTCTCCCCCCCCCCCCCCCCCCCCCCCCCCCCCCTCTCTGTCCAATATGCTATCCCGTGGGGTGTAAATGATGTTTCTATTTCCGTTCAGTATATTAATCCAAAACAAATTGAATTATATTTCTAGATCCCTCGTCTTTTGGCCATCCTTTACTGACAATTGGGACAGTAATACAAATCGTTCACCATTTTACGTATAGCCCCTACTATGTAATTGCTTTTAAATTGAGTGTAGATATATGCCTGTGGAACTGTCAGTGAAAAGTGTTATCCAATCTTAGTAGAACATCATAATTATGTATGTTTCTTCAAGCTGCAAGATCATACACATAAGCATAAGTGGCCATAATGGTCAACAGCGTTACGTGCGACCCTTTTTGATGGTTAAAGATGCACCTGCACATGTTATTAAATACATAGAGGGGGTCTTTACGAGTGTGTTGTAACACTGCTGTTCCGGTGAATACAGGTCCATTACTGAAATTGCTAGACGTTTCTTCAATTGAATTATCCGAGGAAGAAATCAGCTATCGCATCGGCCTCTAAGGGCGTCCAAAGTCACCTAATTTACACTATAAAGGATATTCGGCATTGTTACAATTGACTACCTCAATAGCAAATAGATGAGACTGATTTTATTAGTGGGGATTTAAAGCAGAGCAAACATACTATAGCTGTCGTTAACATGGTGACTCATATAGACTGAGGTGCAACAAATAAAACTAAGCACCTCTTTGCAAGGACCAAATTAGAATGCTGCATACATATAAACAATGTTAACACAGGTATTCTTCATTACCTTTTGCTAAAAACATGTCAACAATTACAAAGAAACAGAAGGTTTTAAATTCTTGATTGTGCTTAGAATTTTAATTTGCGTCCTTGTACAGAAGTGCTAATCCCTTTTTGTAGCTCAGTATGTAATGTACATTCATCATGGAACTATTATTCTGTTACTTGTACGTAATTATCTGCAACGCTAGATCATGCAGAACATTGTTCATTGCAGAATATTTCAGATTCAATGGCTTGTTTTTAGATGGTGTGACATCAAGGTTATCAACCTCATGGCAGTAAAGAATACCCAAAGTGTGTTTGAAATGTTACACAAACATGCCGCCTGAGATGTTATGAATATACCGATTTGGGAACAGCCTAAGATAATTAAATTTAACAGTGTTACAGTGAAGAAATGTTTTAATAATGTTCTTTTTGAAATATGTGTCAATGGCCTTTAGCAAAATGAAATAAGATGTAATGACTGCGTAAATTCGATAAAGAAATAGCGCATTTGTTTGGGTTAATAATGGATTCTTGTGAAAACACTAACCCAGAATGAAACTCGTTAGTTAAAGATATCAATGTTGGAATAATAGGGACGTTACCCATTACTTGCAAAGAAATGGAGTGCTATTAAACCAAACTAAGTGAAATTAGTTTTCTGAAAATTAGACAACTTGTCGCGCTACCAATTATACTCTAGAGAGTGATCAGAGGCCCCTGTGATAGTTAAGTAGAGATGGCACACCGATAGATTGACTATACCTGTACATGTTAAATGGATATTTAAAAAAAAAAGCGAAGCGAGCTGACTCCTACTTTCATGGGTTTGCCAAAATGATGACATGTTGGTGTTTCCAGATGTAGATCATGGAGGCAGCCATGTTTAGTTATAGTACAATGTAGTCATTGGCATTGTGACATTCATAAAATACACGTATGCTGCTTTCAACAGTACCCATAGTCTGTGATCATGGTGATGGAGTCAAAGCTATGTTTCAATACTCCCTAACGGGGACACATACAGTTAATCTTGTTTGACTAGACGTTTTTTGTTGTTGGTTGGTTGTCTAAATGGAGAGTTGTGAATTCACCCAATCTATGTAGTAGAACATGTGGAATAACATGGGATAATCACATGATTAGTATCATGTCAGGAGTAAGCTAGTGGCCATCCTTGTTTTTACATCCCCGACCACCAACCCCAAACTACGTACAGTATACGTAGTTTATAATTTGACACTGCTGAAATGATATTCATGAACAAGTGTATGTCAAAACACTTTTCGCTTTAGTCCAACACACCGCCTGTCGGGTTAGGGTAATTGAACCATCTTATTCCATATTCCTATAACCCTAACACTACCAAATCCAACAGAGGCATTGAGCACTCATGGAAAGGTATATAGGATCCAAAAAGTTATTTTGGGAAGCGTGACCCCCTTAATGTAAAAGACTACCACCTGGACTCCAACTGGGGGATGTCCGGGTTCTCGCTCCGGAGGCAGCACACCCCTTTTTGTCTGTCATTATTTCTCCCCAGTTTTCCCTGTTCGTTTTAGTCCCACAAACCGCCTGCAGGGTTACAACAATTATTCAATCGTTTTGACAAACACGGATATTATATGGGTCCGCCGTTACAGGGAAATTTACATTGACAAGACCATTATTAAAGTAGAATATCTAGAGTTCGCTTAGATAATAATACTATCTACTTGGTTCGGTTGTTTACGTAAAGCTGATATCAGTAAAAAAAATAAGCAGCGGATCGCAATATAGATGCTGCAACGCAAAATATACTTATAGTCTAGATTTATCGCATTTTTATCTCTATGTATTATTGCTTTTAAATAATTTAAAAATGAGTAATTATAGCATACCGATTTCAAGTTAATATTTATCAATATACTCTACCCCGAAATGGTAAGAGCATGAATTACGAGTTGCCGATATCACCAAGATGATGCATTACTTATGTCACAATGGATTTATACTGAATCTATATTTAGGTTGGCAATACGTTACACATTATCTTAGACGTCAACTTTATTGACAGATGAATCTTTTCAGTGAATCTAGTAAATTGTATCACACATTATGGAGTATTGCATTTTCAAACAGGTGCATATGGAAACCATGACTTTATTAAATCTAATTCCAAATAATGAAGGATTATTTTTATGTATGTTTGTTTCATTGTATAATACATTACTAATTTATGTCATTGCTCTCATAGAACATCAGAAATCCAAACGAAACCTACGAATTGCTTTGAAATTACATTTGCTGAAATGTATTTTGATCTAGCGATTAAGCAAATCGAGTATTATCAATTAATAACAGTGTTGGAGCATCTAACGATATTGCTTAAACACAAGTGCTTCCCTATCTTTAAGTTACCTTGAGGCGGAGAATTAATAATTAAAGCATGTATTGTTACACACTTTACATTTATATATCACGTTTATTTTGTGTTTAATATTCCCTCTTCCTGTACACATGCTGACATATAAATATTTTAAAATATAAACATGTTTTCATATTTGTTAGTTATTTTATACATACATCCGTACATTTAATTTTAATATACATTTTAAAGCAAATCATATTCAAAATACTACAGCATGTTTCCATTTTTGCTTATAACGCTACACAGAAGATTACAATAGTGAGTCTGCATTATATAATTATTTCAATTTGTATGAGCATCATAGACATATCATCATCATCTGGTATGTGCATTTATTCATTTTTTGAATCATTACATTTTTATAATTCTATATGTATTATAATTCTTTGATTTGCAGCTCAAAATATTAAGCTGAAACGGAAATTGCATTTTGATAATTTACCAAGACTTACAATTTTATACAATAACCTGTGCCATCATTTTCTTGATGATAGCCAAATTATATATCTCTAAACTGTAACTTTAATAATTCTATTGCATTTTTACGATAATATATTGCTGACATCAGTCCATACACTCTTTATCTTTTTACAATAATAAAGAAAATGTTCAATGTGATCTATTTCATTACATGTGTCACATTTATTATTATACTCTTACCTATAGTGTGGCGAAATATCTAGGTCGTTTAAATGTCACGTGGTTCTTTCATTTTCTTAATATTATTTCTCCAAATCTCAGTCCACTCAACATGGTTATAATCGATATTTTCCCCAACATAATTCACAAATATGTTTCTATTTGTGTGTGTGGCTATAATTGCCTTCCGATATACTTTTGCAATGAATCCATTATTATTACTTACCTATTACATCATCAGATTTAATGCCTGTGATTATATTTTTCCACAAAGCAGGTATTGCATGTTTTACAGTTATGCATTGTATGCAAGCATTAGCTTTATGAACAAATCTATTTTTTTTTATTTCATCAAATGTGAACATGTCACCACTGTCTGTATATAAGTCAACTGCATAAATAACACACATTTTAACCATAAGTCAACTGCATAAATAACACAAATTTTAACCATTCCTCAACGTTAAATAAGTTGCATTTGCTCATAACACACTAATTATTTCTTAGTATTTCCCAGTTTTCTATTTCGTTAATAGTTTCTATTTTCTGGTTTTAGACTAAACTTTGATCAATTTCTGATAAAATGACGGTGTATCTTTCAATATAACCCTTACGGTTTATTGTAAAGGGTACAATAAACCCTTTACAATAAACGTAAACCGGTCTCCGATGAAGACCTGGGAAATTGTTTGTCTAAGGTAGTTACTGATACAAACATACATAACATGGATAATGTTATCGGACATCGGACTGTCTTTGGGCCTTTATATGAGAAACCAGATTACCAAACTCTTCTGTAAGGTTATATCACCTGAGTATAAAACAATGGAACGGCTTTCTCAATACTGCCTGTCTCAATGCACCATTGTTATCCATCGAGGAGTAACCCACTGCTGTGGAATGTTGTCATTGCGGTAATTAACAATCGCAAACTGTAGCATGCTCATTGCAAAACATGTTTTCCCACGTTAATAAGTGTCGACATGAACAAGTGCGTACAGGTTCTACTGGAATTTTCTATTTATTTGGAATCATGAGATATACGCAGCGTCAATATAACGTGTTTAGTTGTATTATAGTAATAATGAACTAATTCAACGTCCGTTGAAGCTCGAAGAGCAGGCATGTTAAAACTTGTATTGGGAGTCATGAACTTTGAAGGTAATAATATAGATAGATATACATGTATAGCATTTACAGTTAATATCATCGAAGGTTGTCTGTTAGCATAAACAACGTAACACTAAATATGTATAAGTTAAAAGTTTAACGGGTTCGCCGTCGGACAAGTTTTAATCTGTCAAGCTTTCGTCAGGATTAGCTCTGACTTCTTCAGGACCAAATTATTATAATATTAAACAAAACATAGAGATTGCCACTTGAGATCGTTTGACGCTGTAACGAACTTGAGCAGAGTATATAATGGTTCATTGCGGACCTGGCTGAAAAAAATTACAAGACTGTTATCGATTTGCGGGATTGATTGATCGTGTTGATAGAAAATAGAAAGCGCCACATGCGGCTTATATCTTTGCCGTAATTTCTATTGATTGTTGCTGATCCATTGATTCTGATCTCTAGAGCTTCACGAACAAGCCGCATACCAATATTGGAAACCTGTGCAATGCTTTCGGATTGGTTCCAGAGTGGTTCATGACCTTCTTCACACGTATGTTCGGCTAGTGCCTATCTAAAAGCATATCTCACAACTAAATATGTAATTTTTCGAGAAACTAAACATACGTATTATGTATTGACCTAATAGTCATACACGAAGGTACAAATCCAAAATGTACAATTTTGTGCAAACTTTTATTCTCACCGTTCATACGTTTTATATCAGCCGCGGTAAAATTTGGCGAACCCGTGCTGCGTTAACAACGAATCAAGACAAAGCACATGGTGCGAACATGTATGTTGCGCGCACGCGGAGTGCAGTTAGACGCTTTCAATGCACCTCGCGTATTTAACTGTACTGTGCATGAATGGTGAATAGTGTATATCATGATCATGGGTGGAATCTTATTATATTGTATTTAATGACAGTTCTAAAATATACCATATTTGATTTGATTTCAGGTCATGATCTTATAAAACCTGTAAATTCAGATAATATATAGACATGATTTTATTTCGCTCAATAATTGGCTAATGTGTGAGCCACACACCGTATATTGTTATCTTCAATTGGAGAGTATGCTAACAATACTAATTCTTCAGGATGATCGGTCATTATCACCACATGGAAAAATTAAACAAGGACACATTGATCTGTTTGTGCCTCATGTCGGGCATTAAGAAGGAAACACATTTTATTTCCTACAACATACAACAGGCATTTATGAATGTACCATAATCTAGCTCTACATTTATTTTAAACCACGGATGTTCACAACGTCGTGCCCGATGCGGTCGCACAGGCGACACAACCCCCCAGTAACTACCACGGAGTAAAAGTTCTGTTCATCCAAAATAAGAATTCAGCTAGATTACATTTATTTTAACCACGATATTCACAGAGACTAAAAGCTGTGTTTATCAAAATAAATTGTTTAATTCATACAACATGCCTTTGTGAATGTATCCAAATTCAGCCTGATTACATTTCTTTTAAACCCGGATGTTCACAACATCTTTGTGTTTCATCCCAAATAATTAGTTTACTCTTCTTCACCGCTGGATCACCTGTGTATAAACATTTCAACTCGTTCGCCTGAAGTAACTACTCAAACGGTCACCAACCCCCCAGTGAATACCTAGGAATTACATTGATTTGTTATACTACATTAACCTGCCACGGATTTGAGCAAATGATATATGGTAAAATGAAATGGCTGAACCTTTCTTATCATTATATTCTTTAATGAAACATAAGTTGGCTACTACGCGATTTACTTATTGTATTACATGTGTAATATATTTTTTAAAAGTGACATTTTATAAAATTCACAAAAAAACTGCCACATAGGTTCCTTGTATTTACTTGGCATGAGGTGAGCTGCCCTATTGCGAAGTTGCCACTTCACTGCAAGGAATCTACATACTTCCCCCCCCCCCCCCCCCCCCCCCCCCCTCCGTCTCGTGCCAATCCGGTCTTACGAGGGGGAGGGATGGGGGAAGATCCGGTGTTATTTCACTATCGCGATATTTAATATGATTAGAACTCAATGATCGTTCCAACGCCAATATCTAGATGTCTCACATTAAATACACGGAAGGTATGAATTCCTTCAAATAGATTCCTGACAAAATTTCGGATCATACCAAAACAGGCATATAACTATCTCGTGCTAACCCGATATTGAATACTTAACAAGCCCATAATTATCATATTAATCATATTGTAGTTTCCCATAGAGGGTTTTTGGTGGACAAACTGTCCTTAATGACCACCACTGATGTCATATAAACCAACATTTAAGATGTCCTTACCCAGCTGAGACATTATATGATTAAGGCTCAATTAAAGTTGTTCGTTCCACACCCAATATTTAGATGTTTCACGAATCTTAGTAAACATTATATACTCGGAAGGCATTGATTTTCTTCTAATAGATTCGACACATTTCCGGATAACCAGAACCGGCATGGGCGTATATTGTACGAACGAATATCAATTAGAAACTATTTGCAGATTAGCATAATGTTCTCTTAACAAAGTTTTCAACCTTTTTTTCCGGAATGTCGAGACTATCGTATGAACCAAAGTATACGTCAGAATAAGCGTCCGTCTGTTTCTCCGAAACCTCGTGACTAACCGGTTGGTGATGGAAAGTACTTTCAACACACCGACCAAACCATCGAGTTGACTCGGCACCCCGCCACGGGCTATGGATTGTCTGCGTATAGCTACCACCAATGATCCAATACGTTCCTGTATGGATTATTATGAGAACAAAAACAAGATTTGGGCAAGCCCAAGTAAAAAGTCCGACAAATAACAATGTACAAAATATAACGAGTATGCATGAGCCTCCATCGAACTTTGTCCTTCCTTAGACCAACTATATTAATACCCAGACCTTTCTCAGATACCTATCTGAAATACAAATTTACTTTGACCATTGCATGAGTGGCTAGCTGCATTATGGTACAATACTGCCGAATTCTGCACCTATATTAACCTGGCTGCCCTGACCAACTGTATTTTGATAAGACACCAGAAACTACCGAATCCATTTAAAGGTGAATTACCTGAAATTATAGGACCTGGAAGCTATTAACTAGTCAAAGAAAAAGCCTTAACAAATTATAACAAAAAATTGAAGATCCCCATCTTCCTCACATCTTTATTTCCTCGTCAGACGTAAACATGCCCGCCATGGCGGTTGCTGTGGCCGCTTCCACTTAGCTTTGTAAACTAACGTGCTCTGGGCTTAGACCAATTAGTTTTACCCTAGGATTAGCCTGACTTCTTCAGGACCAAATTATTATATTTAATATAATTTGTAATTAATCAAAACTCTTATCTAGATTTATTATTTAATATATTGTAATTAATCAAATGAAGCATGTTCATTTGAGCGCCCATTCCTTTTTAAAGGAATTTGTATTCAAAGTATGCGAGAATTTGAAGGTTGACACTGGCCCCCGCCAACCTGAGCGAGTAAACACTTAACACGTGTGTTGGTCTGACTTTAGGTATCCGGTCTTGGCTGCAACTGGCAGAAGATAAATACATTAATCCCTCCACTACCATTGTAACAGTTGCCCCCACTGGTCGGTTTTCCCCATTCACACCAAACTTATAATCAAAACCATAATTACAATTAAATGGCTCTCATAATAAAAATTGAACCAAATTCCCAACCAATCGCCCTTGCAACATCATCCCAATCCTATCATCACGATAATAAACATATTCAAATAGTATCCCATAGTCTTAATCAGAAACCGACTACAACCACAATCACCATTCCCATTACAATAACCATTATCGCGAATGCGATTATATTAATGCTTAATCGCTACAATACTTCAACTATAACCCAAATCACAATCAACCTCCAGCCTTGTCACTTATAAGACACGCCCATTGCTTGTGTGTTCGATTTCGATCACGACAGGAGCATGCGCAGATGCGATTTGTGTAAGTGGTCTGTGATGTTGTCAACATTAAATTTTTACTGTGATGTGATTTGTCGATCTGCATTAAATGCAAAAAGAAACAACGCCCCTGGCTGACCTCGAACTACCAACCTTTCGGTTAACAGCCGAACGCGCTTACCAATTGCGCCACGGAGGCGGTTACTTACTAGACTGTTTTGGTTTGTCATGTTCACCCGTACACTTCCCCGTACACTTTCTTGCAAAGTCGGGCATCGTTTTTTCTCAAATGTTGCCTGCATATTGCAGTTGCTGTCGACTTAAATACATATGCTGTCAGTTGAACTTGGAACCAACGTTTTTGAACTGTCTATTTTCAATAAAAATACTCCAATACGGGAAAAAATCACAAAAGCTCACAGACAACAAATAAGCACATCATTTTACTCGACCTAGAATTTCAACCCTACAATTTTGGCGTTACGAAAATATCGATGATGTGAGTGACGTCATTTAATGAGCTCATTAGCATAATTTATGTCCGTGAAATGTACAAAGCAGTTTGATAAGTGCTAGTATCGATAGATGCATACATGATTGTATGTATCGGGAAAAGCTATTCACCATCAATAACCCATTCCAAATCGAACTCCAATCAGGATAATAATAATTAGGATATAGGACACTTCGAACTGCGCAAACAATTGGTCCTGACCCGAACCCACCAATACTGAATAAAAGAGCCGCCCGAACATTTATGAGCGTAATCAAACACACGGTCGGGCCCAACACGTACAAGCATAGACTCACTGCAACAACATTTCAACCAAAATACTAAGAGTTGAAGATAGAGATCAGAAATACCAATATAAATCAACCCTCGAATATCAGGATAAGGATGGACCAGTGAGTATCTCTATAAGCTATGTGGTATCGATCAAGATCCCAAACGAAGGCCATGCGTCGTATTCGCCCGGTCATGAATTAACATTGTAACATTCATAATTGAAACGTCACATTCATTGACAGCCGATTAAATTCGCAAGTAATGATACGAACATGCACCTTGTTCACAAACCCCAAAGGTTACATCAATCCACGGATGTTCATAACCCAATACCGATCCTGTAGTGACAAATTAAATCTGATGCATTAAACAATCATGTTTAATATTCCGCTAACCTCCGGTAATTACATTGCTCGCAATTGAAGGCTAACTTGACCAAACATCTAATTAACTTTGCCATATGATTGCCACACTGCTCCTTCATGATAAAAATGCCTCAAAGACAATCAAATTTTATAAGCCATGTTTGTTGTGATCCTGTAATTTGATATGGTACATTATTGAACCGATATGAGCCAACCTCATGAAACTATCACTTTATCATTTAATGTATCCAAATTCAACATTATTGATACGTGCACCTGTTCAAAAACTCCCGGCAACAGACATGCTTACTTAATCCATGGCTATACCAATGTGGCATTATGCTATACCAATGTGGCATTATCGCATAAGCTCAGCTAAGGATGATCTCTAATAGGATTTAAAGAAAACAATAATGTTAACGATCGGCAATGTGATAGAGCTTTAATCATGGTTTCTTATTATTGTCAGTATCAACCATTTTCACTCGCCTCTTTGAATGCGTGTATATAAATTATATATATTTAAATTTCACTAGCCGATAAACCCCTCCATCGATAACCCATATCAATTATATGAAAGTATCATGCGAGCGGAGAGTATAGTTGCTGCCATATACTGTCAAAACCTATTATAATAACCCAGGTTCCGGAACATTTTATTCATACAGGTGTGCGCACAAACCGACAACGGATTACCTCTCCGTTAAAGACTATGACATTTAGGATTAGAGGACAGACAAAAACCACTTGACCGGTCGAAGGTACACACTTCAAAATCAATATGCTAGCCAACACAAATCGTTTATTAAATCTGTGACCGCAACAAGCACCATTGTATTGTAACACCTATTGTGTAACAATATTACCTTAAACCCCGCAAGTATAAATCCAGGCGATTACTAGACATGATTATCAACAAGGAATTGACAGATTACGTAGTAACCGGTCATGAATAGCGCACTCGTCCGAAGTATCAATGTGTAATAATGTACCTATTGGACCCAAACAACAATAACCCATTAGTATTAACACCCTGGAATATAGTGTGTAAAGGAACTACCAACCTCTAAGATAATGGTACCTTAAGTTAGTGCTGCGATCGATTACGATCGGTTATGGAGGAAACAAGTGAAACTGTTATACTTATACAAGTGGAAAATTATAACTTGCTCACCAAATGTAAAGTTGCCACCACTTGAGCGCCTCCAGGAAACCGGCTTTTACTGTTGAAGATAATATCGGCGAATTGTACCCGTTCATGCCCTAGAGTAGTCGCCCCGTAAAGTATAGCCCTCCTCAGAGCCTTAGCGGAAGTTTCCGATGTTTACGTTGTCACTGGCAATTTCAAGCTGCTTGATGCCGTTGTACTTGCAAAGACGTATTTTATATAAGACAAAAGAGAAAAAGAAAATCATCATTACACTGCAACATTCCCTTCAATTATGAAGAATGCAAAATTCCTTTTGAATGTGATAATGCGATTATCGTCTCCAATGAGGATTTACACTTCGGGCGAATGATGTTTCTTCCCGAACCATATATATATTATTAATATACAGAATTGAACATTCATACCAACCAACTGATGATCCCATACAACCTGGCGGAACCGGTAAGTAAACCCCACAAAACTCATAAAATGTGAGCGACCCAACCAGCACGTTTGGGTAACCTAGCTACAAAACAAGCCTGTATCGTTATTCTTTTAATGAGCGGTAATAGGCTAAGTCCCCATAACAGACAGTATGTCTTCTTGGGAATTGAAATATGATGAAATATTTGACCAAGCTACAGATTCGTACCATAAATAATATGATATCTGAAGCAAACGTTGACAATTTTGCCCAGACAAATTGCAAATATCCACAACATTTTCCGACGCAGACTCGGATGTTTCATTTCAGACAGAGAGCTATGATTCATAGCTACTACTAGCTGTAATGACACTGATATTTGAGGTTGTACATTAAATACCCTTCTAGGCTTCTTACCTCGAATATTGCCAGGAGTAACTAGTAGAATGCTGCTTCAAACCCGCAATCACAGTCGATGCTAACTCACACGGTAAAGAACTTGCTGATAACACTCCACCAGTCGCCATTTGCCAAATTCTGCTACAATTCGGAACAATTTACAACCTTTCCGACGCGACGCCGAGTTAACAGTTCGTTGTAAACAATGTGACAAATGTGTACTATTTTCTATGCATTAGAATGAGTTGTACTATTTCATGTATTTTCCATGCATTATCGTTTGGTAATCTTGTATCTATTACCTGGCGAACCGTTTGTTCGCCCAGCTGAATTATATCGAAGCTTCGATTGAATACGGCAAAGAATATCCGCATAAAAATTTGACTGCTCCTTTCTCAATGCTATCTTGACAGAGAATGAAATTTACGCCAAACCAAACATGGCGGCCTAACCCATAAAGCCTCTGATTGGTCTACAATCTATCTTGACCCCCATATTTATTGGTCCTTACCGTAATGCCTCCAAACAACACAATAACATTAGCAACGGAACCTACCATTTTTCCAGAGGTGATAATGTTTGGTTTCAATGGACGGGCCATGGAAACTGAATTATGCAGACAACATAATCATCTTTCCAAGGAGGCACGGAATCAATGAGTTATAACATCCTCGTAAGGAGATTTGAATGTGTTAAATGCCTGATAACTGCATTAGGATTTACACGGGGCTACCATAAAACTAATAATGAAATGATCTGATTGGACAAGGAACCACCTGAATGTATACTTTAGTTCTCCACAAATAAAGACACGACGTTATATGATCGTTAAATCGTTAATGATGGGTGATTAGGAGATCAGTGGCATCATTTGATATGGAATAGGGCAATTCTGATGCGACGAACTAGCAACTTCAGCGTACGAACATACGTTAATCGTGTTTGAAAATTCACGTATGGGAGGCTTAAAAATGGACTAACATGGTTTTAGGGATAATAAGTTTGATTAGTTTAGTTTTAACATAATATGTGATATAAAGAATTTTTCGATAGCCATATAAAATAAAGTGCTCGAGGCAAATTGTGTTATCTTATCATCCCCTGAAAGATTTCTAGGGCAACCATAATATTATGTATTGGAAATTGAGATATCACAATGCGAGAAAAATAACATTTCCAGTATCCTCGACTTTGGATTGCCCTTAACTGATTATTGTAATAGTAATGCTACTGTTCCCCACTTTAGGTATATCCTCTACCATATCATGTTTAGATAAGTGTAAATATATGCATGAGAAACGGCCCGCGACAAGCAATATCTGATCTTAGCAAAACATCCGAAGTAAGACAACCATATTTGAAGAAGAAAAAGACATGTAGGGACTCAAATAGCTCCGTAGTGAAAGGTTGCCCGATATCCTGTGTAAGGTGGCGTAATTCTTGGTCAAAATAAATACCCGGAGTATGATTGAAATGTTAAACAAAAATATGTGGTATGAACTTGAATGTAATCGATATAATATTCTAAATTGAACAGCAATAAATGAAATGTTTTTATTATTGAAATAAGATGGAGCACTTCGTACCCCCACCCCCACCCAAAAACAAAAAAAACAGCCCATAATATACAGACACAATACCAAAAAGACAACAACAACAGCAACAACACACCAAAGCGAACAAAAAACAAACAAACAAAACTACCCCTCCCACCAAACCCCCCCCCCACCCCCCCCCCCCCCTCCCACAAAAAAAACCCCACATAAATCTCCCCAAAACATAAGCGCACTTGTTTGGGTTCATAATGGATTCATACACACTAACCCATAATGAAAATCGAAACATTCGGGATATCAATGTTGGAATAATGGGGATGTTACCCATCACTTCCAATCCTCGCATGAGCACTCTGTAAGTAATAAAATATAATGATATTAGATCAAACAAGGGGATGAGCCTTTCGGGAAATAAACAACCTGTCATGACCCCACTTATACGCCAGAGTGATCAGAGGTTGCTAAGTTAGACAAGTATAGATTAAAAGCAGGTAGATATATCGAATATACTGTTACTTGATGAATCGGTGGTTTTTTTTTAGCTTTTTAGCGACTGGATTTTCCAACAAAGTATTTTGTTAATGTATCTGAGCAATAAGTTAAATCATTTTAACTTAAAAACTTCTATTGCACCCTAATTAATCCTAATTGTTTATGAGAGTTCTTGGTATTGTTTATTTTGTTGGTTAAGATAAGTGAAAGATTTAAAGTTTTCTGACTGTTTGGCAATGTATCAGACTTACCTTAATTACCGGAACGGGAAACATGTTCGAATTCGAGGAACACTACATTCTTGAAATTATAAGGGCAAAAAGACTCATTTATTTAAACTAGCTTCCGTCGGTTTTGCGAAGCGTGTGTCAAACAAATAGTATTAGAACACATTTGAATCGTTCTTAAAAATACCGATATTACTTGGGTCCGCCGTATGAGGAAAATATACGTTGATCAGTCATATTATACTCCAATATATGAAGTTCGGTGCACAATGATGCTATGAACTTAATACGGATGTTTAGGTAAACTACGAGAAACTGATATTAGTAAAGCGGTAGAACGAAATCGATATAATATGCTGCAGAATTAAAGGCACATTATAGATTTTGCTGATGCCAGGGTATCATTTCGCTTCAACTATATTATTAGTTATCGTTGTCGTCGCATAACACTTGCTTCTCTATGTATATTTCCTCCTTTTGAATTACATGGACAAATAGTAATACAGTCATGTCAATTTCAGGTTAACAAATGTTACTACTTTTAACTGACTTTATATGAGCAGGTGAATTATGAGTTCCTGGTCCCACTAACATGATGCAGTACATATGTCACGATGGATTTATACTGGATTTGTTATCTGAGTCTTTAATACGTTATACGGTATATTTTACGTCAACTTCAATGACAGATACAATCATTTCTGATAATTTATTGGATGTTATCCCAACTTATGGAGTATTGGATTTCGTATAGGTTGGATATTTCGCACAGACATATGAAATGCTTTTAAGTGAATTAAGTAAATTTGGAATTGCCAAACAGGTGCATCTTTGAGCCCAAAAGGTGTTGTCCTTAATGTTAGTCAAGTGTCAACTTCTCGATTTGGAAAACAAAATATTCTCGAAAGTAATCGCTATGCTAAATCATACAGTATTGAAAAGCTGTACAATCTATTTTTTCTTTAAAATGACATATACTTGTACTAGCATTTTGCAAACGTACTGATGATACTTGATAATGTTATTATACTTCATAGTGTAATATAGTACTATTTGATTTCTTTCTCTTATATGCAATCACATAATACATTTTGATCAAGCAAAATATTAAAAATTACGCCGTGTTTTATCAACATAATTGGAACATCTTGTGATTGGTGATATGGCGTAAAAGCAAACTGTGTGTTTGTTTGTTTTAAAGCAGTCTTCATGATTAGAATATTTCAAATTAACGTGGACCGGTATTGTCAGGGAGGGTATATAATGGGAGAGGAAATTTGAATCGCACAAATGAAGCCTATATGGGCAAATGGGCGTAAGTACGCGTAATGTGACTCACAAAATGAGGGCGTTATCTTGACAACGCCATGATTGACAGCCCGAAAGTCCTTATAAGGGACATTGAGACGCGTGATGTGACTCACTGAATGGGGGCGCTATCACACTAGAGGATTCAATATTGGTAATGGGAAGTATGTGCTTAGTGGCATCGGCCTGGTATTGTCAATACAAAGAAATCATTGTATTGTTTTCCATGCACGCCTATCCAACTGAAACGTTGTATTACCTTTGAAAAGGCTGGTAGTCGGAAACAAGTTTAAAGAAGGATTCCTCCAGCAGATCACACTGAACAAACCTGGCTATCAAGCATAACATTACGATTACGAAGCGACATCACTGGTCCTCGAAGACCTGGGAAGTTGTTTGTCTAACATGGTTATCGATACCTTACTGTACATGAACAACATTCATGTTATTGTACATCGGCGTGTCTTTGGGCCTTTATTTTTGCGAAACTAGGTTACCAACCTCTTTTGTAAGGTGATATCACCCGAATATAAAACATGGAACGGCTTTCGCAATGCTGTCTGTCTCGTGCACCATTATTTTCCGTCGGGAGAAACCCGGGGCTGAAAAATGTATTCATTGCTGTAATTAATGATCGCAAACTGTAGCATGCTCACTACAAAACATGTTTTCCCATCCTAATAAATGTTGACATGAACAAGTGCGTACATGCTAGGGGAATATCTCATTCTGGGGATTTATGATACAAAGGCATCATCAATATAACTTCGAGTTGAGTTTAATTATAGTTATTAAATTAATTCAACGTCCGATATAGAGCAGGCATGTTAAAACTGGTTTTAGGTGTCATGAACTTTAAAGGTAATGTGAATATATGTTGAGCACGTTTATTAATTGATTTCATCAAACGTTGTCTCTTAACTTATACAAAGATAACACTCACTATAAATATCGGAGACCAGAAGGGCCCGACAGCAATAGAGAAAAACAGATAAAGGGTTTCCTGGTGGGGGTATCGTGAGAAAAGTGATTGATACACCACCAACGGCAACAAATACTCTGATATTATTTTGGTACAGATTTTGCTAACATTTCTGTGAAAAGCAGCAACATTAAGGATTTTAGACCCATACATTTACCAACAATAGGCCTACCTATGAAAAATGGTCGTTCGGTTAACTGACGGTTAAGAAATGGGACCCTTTTTGGCAACACATCCCCGTAACCTTATATGTACTAAGTACCCTCCCCTAGGAGTATGACACCCTTTCATTTTTGCACGTCTATCTGATATCAGAATGGGAAATGAAGTACCTATATTTGACCGTGTAGAGGTGCTTAAACCCTCTATGCTATATTATGTTAGTCTATGCAATCACAACCTTATTTCTGTTCACGTGTTTTATATATCTGATTGTAAGGCTTGTCGATTTATTTTAAGTTCTCTTCGTTAAAATAAATTCGGGACTCACTCTTGAAATGCAAATGGACGGACTATATACAGTGAATAACGTGAAGTACCTTGGTCAGAGTTTTGAGAGATATTCATACACTCTTAGTAGTGTCGAACCAATCAGAAAGCAAGAAACAAAAATACGCGGAGTAATTGAAAGTGTCTTTGTTTTGATTCGTCGTTCAGGAAACGCGGGTTCGCCGAATTTCACTGCGAGTGCTAGCACACTTGTTAACATGTTTGCATTCGTTTTTACAGAGATCAAAAGTATGTTTAGATTGTGAATTTTAATTTGTATAGTGTCGTGTATGAATTAGGTCAATGCATGCGTATGTTTTGTTTCTCGAAAAAATAGAAAAATCGATGCACTTGCGAAAATGTTGATATGCGCACAATAGCACCACAACCCCCTTCTGCGGGTCATGTCATTATTCACACATTAACATCAGCGCGCGTGCATTGATTTGTCTAATTTCTCTCGAAACAACACATACGCATTTATTGGTCTATAATTCAAGTAGTGTTTACCATAAAAGCCGATGTTCACGTTAAAATTGGTTGTTTTAGCGAATGCAAGAGCAATAGCGAAACACTACATTAAGTCTGCGTTTCCTCCATTCACGATGTACTGTTCATGGTCCAGAAATGCGTTGAGAAACATAAGTAATACAAACTTACATTATATGTTTCATTGCGGATATAATAAATAATACAGATAACAACAATTATCTGAAGCGTGTCGGTAGCAATCAGGCAACGACGGGTCTGGAAAACAGAGTTTATTCCCTTATTAATGATATAGTTCAAGTTTTACATAGCAGTAATGATAATGGATTCATCTTCTCAAGTTATATTTTCCATATATATAATCCGAATTGGGAAGTCGTTAGTTCCGGTTAATATACAGTATGATATGGTTTGGCTGAAACGAAGAGATCAATTTGAATCATTGATATCTTCGTTTATCTATGACGATCGGTAGATGCACTGAAACATGGCTTATGTTGAATTAAAGTATCGAGTAAGTCAATGTTTAATTAATCATGTAATACATTTACGCCGTATGAAACCCTGTGGGCTACTGTCATCGATAACTCAGAAATAATCTAGCCATTATCCAGACTGTGTGTAATAAACGTAAGGATGGTCACGTTTGGCATTCGGTAATGTTAATGTTGTGACGCGGGTTGTCTGCAAGTTGCATTTATGTTAATAATTCAAATATTACAAAACATGAAACACCATGTCAAATAATTGCATGAACTATATAAGATATTACATCATGTTAAATATGTGGAGGTGATGATCAAAATTGTTCATACTTAACTGAATTAGTTTATGCAATAGCTAGTTTATACCGCTGCTATAATGTTATTTCCATGTTAATAGTAACAACATTTCCCAGGATTTTGCTATAATTCAGTTATTCATCTCATTCTAATAGCATTATATAATAGTAATAATAAAAAGTGTACCCTCAGATATGGACATTTATTGTGCTCAGTTATTAATTTTTCCTAATGGGTCTATTATTGACCGTTAGTAAAACGGACAGAGCTCAGATTATTTTCTTTAAATGCGAGAAAAAATCAGAATAATACCAATCATAACAGATGCATTCTTCCGTGGCGTGGTTATTAAAAAGAAGACTTTATTATTTTCGTAAAGAGACATTGCATCGTTGTATAAGGAGGAGGTTTTGAAATGGTTAATGGATCTCTATTTTGCTATTCATACGAGCCTATAATAACACTACTGTTATGGCAATCAGACAGAGAGGAGACATTCTATTATCATTATTATCGATTATGATTGGATTTTCGGATGGTTTTGATTAAACATATTATTGCAACATAACCATGCAAACTATAGCAAGAAATGGATGATTTGGCCATGGAAACCACTAACAAAAATATCCAAAGTTTATTCGAGAATAAAAGCCCACGAATCTGTGGCAGGTGTATTTCTCAGATCAAGAGATTCAGCTGCTAAATCGATTTTACAAGGCACAAACTGAACCATACAGAGTTTGATCTGAACTATAAGCAAACAAATGAAACATGACAATGTGTAATCACTTACGTTCAGTGGGGCCATCTGGTATCGCATACAAATTCCGCAAATACTATTCACAATGCCTTCAAACCATAAGCGCCAGAGGTAATTCCTTAAGTACCTCTCGCATATTATTTTTCTTATAATACCGGTAGGCGTTTATTGACCGAAAGCCTTGAAAAGTGTTCTAAATCCCATGTCAGAATATGTGGTAAACTTCAAATTTCCCATTCTGCTTCGGGAGGTAAGTAGAAAATTGGGTTCTCGAAAGTGTATTTTAACCAAAATTGGGTTCTTGAAAGTGTATTTAAACATTTGAACTTCGGATTGGAAATTACACCTTCTATAAACCATCAAAGAATTTAAGGGGGCATTTAAAAATACAAAAAAAACACATTTCTGATTTAATCAATACCACCTGAGACTAATATACCTAAATTGTCTCAGATACCACCCATATACTTCCAGAAAAGGCGGCACATACACGTATACAGCTATTGTGATAAGTCCCCCGGGGCTTCCCCCCCACCCTGATGCCCCCAAATGAAATTAAAAACTCGATGTAAAAACTTTGTATGCCCTAAATCTGACTAAATTTGCATGGACAACACGGGTGATTACGAGTGCTTCCCCCGGTCTACTCTCATGACTGTCGGTTCCTTGTTTTTTCGTTTGCCAAACTCTTGTATTGCAATTGGCGATGATCGAGTGATTTCAGGCATTTTAGAACATGCGGTATGAAATATCGGAGTGATGTTTGCGGTATTAAAGTAGAGCCTGGTTGGCGGTATTAAGGAGTTATGTGGTATAGTAGGCCTATAGCGTATATTTAAAGGTCGTATTTTGTTGTTCGTAAACAGATTACACTGTGACGCACCCATGTAAAGTGACGGACGCACCCTCCGTCATTTGTTTGACGGACCAAAGGCTGCCACTGACGTACCCTCTGTCAAATATTATTGGTAAACGACGCACCCACGACGCACCTCTCCCGGGGGTCGTATACAACTGATAGGTGTATAACGCCAATATCTTTGAAAAATTCCCCAATCCTTAGTAATACTGATTCATTTCCCTGCAAAGATATTGCATTAGTTTTGGAAATGTGCTATTATAATTTAATATCGGATAACCTTTTAGCGTAATTTATATCGCTATGATGAATTGGTGTTTCCTATCATACGTAAGATCATGCTAACGTTAAATTTCCGAATTTTAATTCTATTAACAATTCTAGTTAATGTCGCCAGTGTAAACGACAACGTTAATAATCGCAGATTATAGTCAATGCAGGTTTTCCTCGACTAGCACATCCAGCTAATATCGTAACGGTCACCTTTCTTCATTGGCTCAATTTAAAGGTATTTGTCTTAATGCCGGGTTTCCCTTTATCGGCGAACCTAGGTAACAAAGTCAAGAGAGGCACGGCGCATCGGTACTTTGAAATAGGCGATGCACATATTCATTAATAGACGTGCGCAGGTTAGATGTATCTATTACCAAGACAACTATAGTGTATAAAGGTAATGAAATCCTACTGAAGGAACACAATAGCTTGCTTGACCTTGTTTGCTTGGCATTTTCAATCCTAAGGCGTTGTTTGTATTACATGGTAATGGATACCAGCAGCAGCGCCGCAAAGGAATGAAATATTACCCTGATATATGCGATATTATGAGAAACCGGGTTAGTAACCTCTGCAATGCGATACTGTAAACATAATGAAAATAGAGCAGCGTACTCGTGTCGCTGTTTTTATCTGTATTGTTGTAGTGTTCGAATCATCAGTTAGCTGGATGCTGCGGCCTGGAGGAAGGTTAACACTTTCCACGCGGCAGGCGTCTGCAGACGACATTACAGAATTTCACAAAATGTTTCAAAATGTCAAATTTATTGAATTTCATAACCAAATTTGGAATCACCGTGAGAAATGTATTAGAATAAATACAAAAAGGCCTAGTTTGGGCTCATTAATTCATGAGGTAAGGAACTAAAAGTTGGGAAAGGTTTCTGAAAAATCTTTTTTGTATGGTAAAACTAATAGCCACGTGGAAAGTGTTAATCCTCGTGGATTTTAATTATCGCAACTAGCATAGCTGCACTACCTAACTATGTTTCCCTTTGATTGCATAGTGTTGAAAACAACAAGGTCATTCGGTTTTCGACATGTTCGAATGGATCAATAGAGACTCAATGTCATTTATGAATAGGTTTGCTTATTGCCTACCCACGGCGGTTTGGGGCAAAATAACAGCAATATTGTTAGTGGAAAGATGTCACTACTTTCTCGCGTAAAAGCACAAATTATTTTTAAAGCATGTTTTTATAATTGCATGTATATAATTAAATGCATATACTTGGAACATTATTCAAGGTATCCAACTATAATTTAAAAACAATGTCGGCTGAAGTTATTCTTCAAAAGAATAATACATTTAGAAAAGATAAAGTGCTCAACAAAAGAAAGTCGTACACTTTGTTTTGGTCATTTAAAGTAGTTTTTGATAATATTTGTACCAAACAGACATTTGGATGAATCTTTTCGGCACATTTTGATACCAAACATAACACCTAACAACGAAGATAAACCATGATAAGCACCATTTATAGAAAATTAGTCACTGGGCACGCATGGTCCAACGGATACACTCTCGCTCCACAATACACAGGTTGTGGGTTCGAGCCCCGTTGGTGCCAGCGTGTTGTGTCCTTGGGCAAGGCACTTTACCGCACTTGCTACGCTTCACCGAGGTGTATAATTGGGTACCGGTATTAATTCATGTGGGGAAGTAAAACAGACTCGCTGTACGGGAGGAGCGGCGAACCCCCACAGCCAAAAAGTACATGGGCGAGTCTGGCCCAAACTCTAATGAAAGAGAGATGGGCACTTTACTTACTTAGGCACTTTTCAAAAGTCACATTGACAATACACTGCGCGGAAGAAAACACCAATTGATATAAGCACTAAGCCGTATCAATCCTGTGGCTTCCCCCTCAATGCGCGGGCTAATTCAAATTCAGAGTGTCATGTATGGGTGAGGGATATGAATGTAAAGGGATTTGTATGGAAAGGAGAAACAGCTGCACTGTGTGATCGATTGCCCGCCGGGCAATCCTGGTTTTGACAGTGTCTCACACACGGGGAAAACCTCACACACACCCATTTTCCTCCCTCGTAGTGTATTGAAAATGTGACTTTTGAAAAGTGACTAATTTTCTGTAAGTGGCGCTAATCATGGTTTATCTTTCTTGCTAGGTGTTATGTTGGATGATAAAAATGTGCCTACAAGGTTCATCAAAATGTCTATCTCGCCTGTTTGGTAAAAAGATAATCGAAAGTTTCTTTAAATTACATAAACAAAGTGTAAGACTTTCTTTTGTTGAGCACTGTATAAGTTTCACTCTAATTTCATGAGAGCAATGCAGTGTACTGCTCTATTCTATCAAGCTAAGACATGTGTCTATAGCTTTGTTCTTGCAGATGTGGATAATGTGATTTACTTTGTCAGAACATAAGGCTAGGTTACGTGGATGGACATAGTTCTGATTTTAAAAACCTTATAAAATATAAACCTTCCAGTTTTTGAATTTCTAATTTTAAGCAGACCACATAAATCGTTGTTTTAAATATTAGAGCTATTTCATTTAGTTCGAAGGCAGGTACCCTTGGTACCCTCCCAGCATTTATAATAGTATATCATGTCTATTTGACTCTAATAGTAAATACACTGACCATGTACATTACATCCTCTACGGCTGAACTCCACTGACCCATACTAGTAATATCCACTGACCATATACCCCCTCTACCACGCAACTCCACTAACCAATATACGTATCTCCACTGACCATACCCTCACCAACAAGCTTGCTCACTGGATTGGGCAGTCACTGAGATTGGGGTAAACCAGTGGCAGTTAAGCACACTGTCACTGGGTAAAACCGAGGATCTAACACTTATCTAGGATGGACATAGATATAGTCGGAAAGATCAGAACATTTGGTGTCCGTAGTAATATGGAGTAATACTCCAAGAGTAGAGTATAGACTGCTACACGGAGATCGAGAATGATTGACTTTACATACGATACCGACACAAGGCGGTGATGGAAGGTCAAATATTCGAAATCAATGCCTCGTTTATGTTTTTCTTCTGATAATGCACTTGGGAGTATACCATAAGATTATGTTATAGAATAAAGGTGACCTTCTTGCACAACCCTATGTGTTTATGCCGATAGCCATCGGGTGATCACACGTCATCTTATGAAAACTATCCAAGCGATCAAAAATACGGAATTGTTAAAGTGTCTTCATCCCGGGGTCTTCATTAGGCCGATACAGAAATAGCAAGCTAGTATGCGTTCAGATATTTAGTAATCACTATTTTCACAAGTTTCTCAACCGCAATACTGGCATGGCTGTTGTAATGACCCCCTGGCGGCCTACATGTGCATGACATACTTCATTGTTCATATCAAGCCGCATGTATCACCAGTTTTATACACTCGGTTTACTTACTTTACATGACATTGTTGTTATATAGTGTACATCTATATTAAATTAGATCAGACCATGCAATGCCCTCTGACATACGAGCATGTACCCTGACATTATTTAAGCTTGTCATGAATGGTGCGATAACTCGTCTCGATACAACCATGATAGAGCGACGTGTCACGACGTCTGAATTCTGAAGTATGGTTAGTGCGGTATAACCGTGTGGAGTTAATGAGAAGTTCTCCCCAATTGATTCCGTGGTACGTACTAAGAGGGGAAAACGAGCGTTTACCATAAGGAATCCTCTGCTAACGAAGGCCTGCACAACTGCTAAGCAAACTTAAAACATCAAACGAGAAGACACTATATAGTCATAGTGTTATACAATGACAGATTTGTTTCCTTTCAATACTGGTTCGATTTGTTGAAATGTCATTTAGTCAGTTTCTTCTCAGCACTAATTAGTTTGGTAACGCAATAGTAATGTAATAATGTACTATTTCGTGCTTTATTCTTTGGCCGTAGGTTCGGTGAGACGGTAGATTTTTTTTGAATGAGGTATCAAACTGTGGAGAAGAAATTTGCTAATTTAATGTTTATCTCAGATTTGTGGTAGTAGTAGATTCTTTATTTTGAATTAGCCAACATCAAAGCAACTGGTCCGGAATTTTTGTGCTAGGTGTATATTAGTGATATTATATAACGCAGGTCTTGAGAAATATGATGTAAGTGGTATTACCTTACAATAATAATAGACCTTGTATTGAATTGATTTCTATACCCGTATACCCTTATACTGAGGCGTTATAGAAATCGTAATTCCCAGCAGGTAGTGCTGTTAGTAATATGCTGTAGCATTCACTCCGCTACAGGTGTAGCGAGATCAAATATAAAGGCACATAGTTATCCTTAAGCGTGGGTTGGCTAATGGATTGTCGACCTACATTTTGTTCCATGTACCTGAGTGTACAGTCATTTGAAAGTCGCACTGATATGGGCTGGGACGCCCTCAAAAACCGCCAGGTCAATCCAGTTAAATTAGACTACGTTGCAGTGGCCCGCTTGAAACTTAGTGTATAAAGTGTATGACTATTTCTGTGCGTAATCCAAAAGAGGTAATTAGTCTTACTCTTTTAATAGTTCGGTACAATACAGTTAAAACAGACTTTGCATCAGTCTAATGAAATCAGCGCGAAAACGAAGTCACGTAATTGTACACGGAGTCCTAATGAACAATTTTATTTTTCATTGTTTAAAATGCTAATCGATTCATTGTTTTAATTTTGAAAAAAGTATGGGGATCATCAACGCGTACGAAATGTGGGTGTTGCCTTCATGTAAGCACTCACGAAGTTTCTATTAATACATAGTATATATATGTACTGCTTTAGTACCATTTACAATGACTAAATCATATTGATGCTTAGTAACATTATAGTCATATGCAATTATCTATAATATATGATTCTTATTCCATTATATGTATACATTAATATAGCACCAATATAGTAAAGAAGATCAATCCCTATTAGTCTGTGGCTTTGGGCTATTTGGGACAGGTTTTATTTAGTGTATTATTCATATATAGCGTATCATTCCTATTCCAATATATTAATGTATTAATACATTATTATTCAATTAATAGTATATTAGTCCTTTTTGGTCTGTGGCATTGGGACATCTGGGGCAGCTTTTTGGATCACTCACATATAGCGTATCATTCCTATTCCTTTATATTAATGTATTAATACATTATTATTCAATTAATAGTATATTAGTCCTTTTTGGTCTGTGCCATTGGGACATCTGGGGCAGCTTTTTGGATCACTCTTATATAGCGTATCATTCCTATTCCATTATATTATGTATAAATACAGTATTATTCAATTAATAGTATATTAGTCCTTTTTGGTCTGTGGCATTGGGACATCTGGGGCAGCTTTTTGGATCACTCTTATATAGCGTATCATTCATATTCCATTATATTAATGTATTAATACATTAATATTCAATTAATAGTATATTAGTCCTTTTTGGTTTGTGGCATTGGGACATCTGGGGCAGCTTTTTGGATCACTCTTATATAGCGTATAATTCCTTTTCCATTATATTAATGTATTAATACAGCATTATTCAATTAATAGTATATTAGTCCTTTTT
This sequence comes from Ophiura sarsii, assembly GCA_035610835.1. Taxonomy (NCBI): domain Eukaryota; kingdom Metazoa; phylum Echinodermata; class Ophiuroidea; order Amphilepidida; family Ophiuridae; genus Ophiura; species Ophiura sarsii. The sequence continues at coordinate 13,096,205 of CM069444.1, read as the reverse complement.
GGTCTGTGCCATTGGGACATCTGGGGCAGCTTTTTGGATCACTCTTATATAGCGTATCATTCCTTTTCCATTATATTAATGTTTTAATACAGTATTATTCAATTAATAGTATATTAGTCCTTTTTGGTCTGTGGCATTGGGACATCTGGGGCAGCTTTTTGGGTCACTCTTATATAGCGTATCATTCCTATTCCATTATATTAATGTATTAATACATTGTTATTCAATTAATAGTATATTAGTCCTTTTTGGTCTGTGGCATTGGGACATCTGGGGCAGCTTTTTGGATCACTCTTATATAGCGTATCATTCCTTTTCCATTATATTAATGTATTATTACAGTATTATTCAATTAATAGTATATTAGTCCTTTTTGGTCTGTGGCATTGGGACATCTGGGGCAGCTTTTTGGATCACTCTTATATAGCGTATCATTCATATTCCATTATATTAATGTATTAATATATTGTTATTCAATTAATAGTATATTAGTCCTTTTTGGTCTGTGGCATTGGGACATCTGGGGCAGCTTTTTGGATCACTCACATATAGCGTATCATTCCTATTCCATTATATTAATGTATTAATACATTATTATTCAATTAATAGTATATTAGTCCTTTTTGGTCTGTGCCATTGGGACATCTGGGGCAGCTTTTTGGATCACTCTTATATAGCGTATCATTCCTATTCCATTATATTATGTATTAATACTGTATTATTCAATTAATAGTATATTAGTCCTTTTTGGTCTGTGGCATTGGGACATCTGGGGCAGCTTTTTGGATCACTCTTATATAGCGTATCATTCATATTCCATTATATTAATGTATTAATACATTATTATTCAATTAATAGTATATTAGTCCTTTTTGGTCTGTGGCATTGGGACATCTGGGGCAGCTTTTTGGATCACTCTTATATAGCGTATCATTCCTATTCCATTATATTAATGTATTAATACATTATTATTCAATTAATAGTATATATATTAGTCCTTTTTGGTCTGTGCCATTGGGACATCTGGGGCAGCTTTTTGGATCACTCTTATATAGCGTATCATTCCTATTCCATTATATTATGTATTAATACAGTATTATTCAATTAATAGTATATTAGTCCTTTTTGGTCTGTGGCATTGGGACATCTGGGGCAGCTTTTTGGATCACTCTTATATAGCGTATCATTCCTATTCCATTGTATTATGTATCAATACAGTTTTATTCAATTAATAGTATATTAGTCCTTTTTGGTCTGTGGCATCAATTTAGTTACCGAGCTAAATTGACCTAAATCATGCCTTTAAATCTCGCCTTTGCCCAAATTTTGCTCGCCTTTGCCCAATTTTGTCTTGCCTTTTTACCCTTTTCTAGCTAAATCTTAATACATTTCTCGCCTAAATATCGGTCTTTCCTAGTGTGTTGTAATCGCGGCATATTGCTTTTGTATTCTTTCTCGTCTTTTTAGCGTTTTCTAGGAATTGTCGTCTGGATTTATCTTCAGGGGGAGGAGTCAATATAATGTGCGAGTTTTCAAGTAGGACGCCCTCGTAACACTATATTTTCACTCGAAGGCACCAGTCTACATGACTAGGTCTACATGTACTTCAGTATAATAGGGTTCGGCGATTTCTCAACCTTACTGATAACCTATTCTTATATCATGGGGGGGGGGGGGGGGGGGGGGGCGTTCTCACATTGATATGGTATTATACGTGTATGTGCCTGCCTTTTAGGGTACCTGCGATGGGGTATTTTCATCACAGACCAAAGCGCCCAATTGGCATAAATTGTGTGTATGTTGAGATTTATTTTGTAAAAAGCACCCAATTTGTGCAAAAATTAGTGCTTATTGATATACCGGTATTGATGGGTGGGAAATTGGCCCGAAAATAGGTATAGAGAAAGTCAAATTTTAAAAGTCCGGCGTACGATTTTGGCGAAAATACCCCCCCCCCCCCCCTCGATATATCATAGCCTGACTTTAACCTTTGAAACCTTAGCTCATGCCCCAAACCAAAGCAGTAGGCCTAACATTAAACCATGGTCCTAAATTATACCAAACCGTATTCTGAACCATACAAACCTACGATAAACCCCGAAAATCGGGAAACTCTGAATAAAAATGATTGGCTTACGTTGCAGCTAGTCTAACGTTCAACATGTTTAATTAATCGCATTTCCAATTACATTAAATGGAATAGATACCTTCACACTCTCGTTTAGTACTGTTATTGTAATGTAGGGTGTGGAGAGGAATTCCACAGTTATGCTGATAAGGACATGCTGATTAAGTAATTGAAATATATCTATGTAGCGCATTAAGTGCAATTAACGGGATCGATAAACTTTGTGTTTATAATTATCAATCGATCACTCTTCATTTGAATAAAATAAACAAATAAAAACGTAAGACTTAATTATTTTTTACGAGTTCATAAGGCAGTCTTCATACGCATGGTGCACATGATGGACGAATTACTCTAGCTCCAGTCCGAAGCCCGCTCATGCAAGGACGATAACCAGGGGTCGAACGGGTTGGTCCATATCTTTGAAAAGGCATCAGTGGCGTAGCCAGAGGGGGGGGGGGGGGGGGGGGGGGGGGGGGCGAGGGGGGCGATCCCCCCCCCCCAATATTGACATCGTGTCGGTTGAGATTGGCACTGTCAGTTCATTTGACCAGAGGAACCATGGAATTATGATGGTCAAAAGTACACATATGAAAAATGTTCGTGCGCTACGCGCACATAACAATCACCAAAATGCAATATCCGTTGGTATAAGCTTGTTTAGAGCCAAAATGTACCTCAACTGTGCCAAAAGTAGGTGTAAAGTCAAAAAAAATCGCGCGCTAAGCGCGCATTCGTGACTCACAACAATTGTGTCGGATCATTTTCATTTCTCGTTCCACCAATATGAATAACCTGGCTACGCCACTGAAAAGCATACGTTAGGAATGTTTATGTTATTTTGTATTTTCTGTAAATATGTCGTTTACTCTCCTATCCCGACTGGTCCTAATTAAATTTAGAAACCGTTAATACCAATAACACCAATAACACCAATAATCACATAATATGCCTTTGAGCCCCGCGACAATTTTGAATTTAAGTGCTCGATGAGGGCATTTCTAAGCCGTTTCAAGGCTCACAAACGTTATATTCTCCTTTACATTCCAGGATTGTTTTTAACATTTTTGCCTGGTATTTTGCTTAGATTAGCTGGGGTGTCAAAGGTTGTGTTCCCTTTATAGTCCCAGGTGTTTGGGGACCGAGAGTAAACCTAGTGCGGCGTGAGAAAATGTCGATACTCTCTGAGGGCGTTTTTAAAGCCATTTCAGATATAAGTCTTTATTAAGGTTGCCAAAAAGGGGGTGCGCGGCATGCCCCCAACTCCAAAATTGGGGAGGGGGCAATGCGCTGCGCAGAGGGGGAGGGAGGGGGAGAGGTATGTTCAGTCCTTATTTATTCCCCCTTTTAATTTTTTTTGACAGACCGGAGGAGGGTGTTTTACACCCTAAACACCCCCTGCGTACGCTCGCATTTTGCTATTTTCGCAGATGAAAAAAAAATGGTGACAGAAAACGTTTCTCTAGTTGCGAATTATAAATAGTTCATTTCTGAACTAACCACGTTAGTACTAGTACTTTACAGCATGGAAAATATAAATTGATTGTACCTGTACATTTGTTATCATTTGTAAATTTGCATATAATTATAGTCAATAAATCAATGGTAAAGTAATCAGGCAAAATACGAAATTCAAAAATAATAAAATTGTAAATGAAAATTGATTGTACCTGTACATGTGTTATCATTTGTGAATTTTCATATAGTTATAGTCAATAAAACACTGGTAAAGTAATTAAGCAAAATACGAAATTCAAACAACAAAAATATGAAAATGAAAATTCATGCATTATACTTCACGGACGAATGAATGAGCAGAAGTATTGATGACCCGAAAATATCAAAGACGGCAACTCGGATAGGTGTGTCTATGAGTATTACATGACCAGACCTTCGGACTTTCTGGTGTAATTAATCTCTTCGTGCTCGTTATTGCTCAGCTGATGATATTTAGCTATTTTTGTACAATTGATCACTCTATTCTAACCATGAAATGAATGAATGCTGATATTATACAATAGTTTCTTGTCCCTTCAATCGACCCGGCCCGGTGTAATCGTCTGTATATTCTCGGAGCCTATCCATGCATTATATAATACTTCACGGACGAATAAATGTGCACAGGTATAACTGACCCGAAAGTATCGTGGACGACAATTCGTGTCTATTGTTATTACATGACCAGAGCTTCAACCAATACTAGTCACAGCAGCCCACCACCATGATTGGACTTTCTGGTGTAATTAATCTCTTCGTGCTCGTAATAGTTTTTTCATTAGATTTCACCACGTCTCTAAATTTGACCATTCTTCACACGAATGATATTCACGGACGCTTCGAGCAGTTTGATAGCAATACCGTCGATTGTAGCATCCAAGATGCGGAATTGGGACTCTGTTTTGGAGGAGTAGCCCGCCGTCTGACGGCAATAAATAATTTGCGAGCAGAAAGTGGTAGTAATGTTCTGTTACTTGACGGAGGGGATCAGTTCACAGGTACAAGTTGGTTCCTGCACTACAGAGGGGAGGCTACGGCATATTTTATGAATAAACTCAAATATGATGCGATGGTAAGTGGTGGTGGAATAGTGGAATAGTGATATATTTCTCAACATTTTGAAGATCAAATTCATTCTGCCTCTGTCACTGCTAGTTTTGGTATCATATTAAAGACAATTTATCCAGCTACCGAATAAAAAATGATTAAAGCCACATGTTTAGCAACAGTGAAGTTATCAATCTAAACGTCGAGTGAGTCAAGGGTGGGGCCGGTGGATGAGGCGCCGGTGGATGAGGCGCCCATGGGTTTCTACACAAAATAGCGGAAAACTAGAACTTTTGAAATTGATGCCATTTTAAAAGTATACATAGGAAAGTTTTCAAACTCTCATATGTGTTAATAACACGTGCCTGCTACTATGAATAATAGTATTGAATTGTTATCTAGACATTCTCTACTAGAATATGATGTTCAATTCAGGGAGTGTTTTAATGTAAAAAATACACAGTTTTATTCATTTGATTGATTAAACAATGGCCAAATCGCAGTCTCTCTATTTCATTTGTGTGACTCTTCGGTCCTTTTCTACCCTGGGTAGTAAAACATTTAACTAAAAAAGCCAGAAGTGTTTCTTCACAGAATTGTTCATAGATTTATAAAAAAAAATGCTATTTAGACCTATTTTGGACCACCCTGTATTCAAAATAAAAGGAACTTTAATGATATTCATTTTCCTTTAAATTAAATAGTCCATGCTAACTAAATTTCATAGAATATTTGTATACAAACCTTCATGTTATGCATTGTTTCATCATAATTTTAGACACCCTGTACTTTTCCTGTGTACATTTTGGGCAGGTGATTCTTAGCAAATTTGGTAGCACCTTCTGCGGTTGTTCTGATTTTGGTGACTATCTTCAGCTAAACCCTAATTGTACAAACTATCAATATATTTTGTGAGGAGCAAAAACGATCAACTTTTTTACGTTCCACCCTGTAAAAATGTTACACACCCTGTATAATTTGATTCTTTTTTGCAAAAATGAAAAACCGTGAATCATAAGCTTTCCAACAATATATAGTTTGTGGTTCATTAAGTATGTAAAACTCAAGTTTTGTCCCGTTTAATCAGAATTGGTGCATTTCTCAACATTATTAGAAGTGAAACATTTTTTTGGACCAGTTTGTGACTTCTGACTAATTGGGAAATGCATGCGCAGGTTGGACAGTCGGCCGTATTGTTCCGATTGATCAATACGCCACACACACGCTTCCTGTCTTACTCTCCCCCGTGTTGAAATGTAAAATGTGAAAATGAAATTGTGACTTAACCTTACATTTTGGATTGTCACTTCTTCGATATTCAACCGATCCTATCGTGCAATATCTCATATTAAAGAAGATAAATTTCTCAACAACTTTATGATTTAATATTTTTAGGTAGGATATATATTTTTAGAGTTAAAAGTCCATTTAATACCTGTATAGTTACTTTTTTGATGACTGTATAGACGCATTAAGTATATCCCTGCTAAAGACCTTGTTACACTATTGCGAATAGAGCTTTTGGGTAGACGTTCGAAAGTCATTCATTCGTGACATACTTGGCAAACGTTGTATTCGTTAGCGGTTCGCTAGGGATTCGCAAAGGTACGCTCGGGTTTATGCAATTGTTGACCTCGGCGGAGAATCAATGCTGGTTGTTCATTATGATCAGATTACCCGGTCAGATTATCATATTGGTGAGGATCGGATTGAATAAATAAATAAATAAATACCTCTGATACGGTTTGCAACTCGGTAGTGTTATAGAATTTGTGTACATTCTTTTTTCATGATTCTAATAAATTTCATCTAGATCCTCATTAAACGATATAATCAGGCATTCGATAGATATACGAGGGTCATTCAATAAATAATGAAAGTGATCATGGTGTGGGATGCATGAGTGATTCTATTGACAGATAGTGTGATCAATACAAAGTGTGAGCCTTTGTCTTTCAAACAATACACTTTTGGATTTCTAAGTATGAACTATGACAGCAAAACAATTAGCTAGCTTTAATAAACGAATTGGAAGACGCAATGATGTCGAAATCTATGTGGAAAAGGGAATCAGATAACTATTGATAGACGCGAACAAGTCTTGTACCTACCTCTGAAGGGTGATTAGAGGTGATACACGTATCGGCGCTGTGGGGAGCTAAAGTTTGTTGCAGAAAATAAAAAGATCAACACCACATAATATATCTTACTCTGTGCAACATACCAATGTACTGATAGGTCATTCTTTTAACAGAGTAACACTTGTATTAAAAGGGTTGGCTTGGTGAAGGTCGTGCATTTACTTGATGTGAACAACGAATAATATGGGAGCGAAAACCTTTTGTTACGGGTACGCATGAGTAAAGTGGATTATCTCTATTATGAACCAAGATTTTAATTGCAGTGCCATAATATCTGGAATAAAGGTTACCAGGGGATATTCGCTTCAACGATGCTCATATGCGTACGTCAACTGAAAGCCAGTTCCGATGGTAGGCTCAGGCGCCAATTAGCCAGCGTCGAAAAAAAAACACCAGAAACACAGTGATTTGTTTCATCTTTTGTGTCACATGTGGCATTACTATTATGTGTGATATCTTAACTAGCTAGCGCAGGTATCACATGTGGCATTATGTGTGATATCTTCAGTAGTATCACATAGTGGCATTACTATATGTGTGCTATCTTCAGTAGTTATAGTAACGTTTCCAGTCATTTGTTATAGTATATGCATGATATGCACGTCTCATAGGCCCCACAGGGCCGGGCCGGCCGGAGAAGTGCTCCCGCGCGGTCACAATCAGGGGAGGTGTTTCGTAAAGCGCTATAAAATGCGGTGTTATTATTAGTTTGTATTATTATCATCCAGAAACATTAACAGTCAAATCACATCAAACCATATTTGGATATGTGTATCAATATCAATGCTTTGTTGGCCTGCTTGAGTCAAAATCACGGGATTCCAAAGAATGAGTCCGCGGCTGGCTATAACTTATAATAGTCCCGGGAACTTTTCTTAAGTTGTGTCACTTACATTGCAGTACATTACTCAATAGGGATTTGTCAATGTTTTTTCGGTGGACAAACCAAAGCAATCGCACGCATGCGTAGAAGAAAAAATAATGAAGGTCCCTCTCAGGTTAGAGGGCCTTTTCGATTCTCAGACGATTCCGGATAAAGTTTCATGTGACGAATATTATATTAGGTTAAATTCGGTGGGGGAACGCTCTACTGTAGAGAACGATCATCATGCTGACTTAATTATCGTTGGGGCATCGTTCAGGGACCATTTGATCATCACTTGGGTAGTCTCTCAGTAGCGAATTAGTTAAAACACTCGGCTTAAATTCCGCTGTTTGATACCTTACGGTTTCGTCAATAGTTTATACGAACAAATTTCACTCCCAGTTTAAAATTTTAAAAAATGTCAAGTATTATAGCACAGCGTTTTTTTCTACTCTTGAATCTTGTGCGTCTTGATTATCTCTACGTGTGACACCGGTCAGATAGTCATCATTGACTACTTGATGATCAACAAGAAACGGCCGTTCGTGTCCACCATCGTCCTTTTAATTTTCGACTCAACAAATGACGTCGTTTTTTTTCAATATTCATTGGATATTCATTAACGTCGCTGAGTTGTATTGTTCTATAACAATGAGTGTCTGGGCCCTGACGCTATGAATACGCCGTGTGAACGTTTCGCACCATAGTGGCTTTGCACGTTGGGTGTAGATAAAGTTATAACATACAAAGCAAAAAAACAGTAATATTTAGTAATCTCTGAAGCGATTCACCTAGGGGTACGTTGCCTATCTGAATTAAGCTACTTGAAGTTTAACTTTGGCCGTCTGATTGAGCTATAGACTTAATTGAAGTTTTCACGGGGAAATTCCCAAAACAATTGTGTTGTTTTCAAAGTTATGATAAAACATACTGTTGGGCGATTTCTACAAGCCTGAAATATCTGATACCTCACGTTTCATTGTTTGATTTATGTATTTGAATTAATTTGATCACTTTACACCATACCGTCATTGTTTGTGTTCTACGGCCTTGATGCAAGTCTATAATAAACTGCTCACAAAAAGTATCGAAACACTTAGATATGATCCAATATATAACGGCTCGAAAGGGTATGCATTATTCGAAGCAAATGACCAAGTGTATAATTTTGTTCTGCGTATTTTGACACCTCGATCGATGAGATACGATGTTGCGGAGCGGAGTTATTGTCATTTCAATGGTCGTGGGTCCAGTTTCAAAAGTGACAATCATCCTATAGAAAGAGGTTTGCATTACTGTTTAGAATGATCAGATTCGTGTTTTTCAATAGGGATGAGTGTCACCTTAGAAACTGGACCCACAATCATTGAAATGACAATAACTCCACTCCGCAACATCGTATCTCAACGATCGAGGTGTCAAAATACGCAGAACAAAATGATGCACTTGATTACTTGCTAAAATTAATGCACACCCTTTCGAGCCGTTATGTATTGGATCATTTCTAAGTGTTTCGATACTTTTTGTGAGCAGTTTAGTAAACATTCTTAACACATACGGTATTTTGTTTTATATTGACATTAACTTGTACTAAATTCAAATGTTATATTTAAAGGTTATAGGCAATCATGAGTTCGACTTGGGAACTGGCGTCTTGGGGCAATTCCTACAAAATGTAGAGTTCCCGGTTATTGCCGCCAATATTGACGCCACCAACGAGTCAGCAATTGAAGGTCTGTTTACAAAAAGTACGGTCATCGTGGTTGAAGGAGAACAAATTGGAATCGTTGGATATACATCACCGGAAGCAGCGATGTATTCACAACCCGGTTAGTTAGCAGAGGCAAAAATCAATAGATGGAATTATGACAATTCGATATTAGATCATGATATTTCTAAAAAATATGGCCTATATGAAAGCTATGAAGATTGTTAAACGGGGTCAGTCGTCACAAACATGCACAAACACAATAGTCAAACGACCTTGCTATTGTCAACACTCCCTACACAAAGGACTGCAGTAAACATCTGTACGATTTTCGCCATGTAATGTCTATGGCGGATTTCATTCAGTGTTATGAAGCTATGAACTTTTCGTGGTCTTCGCTATCTCCAAGCAGATAGAGCACTACGTACATGGTCTTTTTTGTAGACCAGGGTTCATTTCATGATTTGGTGAGGTTTAGAATGAGTTAGGATTCCTGTAATTTCGAAGACCACAGATCACCAACATATTACGACATAAATTTGGTCACAACACGTGTTTAATACTAAACTGCTCACAAAAAGTATCGAAACACTTTAGAAATGATCCAATATATAACGTCTCGAAAGGGTAAGCATTAGTTGAAGCAAATAACCAAGTGCATAATTTTCTTCTGCGTATTTTTACACCTCGATCGATGCGATACGATGTTGCGGAGCGGAGTTATTGTCATTTCAATGATCGTGGGTCCAGTTTCAAAAGTGACAATCATCCTATAGAAAGAGGTTTGCATTACTGTTTAGAATGATCAGATTCGTGCTTTTCAATAGGGATGAGTGTCACTTTTGAAAAGGGACCCACGATCATTAAAATGACAATAACTCCGTTCCACAACGATCGAGGTGTCAAAATACGCAGGAGAAAATTATGCACTTGGATATTTGCTTTGATAAATGCATACGCTTTCGAGCCGTTATATATTGGATCATTTCTAAGTGTTTCGATACTTTTTGTGAGCAGTTTATATATGTTACCGTTCTGCAGATGTTATTGACCCTCCTCTAAAATGCTATGTGATTTTTAACACGTTTCTCAGTTTTTGAGAAGCCCAAATAGACCATTTTCCGAAGCTATTTCTAGGAAATATTGCAGTTACTGAGACTCTATTGTTTTATTGCGTACACCAAAATCTGACATGTAGCGTGACCTCTCTGCTGGCTGGTTCGTAATGCGTCTGACGAAAACAATGTCAATGATACACGTATAGTTTACAACATCAGAGAAATATTGAAATACTTTTGATGTAAATTATTAAATAATTTACATTCTATAAACGATACTCTCAACAAAAGTGTTATTATTATTATTATTATTATTATTTTTAATATTTAAAACAAACAAACAATATTCCTTAAAAAAACCCTTAAAAGTCATAACTCCTTTTGAATCAATTCGGTATTGAGTGCATTGTTTCATTGTTGTCATAGTATACATCGAATTGTTTACGATTAACGTAATCATGAATGAAATTGAAGTCATGATATCAAAATAACATTATAAGAATTATATAAACCGTCGGCTTATTGTGCTTGCTGATAAAAGAATGACACATAATGTTAGGTGTGTGGAGACGTTGTGAACGCGCACCCAACACTATGGAATATAAAGTCACTAAAGATTAGATAACTCAATAACCCTTACCCTACGATATACCACAAAATACCACGACTGCGCAAGTTGGTACCACCCGGCATGGAAGTTTTTCGATGAAAAATGGACCCAGCCCAAATACTTGGCGCAGTATATTGCGCCATGTAGCCACCCTGTGGTGTAGTGGGGAATCGCTCGCCGCTGGTGCTGGAGGTTCCTTGTTCAAATCCGGGGGGTATCGTGGGGGGTTGTACTTTGATTAATTTTCCACGTTGAAACAAATCTGAAAACAGTGGGGAGGGGGGGGGGGGGGGGGGGGTGGGAGCTGGGGTTAACAAAACAAAACTATTGGATTAAAAATGAGTAAAGATTGGACGTGACCTTATAATTGATCTGTACCTCCTCAGGAAGCACAGCATTTGTGGACGAGATAGAGGCTGTACAAAAAGAGGTGGACATTTTGATCGCACAAGGCGTGAACAAGATCATTGCTCTCGGACATTCGGGTATTGAGAAAGACATCGAAATAGCTAACAAAGTGCGAGGTATTGACATTGTTGTCGGTGGCCATACTGACACGTTTCTGTATACAGGTAGGTTCTATAGTCTATCCATCTGAGAGCGATCTTTGGTGCTCGGATGGGCAGGGGAGATGAGTAAAAATAAGATGTGCTGTCTTCTGGCGTATATTTGCTAGTTGTCGAAGGATCCCATTTTATTCCAAACTCCGGTCGAACCTCATCTATAATGTGAATTGAAACAACTAAGCTGCCTTATGCAAACACACACAACACTGTTCCAATGCATATTATTCTCATCACACACATGCACATAGCAGCTATGTCTAGTGTACTATTCAAAGAGAGACAAATATCGAACCATTTGCGTATTATCTGAAATCAAAAGGCTTTGAAATCGTCACCTGTGATTTCGGCCTATGAATATAATCACAAAGCTGAAAAAGATCGAAAGTGATGGACTTTGAACATTTACCATAATCGTCACCTGTGATTTCGGCATATGAATAGAATCACAAAGCTGAAAAAGATCGAAAGTAATGGACTTTTAACATTTAGCATATTGTAGGAGGCCACATTTAATTTTTATTTGCTATCTTGTAATGTTTCCAACAGTAAATAATGTATATTTTCACTCGGATTGGCCGGGCTTATAGTAAGATAAAATGGTTGTAAAATGATATGAATCTCCATATCCCTATGTTCTGTCTGCATGTCCGAATCAATCCTTGTTAAGTATAGAAAGAAACAAATACGCTTACAATGTAATGGTATCAATATTGAAAGGTATGATTTTCACATTCAAACAAATATTATACAATTTGAACGTTGACAAACTAAATAAAGTTTATTTTCTGACTTATAAAATGAAAGGTTGTCTTCATCGGGGTCTGTCACTCTACATGTACCTGTTCGCAGAGGCCTGTAGTAACAGTAGGTGGGTAACATAATTGTCTTTTATTATGGCCGTTTTTCACTCTACTGATTCCATCGATATTTTCGTCAGAAAATAGCCTCCTCTCCCAGTCAATGGAACGGCTGGGTCACGTGGTTGGAAGATCGGTCTCAGATGGATAGACTATAATTCATAGCAATCATCCTACAGAAAAAACTGGGTTGGTCAGTCAATGATAATAATAACTAGCATCATTTATCTTAGACACAAACTCAATTGTGAGTTTAGAAACATTCGTTAAATAATCGAGGGTATAATGCACTTTAAAACAACTCTGTCGTTGAGCCATTTCCCACATTTTATTATTACAGGACGATTAATAAATGTTGCAATACTTGAAAGAAGCCATTTTGTTTTCAAAAGGTCAATCGACTCTGCCGTTTGTCTTTGTTGAACCTTTTTACTTCACATCCCAATTGCGTGTTTATCTACCCACCCCAATTCAATTGGAAATGCACGTGTTGCATTTTCACATTTGAAAATCCCGCTCAACAAACCTTGGATGGATTTCATATTTTTATTCAAATTTAGAACCAATAAATAGCATGGGTGAGGTCACTTGATCACGTTACTCCCTATTAAATTACAGTTACGAGTACATCACAAATATACTCACATTTTGTATATTGGTCATATAAAAGGTTCACCAAAAGCAAACAGACAATTCCATGACAAATATAGATAGAGCAAATACGTTATGACTATTTTCTCCAGGCACCCTTCCCAGTACAGAAGTGTCTTATGGAGAATACCCATTACTAGTAGCGCAAGAGGAAGATCCTTCCAAGCAGGTATTGGTGGTTCAAGCCTACACGACTGGCAAATATCTAGGTCGTTTGAATGTCGTCTTTGATGTTGATGGTAATGTCTTGGACTACTCTGGAAACCCAATATTGCTCGACAACACAATAGAACAAGGTGAGAAAAGTGATTAAGATCTTTAACATAGTGTACATAAATATTGAAAGCCCGAGAGTGGTACTCTACAAACTATGTCACAAGGGCATATGTTGACTTTCCAGTTACACTATATCACTCTATCTATCCAAATTAGATAGAGTCTATCTAATTCGGATAGTTCCATTCCATTTGGCTTCGCTAAACCATAAACCATAAACCATAAACCATAAACCATAAACCATAAACCATAAACCATAAACCATAAACCATAAACCATAAACCATAAACACTACCTTATGACTAGCGGTCCTTGACTAGCGGGTAGACCCCTTAGGCCTACGTACGGAGATTAGCCTGCCCTTTATTATCAGTTTATTGCGCGATAAGACTGCACGCGCGTGCGACAATAGTTAAGTGTTTCGTTGGTATATTAATAGCATTCGTGTGATAACTGTACCACTCTCCCCCCCCCCCCACCCCCCCCCCCCCCCCCCCCAAAAAAAAAAAACACAAACCACCACACACCACAATGAACTTAACATATCGGAGCACGTGTCTGGCAGTGTTTATAAATCAAATGAATAGGGTAAATCAGGCGTGATGATATTAATCGTGGGTCCGTATGAATTTGATTCCGGATTAAGGCAAAAAATCAAAACAAGTTTGTCTCAGATTGATTCTTAAGTACATAATAATTAACGAAATGCAATATTTTGTTTTAAAAAAAAACGGGCTCTGTGAAGCAAGAACATTAAGCTGGTATATGGTTCTTCATAATGTGAAATTCAAATTTGAATCCACTAAATCACCGGAGTCAGTTGTGTTTCTTGGGTTTAAATAAGCTACTGTTATAATTTTGAAGAAAAAAAAATCTTCTACATCATTATTTTCAAAAGCTCAAAAAAAAAAGTATAAAAGCTACGCGCGCGAACCTCTGAGACCGACACTTGTTTTTAATTTTATTTAGCTTAACATTATTTATAAAATATAAAACATGAATCCAACGGAACAAGGAACAAAACACACCAAGGATCAGGGTAGGCCTACAACATGTCGTGCAGCAAGCAATTATAATTGCTTAATTACTTAAAAGTGATTTAAGCAAACATTAATTGATTTTTTGTCCGCCAGGTTTCAGTTTTTACTCCTGGAGAATTTTACTAAGGCGTTCGATATAGACTATTCGTAAACTCTATTTTTCTATTTTCTATACACGAACTAAGACCCTGCATTACTGGCAGAAGTGTTATCGTGGGGTGAGCCTGTTCGTGAGATTTCCCAGAACATCCTCGGTATTTCCAACGTGTATCTGGACGGAGCATACGACACTTGTTGTGCGCGGGAATGCAATTTCGGGAACCTTATCACAGATGCTTACGTTAGAGCATTTGTAACCCCATCTGGAGACGAAAACAGTGCTTGGAGTAACGTCAGTGTGGCCGTGGAGGTCTGCGGCCAAATCAGGACATCTATTTTTAAAGGTAAAATATTTTCTCACCAAAAAGTGCAGAAAATAGTATGTTAGCCTGCTCGATTTTCCAAAATATGCCCATGTGGTAGACTACGTCTCTGACGAGCTTGGAAATGTCACATCGCTAATGTTCCCAGTAAAAAGCACAAACTTGAAAGATCTCTCAAAATTTACCTAGATGATATTTACAGTTTATAGTCAGGGGATGTAAGTGATGTCCTATTAATCATAATTAATCAAAAATCATAGGCATTTACGCAATTGTATTACTGTCAAGTATTTTTAATTGAGGATTGCGCGATGCATACTTTCCGATTCTTATTTTAAACACCGTCCTTAAGGGTAGGGGATACCCCATTTAGTGTAGTGCGCCCTTAATTCTGATCGACTTGTTGTTGAATGCGTACTAATTCAACCATCTCCCGAAATTCTATAGGCAGTTCAGTTTAAAGGGTATTCCCCTCTATCTACAAATCAAAAATTTGCTTTGCATAACATAAACTGAATCATTGTACATTTTATGAGAGTACAATTGTTGAGGTATCCACACTAATTATGTAGCCGCTACCATCAGTCAGCTGTATAACAGTGCCCGGTTCAATTGAGGGCGCTCTAAAACGACGGGTGTACGTAACCAAGGTAAAGCACACCCGTCAATTTGCGCAATTGATTGAATTTTCGCCTTTTACCCCCAATTATCTGCATACAAAGTAACTATCCGTCGAGTTGAAGGCAGCATAAGGTACCAGAACTCCTTGCGACATCCAGTTCGATGATTTAATTTAACCTTTGACCCTAACATCACACGACACAAGCTAAAATTATGTCTTTTTGACCGGTTTGCTGCGATGAGACCACTATTTTCTAGACGAGATTACACCATTTTATATAATTTTTCGACTAAGTGTGATAATGTTTACATTAAATATCATAAGCCCAATATTATTCAGAAGTGATGCCTTTGTAACGGTTATCTCTGTGATAAGAGAGTTATTTCGTTGTTTAAAATCGGCAAAATCGGCTTTTTATGAATTCTGAAAATTACTGTGACGTGAGGCCGTTCCCTTGGAAACGCCGTCCCGTTCCCAAGCCCGCCCTCTATTGAAAAGTGTTTTTTGTTCGTATTCCGTCGGGCGAAGGACTTCCGTCACTTGATGAATCGCCATGTAAAAAATGACGGCAGTGCGTCACTAAATAGAGCGCCCTCAATTGAAACGGAGCCCCGTTCTACAGCTGACTGACCATTGAAGATCCATCGTGTGGTTTTCACATATAATTTGAGCGTTATAGCGACACTTCCAATTACATTACTCCATTATATTTATGATAAGGTTAATTTGTTAATGGTGGCTTATTCGCTAGCGTAGTGCGCGTTAAGGCTTAACTAATATTGTGTGGTTGTCCTCCGCACAGCTGGGAGATAAGGTGCGGGCGGGCGATTTTTTTTGTTCAAGGGAATGTCAAGCAATTAGTCATTATGAAGTCCAGGGTCAAACAACAGAAACTTCACACACTTATTTAACGTTCGAAAATATACCTTAATGCAGTAAGTTACATTATATAACAATAGAATAATAACCAATATTAAAAAAACATTAAAAAAACAATCAAATCAGAAAATGTACTATTTTAGTTCACATTCATGTGATCTGGTTTCCGGTGCATTAAAGATACTGAGATGCATTCAAAACATGTGTTATTATATCCATCATGATTATTACATCTATCACCTTTTATTACCATGTCACATGCATAAGAACTGAAGCAGTCATTTTGTAATTTAAAAAATGTTTAAAAATTCAAAATAAATTATACAAATATTTATAAATATTTCTCATATTATATCATGCGAAAGGCAACACTTCTATTGCTATATTTAGTTAACAAACAAAATGTACATTGAATTTAGATGTTGTTGCTTAAGAAATAAATTGTATTTTTACACAGAAAACGGTTTTCAAACATTTTGATCAAACCAGTGCTATGCTATAATGGGCCATGAGGTGTTGTGGGGGTTATTTCGGATCAAATATGGGTCATCCAAGGTCATGTTTTGGCCTAATTTGAAAACAAGTATAAAACAAAACAAATATATATATATATATATATTTTTTTTTTTTAATTTCCAAAAAATAAGAAGAAAAACAAATAAGAAACAATAAATGACGCGGCTCTAAAGTGACGTGCGGGCAGTCGAGTACAACCAAACAATTGGTAACCCTGATCACATTTATCATAACACAAAGAAAATGACATAGCATGATCAGCAGAAGTCTAGATATGAACCAGTCGGTAACCATGACTAACTAACGTGCACTACGTTAACGAATTGTGTGTTATCCATTAATTTGTCCTCACAAGTTTCGAATTATTCTTGGGCGCCTAGAGTTCAATCAATGGGGGAGGGGGAAATGCTTTAGGTCCCAGATTCTGGACTGTACGGTACAAAATCAGTGTTCCAGTATCGTCCGTTACTGGGACATATATAAACGGTTCCAGTATCGTTCGATACTGGAACACAATTATGTAACAGTATCGTTCAATACTGGGTCAAATCACAATGGTAGCATGCTTACCGGTATCGCTCGATACTGGAACACAATTTGTCGTTACAGTATCGGGCGATACTCGCAAATTTTGTGTGCCAGTATCGTGCGATAAAACTCGTATACCAGTATCTGGGAGCTAAAATACACTTGGCTTCAGTTCTGTTTAGCCAAAACATAAATGAAACCCCTCATTGCATGTCCTCAGGGCGACGATGACCAGACCCTTCTGTGCTCCAAAGGGTAACGTTCATCTTAATGTTTTGACTTAAAATTCTTCAATGATTATACCAATATAACAAACAATTAATATATTATGTCATTTATGATGTAGGTGCTATAACTCAAGGTAGCATTGTTGGTGCTCTACCGTTTGGAAATACCGTTGACTCGACAGATATGTATGGGTATCATTTGCAAGCTTTTTTGGAATTATCTGTGCAAGCGTACGGCCAAGGATTATCGGATTTCCTGCAATATTCAGGTATTTCGTATCATCTGTAGGAAAACAACTTTCTCACATAAGTGAAACTTTGAATTAGATTGTAAACTCTTGTCCTTAACACTTTCCACGCGACTGGCGTCTGCAGACGACATTCCAAAATGCCACAAATGTTTTAAACATTTCAAAATTATTGAATATCATTAACATATTTGGAATCACCATGAGAAATGCATTGAAATCAATACAAACACGCCTAGTATTGGTTCAGTTATTGTTGAGATAGGCCTTGACAGTTGGGAAAGGTTTCTAACAAATCTGTTTTGTATATAGTAAACAATAGCCGCGTGAAATTTGTTAACCTGACACGAACCAAACCCCCGTGCCCTTTGATGATCCCAGGAATAAATGTTACTCCTTGAGAGCTTACTGTCCAAGAAAATATTTTGAAAGTCTACACCCATCGAGGTTTGTTGTCACTTGGAAATACAGTTCGCAACATTGCCTAACAAGACTTAATTTTTCCATTACGTATGCCGACATACAACTAGAGTTTGCAATATTTGTGTGTGGATCAAATTGTAATATTTGTGTGTGGATATAGTTGTAATATATTTTGTTTGCATATTTTTTTAAAAAATTATTGCTACAGGTTTGATAGTGACCTACGATCTTTCTAAGCCTCCATTTCAGCGCGTAGTCAGTGTTCTAGTTCGATGTGCTGATTGTGTTGTTCCAGAATATGAACGCCTTGACGTAAACAAAGTATATCGTGTTGCTCTATCTTCTACACTCTATGCTTTAGCATTGCCGTATTTACCTGAAGGATCTTTGTTTAATCACCTAAAAGGTAATCATATATCTTTGGGAAAATCGAGTACATGCAATATGGACCCCTGGAAATGACGCTTTGTATAACAGGGGTGGTGAATCGAGATATAGGATGAGTCAAAAAGAAGTTGTACGAAAATAAATATTTGTTTAAAAAAAGACAAAGCAAATTTAACAAACCAATTAAGCCTGTATTCAAAAAGCAGATTTTGCCGCTCATATGAAGAAAAGAAATCACTGAAAATGACCGGTGCTATCAATATTTATGCCTGTTTATAAAAGTACCCATTTTGGTAGCTGTCCACGAAATACTAAATCATTTAAAAGTATCAATGTAAGTTAGGAGTAAAGAGTACATATTCACAAAGAGGGATTAATAATCAAATGATATTTAAACCAGGAAGTTTCAAACACAGTGTTGATTGTTATGTAAAAATCCATTATCTGTCGATGAAAACTGACTTTACACTAAAATATTCCTTTTTGTCTTATTTTACGGTGTTTCATATTATGAGGAATACACTGTTAATCCGGTCTTTTTGGGAATATATATTTATTCCCGCACAACTTCTTTTGACTCACCCGTACATTGCCATAAAATTGTCTTAATCAATATTATCCATAATCTACCATCCTGGTCAAAATCCAAATGGTATATAACCTTATGTTATAAGGTCAGAGACAACATGGGTAATAAGCATTCACATTTGCATTTTGTCTATGTTTCAAAATCCAGATTGGTTGTAAATACCATTTCCGGAAATAACCGGTAGTTTAGCACAGACGTCATTTCCGGTATAGATTTACCTGACTCATTTGCCAGTAGTGTTGTGTAACTTGACACGTACACACACCTACACGTATTTATGTAAATGTGTCATCAGCGATATTTTTCCCGTAGATTTCACACTGGCAAAGGTTCCCTATACTTTTACATGTTAAACAACGTTACAAAACTTCAATTTCCTCACTTATAACAGTGTATAAGGCGACTGGATTTGTAAACTTTACAGTTTTCTTCATGTTCATGATGTTTGTTATCATTTCAGTACACAATTATTTAGGGTAACCCTCCTTGAGAGTTTAGAGAAATAAGCCCCGAAAATTGAATAGCTGGGGTATCGCTCTGTGTACTTTAACCATCATAATTCTCCTCTTGTCAAATGAACCTGCAGTGCCAATCTCAACCGACGCGACTTGCCCCCTCCCCCTCCCTCTGTGGCTACGTCACTGAAATACCCACTTTTTTGACACCCCCCCCCCCCCCCCCCACAACAAGGACCTTTTTCTGATCCCCTTTTAAGGACCTTTTTTGGACCCCCCCCCCCCTTATTTTTTCCAATCCCCACAAAAGTATTTATGAAAATTCCCTTAGTGACAAATGTGCCAATGGGTAAGGGAGCACATCAAAACTCGACCGCCCGGCAACCGCCGGTTCCGTGCAGTTCCGTGAGGTTGCAGCCGGTTTCTATTGTTCTAAACAATGATATGCGGTCCAACCGGGCGGAACCGCCGGTTGCCGCGTGGTCGAGTTTTGATTTGCTCCCTAACAATGGAAGTAGAAGTGGCATTGATGGTACATCGTGCGTTGCACACTGCACAGTATTGAGTGCTCTGCGGGTGTGAATTACTTGTTGAAGATTTTGAAACTTATACCATGTGTGTTATATATTGTACTCAGGTAAATCCGATACGGTCATTGTTAGCGACTACATCAAGCAATTCAGCCCTATTGTGACCGGTTTAGAACGTCGAATTGTATTTGTCGAAGGCGGCGAGATGTCAACAACAGTATCACCGAAACCTACATTGCAGCCAAAACATCCTAAATATCCCAGGCGTCCTAAAGTAAAACCGCGGAAATCGGTTTAACAAAGCTAAAGGACTTGCACATATAAACCTAAAGGGACATTTTGGGGAAACAGTGTACTTTAGGTCCCAAATTCTAAACTGCACTAGTATCGTCCCATATTGGAGCAGTCAGTGAAGCAGTATCGGCCGATACTGGGACATATACAATTATCTAGTATCGGGCGATACTGGAACGTAATTATGTACCAATATCTTATAATACAGGACAAATCTCACTGGTATCACGTGTACCAGTATCGTGCAATACTTGAACATAAAAATGTTCCAGTATCGCTCGATACTGGAACACAAATTCGCGTTCCAGTATTGAACGATACTGGTATACCATTATCTTGGACATAAAGTACACTTTTTCCAATTTTGGTATAGATTCACTGGGTACATATTGAAAACGATATATACAGAGTGAGTAAAAAAAGGTGTACTGAAACTAAAATAATAATTTAAAATATTTGTTATCAGAATATGAAGGCAACCAATGTATGCGGCAATAGATGTATTCATCCACTATCATCAGCAAAAAGAAAAATGATATTTCATGGCACAGTTTACCATGTGACTATTTTGGTGAAGTTACTGCATTTTGAAACCGAACACAGTAATTGAATATTTTACTCAATAATGCTTGATATTAATGAACAAGTGGATTCACGTATTATATGGTACACAATAGCTAACTAATAAAGACGAATAAAACATCTCAGTTATGTTTGGAATAGGAGTGCTGACCGTTTTCAATAATGGAATTCAATAGACCTTATGAGAGAAAATATCGCAAATCTTGTTCGGTTTATAAATGTTCACTTTTACGCAAATGAGCATAACATATGTTTACCACGACCAATGTTAACCAAATATTACAAACAGAGCTCCACAGGGTATTCCTGTCGAGAAATCCACAGGATAGCGCTTATAATCACATTTGTAATGCAGTGAAATTAAACTCTCGTCACACTGAGCCTTTTTGGAACACGGCTTACTAAAGGGGGTGGGGGGGGGGGGGGGGGGGGGGGCGTGATTACCACCTTCTGATATATTCTAACGGGGTTGCTGCAGAGTTATGCATATTTGGTACCGTGGTATTATAGCTAGGGTTATCATTTGTGCATATATAACAAACAAGTACATACATCACATGCATGACGTCACAATGACTTCATAAAAATGTTAAGACTATAATATTAAGATTTTTTTCTTCAAAATGGCAATTCTAAATATTACAAGGTGGCAACCCCCATTCTCAGACTTTGACGGCTTACCTTAAAACGAGGGTTAAGTAGATACAGGGGATCTTGATATCTTAGACAACACTTCATTTACAGTAAGAGAGGGTGCTCAGTTTGTAGACTGAAAAAAGTCAAACTGTTAAAATGTATGCTGATCAACCGAGGAATAAACAAGAAGCGTTTCCCCCGTGAGCGTATCCGGGGTCGGGGGGGGGGGGCAGAACATGAAGGTCTGCTCAAACAACTGGATTAAAAAAGGCGACGTGAAGGGAGGAAGAAAAGGGAAGAAGAGAAGAGAGGAAAAGAAAAAGGGGAAGGAAAAGAAAAAGGGGATGGAAAGGCAAAGAAAAGAAGAAGAGGGCGAGAAATGAGGGAAGGAAAAAGGATAGAGAAAAGAAAAAGAAAGGAAAAAGAAAGAGAACGATTTTACCATCTAAACACTTGAGTATTATGTATGAACGAACGTGCATTACGTAACTTCCGTGACTTTCACAAAGGTTATTATAGAACCGGGAAAGGGATTCCCTCCCAACTTTGAATTGCGCCTCTTTGTGGAATCTAATGGGCCGTATTCTCGTACTAAACACGGTTTTAGCTTAAAACCGTGTTTAACTAAACGCGTGTCTAACTTAAACGTGAGTTTATCTTTTAAACGACGTGTCTAACAAAACACGATTTTAAAATCTGCAAATCTTGTTCCCAGAGTGGTCCTGCGTTGATTGTATACAGGTATTTAATTCATTGTGGCCCTAATTGGTTACAATAGATATCGACCGAATGCCTTAAATACACGGTACTTTTAAAGACTACACGATCCGCGCGCCAGCTTGCACCGGGCACGGTTGAGTGATCATTCAAGGCATACAGTTGGTGCGCGAGTTTAATTAAACACGCATTAAACTACCCCCGTACCCATGTTTAAAGTTAGACACATTTCGGCGAGTTAGACGCGTGTTTAAGTAAAACAAATGTACGAGAATTACGTTTAGTTAAACGCTGTGTCTAAAGTCAAAGTTAGACGCGTGTTTAGCGTAAAACCGTGTTTAACTACGTACGAGAATACGGCCCATGTGTTTAATTCCCATCTAATTGACAATTTGCCCCTTGCCTGGCTTGACGCATGACGAGCAATTTAGTATAAAAATGGTAAGTCTTCGTGCGCTACGCGAGCATTTATCCAGGAATATCATTATAGAAGCCCATTTCAAGCAACAACCTCAATGATGGCCGAATTCGTGTAGATATGTTTTAAAAAATCACATCAAGTTTACGATGCGACATCATTCGGTGAATAGAAAGCCCCGTCCGCCAGTGTTATTCTAACCTTAAGGGTCGAACTATTGTTCCCTGAGAAATAACCCTTTGCCCTTCCCACAGATACGCAACTCGATTAAACATGAGCTTATTCATTTATCAATACGCCAAACTACACCGGTAGTTGTACGCAGCGTCGTGTATCTCGTGAAGCAATGCAGCGCGCGCAATTACCTTCCGCAGAGGTGAGGCGATCTTTAGAAGCGCAACAGGTTGAATTCGAGAAAACGCGTAAAAGCGTTTGGATGGGCAATTAAATTATAGTTATTGTTCCAAACACTCCAATTTGGCCATACGAGGGCGGATCAATAATTTCTGTCACTTGGCTCATGATTCTGAAGATGGCAATACAATTTCAAAACTTCAGTCACATTCCCTGTCACATTCACTTGAAGTATATCTTCCATTGACGTCTAAACACCGTGGCATCCTCATCCTCCACTTTTCGAAGCATTGGCGGTACTCCACAGTAGGGATTGTTCTCATCTATGAATGTACGGCTTTGGATTGAGGTTTTGAAAACTTTAGTTTCGCATTAAAAACGAAATTGCAAAAGATTAAATGGGAGAGGACGAAATGGCAAAAGGACAAAATAGCACAACGACGAAGTGGCAAAGAACGAAGAGACAAAGGACGAAATAGGAAAGAACGAATGGTAATAGGACTAGCTAGCACATGGCACAAATGGTACTAGGACCAAATAGGAAAGGACGAAATAAACAAGGACGAAATGGCAGAGAACGAAATGGGAGAGAACGAAATGGCAATAGGACGAAATGGGATTGGATGTAATGGGAATAAATCATAAAGACAGAATGGTCCTGTGCAGCTGGGGCACCCTTTGTTGACATACTGATCCGCCCTCGTATAGAGTGGTGTGGGACTCAGTCTGGCATATTATGCTTGAGCAACTACCAATGGACCTAAACTGATGATACGTTCGAGTACCAACCCATGTGAGGACCCGTATAAAAACACGTTTAAAAAAGTATAGAAGTTACAGTCAATCTGGACATTTTTTTTTTACCATACATGTAGGGACATTTGTATGGTATGTGTATTGACGTCTAATGGAGGACATGGCCATACACCACCCTTAGGAGGGTAAGGACCCAACTTCTATACGGTTTTTTTGCAGGAAAAAAGAGAGAACTTCAAAAAGGTCCTCACATTTTTTTGTCCTCACATTGCCGGCTGGTAGGGACAAAGGTCCTCGGATTGGCGGGTTCACCATTACACATTATAATTTCTTATTGTCTGCGTATATTCTCTACCATATAATTCCAAACCACAAGCTTAAACATTTGAAAAAATAAGTTTTAATATATATTATAATATAAATATTGATTCTGTTCTATTACGCGTTTGACATACACTACATGATAAAATGAGTACACTGTTTCTCATCAAGTTAACACATCTGTTTTCATACAGCTGGAGTCATAATCAACGTTGTAGCCATAAGGCAATTCGGATCGATCCTGTGGGATCTTTTATGATTAAATGATACATATTCGTATTTCCTATTAACCTATTAAAGCGATACATTGTCGTAATGTTGGAATAATTGTGCATGTGTTGGCGTCTTGTAATGACTTTTAAGGCTCCCACTTGCATTAAGGATAATCTAATTTCATACTGTAGATTTTAATTGATGATTAAAAACAACATCGCTTCCGAGAACGATATCAATTCCAAAATTGAATTAATAGATGTTGAGAACCCTTCAATGGTATAAATTACATACTCTACTCTACTATACTTTATGACATGAATGGTTATGTGTAGACATAACGGCAAAAATCATTTAGTTATTAAAAGGATACATTGTTGCGTGCTATTGGCTGCTACGTGATTGTAATACTCCAGATGATTATAACGATGTTTGGTATGTGTCGAGCAGTAGTTATTTTTAAAGAAATAAGCTATATTGGAATATTTTCCAAGGACGTACATGTATAGGATACAAATGTTGATAATTAAAGCCTTGTCTATCTAGGAAAGAGTTACCGGCTATCTAGCTAAACATACGCCATGCTTTAGTTAATGTCGGTTTTCTCTTACCGGCAGACCTAGCTAATATGTCTGCATCCCATGTAAACGCATTGCTTTGACCGTGTATATGTCTGTAATCATTGAGACTACATTGTAGCTCGTTTTTTCACGGTTACATGATTGAAAGGAGCAGAACATTATATGAATTCTATTCTTTGAGTATTCGCTGACTCTTCGGTGGGATATTTGAGAGAGTACCATCGTGGTTGTATACATAGAGTAGGCTTAAACATCTTATTTTATTTAGGACGGCGTAACAATATTTATTATTAACTGAAAACTATTTTTTTATGTTGACACTATCATTTCCATAGATCCGTACAACTACCAGTCATGATCAGTGTTAATTCCTAACAACTTATGCTGTAACTATCAGTATATAAATACTCTCAACTCGATAACTTTAGAAAGCATATCAATATGTATCCACTCGATTTGGTCTACAGGGTGTCTCAAACAAAATTACAACGCACCATTAGGCGATCATAACTTCCTAATTAAGTATCTGAATTTTACAATTCAAACGGTAAAATGAGGCCAAATTAGTTTTCTACAATTGGAAGAAAACAGCGTTTAATTTTGTTAAGTAATGTTGGAGATATATGTGATTACATAAGAGTAGTCACGGAACACTTCCATCCAAGTTTGCTTATTTTGACAGATTTTCACTTGCGCGGCTGGTTACTTACTCATTAATGTTTAATTAGCCAGCACTGTTTAATACTATGATAAAAAAGTTCAATTTGTGATCTAAGAATACTGAATAATCGATCATAACACTAATAACACCCAGAAAACCAAAAACAATACAACTCATTGTAAGGAGAGAGATATGACCATACTCTTTTAATGTAAACAAAACATTTATTTTGTTTTCAATTGCGATACTAATAATTTGACCATCATGCGCAAAATTGGCGATAATTTTATAATATACATGATTTCAGCCTTCAAGTTGCAAATGTGAAGACTAGAAGCTTGATAAGTTGTATGCGCGATGTTATTAGATCTTGAACTTGATTTAATAACGACAATGTTCATATTTACTAACATTACTATAATTTTGTTTCCATCTGTTATAAAAGATTGAACATATCCTACAAATGTTACATTTTTCTGTTCTTAAGTTTAAAATGAGATGAAAATAATCTAGACAATAGACAACTTGTATTTTATATTTTGTGTTAAACTTTGGTCTCATCTGGCATATTATTTGGTGTAAGATAAAATCTAGAACCATAAAAACACGTTAATCCATATCCTTTTGTAGAGAAGTATTGATTTTATGTATGTGCTGTCTGAATCGCTCAATATGAGCAAACTTGGATGGAAGTGTTCCCAGACTAATGTTACGTAATTGCTAATTTTTCTGGAATTACTGAACCGAATCACATCCGGTTTTCTTTACAGTATATGCCTTTATTTTGTAGTTTGAGTTGTTCTATTCTGACACTTATTCAGAAAGTTACAATCCTCTAAAGGTGCGTTGTATTTTTTTCTGAGACACCCTGTATGTATGGTTATACCTAACAGGCGCTGTCTAAACTGTACTACGATCTAGGGTCAACTTAACTGAGCAAAATAAAGTATGCATCTGTAAAGTAGTAAAGATCAAAATAAATGTCTAGAATTAATGTGATATGCCTGCTGGGTGATATCAACATTATACCTGCAACACTATATAGACGGGTGTTCTTTTCATAGCTGATTTTGCCGGGGATTCTGTCGATGACATTTCACACAGGTAAACGCAATGCAATAACAATACTATTACTCTATATATTGTAATAAACTTAAAAGCTTTATGATGATTACAACCGTAAAGGTTATTGTAAAAATGTTATATGTTATGATTATTCTAAAGCAAGTTTCGCTAAGTCAGAGATTCTGAAGTCTTCCATCTGCATATTGCTGCCTAATGAAATTGTAATTTCAAGTCCATTGTCATTTCTGCATATATAATATAATGTACACATGTACCTAGAATTTTAATTAATTATTCTAAGGTCTATAGAAAGGCTAACGTTTTTCTAAGTTACAAATTACCAGGCGTTAACAAATACATCCTATATCTGGAAGATTTCGTAGAGGCGTTGAGTGACAGCCTAAGGCCATAGCCGATGCGTATCTCAATGATTGCTTTTAATTTCCAATAACACGGTTACAGTGGTCTCACCACCACTGTACGGCAAGAACCCATCTTATTGTCGTTCTGGTTTGATTAGTACTTTATCCCTATGTTATCGCTGGAATAACAAACCCATTGGCGTTAAATTTATTGTAGGTATCTTATATTAATATTTATCCAAGCGATACTTTAAGGCTAAAGGCGTCTTTAAACGTATCATGAAAACAATCAAGAGCTGCGTGTGTAGTGTGATATGCCTCCAGGATGACTTGAAACATTGTGTGACGGTTTAGAAAGGATGGTCCACAACATTTATCTATTGACACACATCCGACATGGTTGGTAAAACCGTCTTATCAAGTGATATCAAAAGTGTGACAAAATGTTCATATTCTCAATAACCTCACAAAAGCCATACTTGCATCACCATGGTAACAATTTAATAATTTGATGGCGTTTGAATATTCTAGTAAGGTGAGAGACTGTGGACTGAGGATATCATGTGAAATGTTTTGTATACAAGATTTGAGTGAATTGTATAAAATATAATTGATTTATTCCAAAATGAAATATAAAATTAAACCGTAATAAGTGCCATGAGTTGCTCTAGATGAAAACACACCTCATTCTGACTCAGTTAGAAGCGTATTCTCAAATGTCATAATTATAATTGCCAATTGTTCGGACATATTTTATATATTCTCATATTGTTTGAATATTTGTGGAATTGTGGCATACATGTCTATTTAAAGTGGTCATAGCGTAATATGTACCTGCATGTATTGATGACTTGTTGAATGAAATATATTGACCAGTATTGACCGGTTTGTATTCGTCCGATGTCAACGTACTCTCTTAAAAAATAAACTTTACATTGAGACTTTTACACTATTGAAAAGAAATCAAAATTACAGTGCTTTACTGTTTACAAATGATATAGATAGTTTGGAAAGTAGCGATGCTGTGTACTTTCTTCTAAAATATGAATTATAAAATAATCTTGAAATAATGTGTAGACCAGGCATTCTCAACTGGTGGCGCGCGCGCCACTTGTGGCGCATCAAGGCATCCTAAGTGGCGCGAGAGTGGTTAAAATTGTTTTTTAAAAAAAATCATATCATGATATAGCCAAATTCCATAGGCATAGGACGGTCAGATGTATAAATACAGCAATTTTTCTCGCGCTACGCGCGCATGTGCCCTCAAAACAGTAATATTAGTTATTATGCTGCCTACATATATGTTAACATATTTTGAAATAAATGTTATAACGGGAATTTTGCCATTGTAAATTCTAAACAAATATGACCAAGTGGAGCTTCAACAAGTTGGTTACTTAAATGTGGCGCATCAGTAAATCTAGTTGAGAAAGCCTGGTGTAGACTGTATTTTCTTATGCCTTAGCAATGTGAACGCTTATTGGCATCGTTGGAAGATCACTAAAACCGACTCATATTCTTCTATCCATTATAGCTGTTTATTTATCATTAAAAAAAAGTTTGCTTTCCATCCTTCATATAGATAATCATATCAACATTATTAATTATCATTTAGATATGTTATCTTATTTTAGAGCATACTGATTTTCTTAGACTTTATCATTAAAGATAAATAATGCATCCATTAATATGCATATTGTTGAGAATATTAATTTACATATTCAGATATGTTCTCTTATATATTTATATGCAGTAATGGAAATACCCACATGACTGTCAACCCTGACGAGCATGTGTGTCGCAGCTATATTAATAATATTGTATGTACTGATCATAACAGTATAGTATACATAGCTTTATTCCGTAATAATAAGAGCAATTAAAATCATGTCTTGGCCAGTTCACCCCTCGCTAGTCTAGGGGTTGGCTTACACGCTTTACAATGCAGAGGTCCGTGGTTCGATTCCCACTAGGACTACTTTTTCAACTGATTCATTTCTTTTTATAAATGTTGGGTTAGAACATAGACGGTAACCGTCTATGGTTAGAAATATTCTAAGTCCACAAATCCTAGTTAACCCCGGGTGGAAAGTCATGTGGGTATTTCCATCGCTGCATATTTATATACGTGATAACTTTTTTTTTATATCAAATAATTTTACAAAATATGGTGCAATGGCTCATTTCAACATCGGCTGTATGTACGCCCAGTCAGGCATTCTAAAATGACATTTTAAAGGTACACAATGGGTCATTGTCATTGAAACGGACATGCGCGAAAATATCAGCTACAAACACCCACTCCAATTGGTTTGACATTTCAATCGTATTCATGGTTAGGCTAAACAAACCTGGTTTAAAATAAAACAACACCGTGTCATGGTAAATCATTTAAGGGGATTAATATAAGAACGCTCAAAATATGTTGGTGTTTGGATGGACTCTGTGATATAGATCATGCGATCAAAGAGGGACCGTCATGATGCAATGGTCATGCCGATATGGCAAAAAACCAGACAGACACCTTTGCATTTATAAAATATCTCTCGCTGGGAGATCAATACAACTGACCTTCTCGCTATTGATAATTGACGTGATAGTTAACGGCAAAACATCGCTATAAACAGATGAAATGATGATACGCCAACTCCATTTGCTCTGAATCATTGATGTATTAAAAAGCAATATGGCATTCTTGTATATAAATGTGTTATATTTCGTGCAAATGCACCTTCAGCGTTAGCCTAGAAAATGCACAATGTAAAAGGATAGGCTATTGCATAACATTTTTTCAAAAATCTGTTATGTTTAATGTTTACTTCATCGAACATTCACCAGACTGTCAGGGTAATGGCGTGGGGTAACATTGCCACAAATAATTACCAAATACATCTTTTTCTTTATCGGAAAAATGTATGCGGACCGTAATCACCCCGCGGTAATGTTAACTTTAAATCTTCGTATTTCATGAACAAAATAAGTTAGGTTTTAAATTTTGTTGCGCAGTAAGGATATTGCTTAATAGCCACTACTTTTATAAAACACAAACCCAACATAAAATGTGGTTAGCTGAAAAGGGGCATCAAATGTTTCTCTTAATGTATGTTGTGTGTATCTATTTAAGGTTCTCTCTCTATCAATCTGATATATTTGTTTAAGAAAACAAAGATGTTATGTTGTTTGATTTGATTTTTAATTTGTTATATTGTTTGCTATATCGATTTTAAGTAAATAAAACCAATTCACAGTGTAGACATATATCTTATGTTAGCCACAAACTATTGTATCAATTGTACACGGAACGTGGCCAGCAGACAATAATACTAGAATATGCTGCTATTGCGTTGTAATGAAATATAGAAGTTGTCATATTGCAACTGTATACACATATCGTGCCACTTATTTTGCTTGACTAGAAGATACAAACATAATTTCAGAGGAAAAACTGTACTACCTTTCTCCACGTTAGATACTCAAGTCGTTTGGTTTCATGCCTCGCGGGATAAAGCACATACGCGCAATTATTGATTTTATGATCTTTGATACAGACGCGCTCAGCTCTGATTTCATCGATACGAAATTGAAATGGTGTTGGAACCGATCCGGTTGACTGTAGCGTTAACCAACGAAATTCATGAAAACGTCAATGTGTGGCTAAGAAAATTGTGTTTTTTATATTAAAGTCTCGAGCGGCAATTTCATAACAGGTTTCAATTAAAATTATTGGTCTCTTTATTTTATGGGGTATGCTAAGATTATTCAAACGTTCACATTCACAGCGTAAACATGTTAACCACAACCTATTGTACCAATTATACACGAAATGTGGCCTGCAGACAATACTACAAGAAAGTGTTGATATTGCGTTTAAGTGAAATGTCAAAGTTGTCATATTGCAACTGTATACACATCGTGCCACTTGAACAATTTTCGATTAATTGCTTGACTAGAAGATACAAATACTTCAGACGGAAAAATGTACTTACTTCCGTCCCGTTAGACACTCATATCGTTTGGTTTCATGCCTCGCGGGATAATAGGCCTACATGCATCGTTAAAATATAATACATTACATATAATGTTAATTATATTACTGTTATAGGTCTAATACGACGGCGGTTACTTACCGTTTGTGTTTAGTCCGCGAGTCGTTTCATGTTTGTTTTTTAATTTTTTTATTATATCCATCTTTGGTATCCATAGCCCTTTTATAGTAGGCCTTGCTTGACATATACTATCACATTGGCTCTTTAAATCGGTTTTCTGTTTCCTTGATTGCCCGCATACATCTAAATTAATTATAGTCCTCGCCTTAATTGGGGTAGTAGTAGATATACATGTATTCTGGTTGGCTTTTCTCATAATAATTGTACGTCTATATT
The DNA here is from genome assembly GCA_035610835.1 of Ophiura sarsii. Classification (NCBI taxonomy): domain Eukaryota; kingdom Metazoa; phylum Echinodermata; class Ophiuroidea; order Amphilepidida; family Ophiuridae; genus Ophiura; species Ophiura sarsii. The sequence goes on along the minus strand of CM069444.1, from coordinate 13,064,593 downwards.
CGTTGTGGCGGCGCTATAAATAGTATTGTATACAACTTAAGCTGATTTGGTCTTTGCGGCTTTTATTTAATCGGCATGTCGTTAGAACCTGTATGTACAATAGGCTCCGATCATCTTTCGTTTTGCGTCTGTCAAATCATTACATTACTGCCACTTAAAAAGCGCTACTTAACTCGGCACGGTGTGGTCGTTTCATCAGGGACAATCGATGTCCCTGTCTCAATATAGGTCGCATGTTACTGTGTATTGATGACCAGACCGCGTTCGATATTTTAGTCCTGCATGGCTGGGCGTTCACAGTGTATGGTTCTTATGAATGGTCGCGTGCCTCCCTCAGCTACGCTTTGCTATTCTTCTCTTTCCATCATGGTTACTTTTATTTTTGTTATTATTTTTTGTTTTAAATGGGTTGAGTTTCTGCTCCTGGTATAATAATTATATTATTAATAATCAGTATTTATATAAATTGCGAATAAGGTCTAATTTAAATTGGTATTGTTTTTTATATGTGGGTATTGGTTTGTTTGTTTACACTCCGCCTTCTAATTTATTTTGGTTCCCAATTGCTTGTTGCATCATAATTGTTTGTGCTCGTTCATTGGTACTGTTCAATCTGGTACTCTTTTAATATTAGTTTTAGTTAATGCATTAGATTCTTCGGCCAGTCGCCGGCAGTTTAAATACGGATCGGTAATTGGTACTCAAACATGGTTATTGGCCCTCTAGGTTGTGTTAGTCAATGTGGGTCTTTAAATTGGTTTGAGTAGTTTTCACCTTGCTCCCATCGCATTCAATTTTTATTGTCGGGTCATTATTGTCTCTTTGATACATGTTTTTGATTGTACAATTAGGTACCTTTAATTTACTTCTATTGCCAGTTCAAGAATCTGATCCGTTTCTTGCATTATTTTCTTTCAGATATGACAGGTGTGTGCTTGTGGTTGCGTATGGTGGATGGGTACAACAATGCGAGACAGGATGAGTGCGTGTGTGTATTGGTTAGTCCGTTCAAAGGCGTGTAACGAGTAGTAATTTGTGAACTCCAATACCTTCACCAGGCGCAATCGGAGCGTCGTAATACTAACACTTGCTTAGTTGTAACCGTGCCGGAATCATCATTGGCGAAATGTTTTAACTTAGTTGGCTCGGAATATATCACAACCTGGCGAATGTGTTATTACTATTATGTCCTGTCCAGCGTATTACCTAATGTATACCAAAGACGTGGTGACACCAAGTCATCGGACAAATGATCAACGTGACATAACGAAACGTAACATAACCTACCTTCGAAACACTTCCGACTGAAAAGGAGCGCAAGACGACTGTGGAAACTATTCGTGACTATGCAACAACACTTCCCGCTCCATTTTGGCGGGATAGGATGTTCTCTCTCTTTATTCGGGATCGACCATCTGTAACACGAGAGTGTCAGCACCAAGCCCAGAACAATATCTGTATGAGTCTATTGCGGTGGCCATGTGAAATGGCCGAACTGCAAGTTCCAATTTATTTGGGCGTTCAGCTACTTGCAAAATAATTGCAAATTACAGTTTTCTGACGGTTATTACGTCATTCTTACCACCGACAAATTCATTATAGCTTTTCACTGTTTTACAGTAGATCAATCATTCATGAATAAGGCCTGTACTACTGGTGAAAATCATGCGGACATTATATCCGCCCCTCTGTGGCTCCGTTGGTCGTCCAGTTCGAACGTATCGGATTTTACGAATTGACACGTCAGTCGATACCAGAGCTTTTCGACTTCCAAATCGATGAAGTTGAAACTGTCATTGGATTGAAATTTCATTGCCATGAAGCAGTCATCATTGTTGATATATCCTGTGAGAACTGAGATGCTATCATTATCCTCAAATACGAGAAGAAGACAACATCATTGAATAAACTGTCAGTAAACACTTGTGATAAATGATCAGGCCATCCGACCGCTCCCTGTATCTGTATGATGCGACTCACTTGTCCGAGAAGGGCAAAATGATTTTGGCAGCCAATTGGAAAAATGGCCTGTGTTTTTTCAATGAGCACCCACTCGAACACGGTTATCCTTCACTAAACGCGTATGGTTAGGAGGAAGGTTGGGGGGGGGGGGGGGGGGGGGGGGGTTGGCAAGTTTCCCATTATCATGAAAAACTCGTTTGGCATGGGTTTTACTCTCAAAGTATGACATGTCAAGCAAATTCTAACATAAATTCAGAGTTGTGTGTTTAGTTAATGTTTTTTAAAATATACATTCAAAAGTTGTGTCCTGTGTATGGAATCGATTAATTTATATTTGAATTTTGATGCTCTTTCTCCTAGTATAGGTCACCGTTTGTGCTCATGACAGGAGATGTTTGCGGTATGTTATTCAGTCGCGCGTTGAGTATAAAATTACAATAATGACAAGAATTGTCAAAAAGTATACTGATTCCCATTATAATTCGCCTCCAGGCCATGCCGGTTGCGGAGGTGCGTAAGCCAAAGTTTGTCCGTAGGCCATGCCGCGAGTCATTTTTCGTTGAATATTAATTATAATTCGCCTCCAGGCCATGCCGGTTGCGGAGGTGCGTAAGCCAAAGTTTGTCCGTAGGCCATGCCGCGAGTCATTTTATCGTAACTCATTCCAGTATCAATGTTTGTAAAAGTTAATTAAACGATTGTTTATTGATAATGCATAGTGATTGATATATTGGTAATTGTTAGGCTTTCCAGGCAATGCCGGAGGGTCATGTTTGTGAATGCGGTAGGCTATGTCGCTGCTAGTTAAAGATTCGTAAATCACATGTATTTTCATCAAAGTGAAATATTTATGTGTGGTACCATCCACCATTGTCCATTGACATCTCGTATGAAATAAATGACCTTTCATGGTTTGGAGTCATCCGCTATTTCTGGTGCCCCGTTTTTCCTCTTCTTTGTATCAAGCAAGTGTTTGGAGGTAATAACGATTTGTTTAGCCCAGTCTAAAACAAATCGAGTTTACCACCTACAGTTGCCAGTTTTATGCTCCTGTCTCGCTCACGTCGCGCCCATTTCTCTCTGGCTATTACATTTATTTGGCTGTTCCCTTTTTCTGTCGCGCCATCACGTTGTGTCATTGGCAGAGTGATATGTTCATTTTATTTTTCGCGGTGTTTATTTTGGTCCCCTTTTTTCATCATATGTCTCCAATCTTCCATGGTGGAAGGTCATCGTTTCTTCCAGTGAAGACTGATTAATTTAAATTTCCCACCCACCTCTCCCTCGAGGATTTTGTTAATTTTGTCATAGATTGTGTAATGGGATTGCATTGTAACATTAATCGGTGTATGGGCATGGGTTTTACTCTCAAAGTATGACATGTCAAGCAAATTCTAACATAAATTCAGAGTTGTGTGTTTAGTTAATGTTATTTAAAATATACATTCAAAAGTTGTGTCCTGTGTATGGAATCGATTAATTTATATTTGAATTTTGATGCTCTTTCTCCTAGTATAGGTCACCGTTTGTGCTCATGACAGGAGATGTTTGCGGTATGTTATTCAGTCGCGCGTTGAGTATAAAATTACAATAATGACAAGAATTGTCAAAAAGTATACTGATTCCCATTATAATTCGCCTCCAGGCCATGCCGGTTGCGGAGGTGCGTAAGCCAAAGTTTGTCCGTAGGCCATGCCGCGAGTCATTTTTCGTTGAATATTAATTATAATTCGCCTCCAGGCCATGCCGGTTGCGGAGGTGCGTAAGCCAAAGTTTGTCCGTAGGCCATGCCGCGAGTCATTTTATCGTAACTCATTCCAGTATCAATGTTTGTAAAAGTTAATTAAACGATTGTTTATTGATAATGCATAGTGATTGATATATTGGTAATTGTTAGGCTTTCCAGGCAATGCCGGAGGGTCATGTTTGTGAATGCGGTAGGCTATGTCGCTGCTAGTTAAAGATTCGTAAATCACATGTATTTTCATCAAAGTGAAATATTTATGTGTGGTACCATTCACCATTGTCCATTGACATCTCGTATGAAATAAATGACCTTTCATGGTTTGGAGTCATCCGCTATTTCTGGTGCCCCGTTTTTCCTCTTCTTTGTATCAAGCAAGTGTTTGGAGGTAAAGCACATACGCGCAATTATTGATTTTAATATCTTTGATACAGACGCGCTCAGCTGAGATTTCATCGATACGAAATTGAAATGGTGTTGGAACACAAGTTTCCGATACGGTTGACTGTAGCGTTATAATAACCAACGAAATTCATGATAATGTCAATGCGTGGCTAAAGAAAATAGTGTTTTTGATATTAAAGTTTCAAGCGGCAGTTTCAATACGGGTTTCAATTAAAATTATTGGTCTCTTTATTTTATGGGGTGTGCTAAGATTATTTAAACGTTCACATTTACAGTGTAGACATATATTTTATGTTAACCACAACCTTTTGTACCAATTGTACAATGAAAGTGGCCAGCAGGCAATAATACTAGAACGTGCATTAAAATGAAAAATCGAAAATGTCACTGTATACGCATAGTGCCACTTGAAACATTTTCGATTATTTGCTCGACTAGAAGATAAAAATACTTCAGAGGGAAAACTGTACTTACTTCCTTCCCGTTAAACACTCATATCGTTTGGTTTTATGCCTCGCGGGATAAAGCACATATGCGCAATTATTGATGTTACTATCTTTGATACAGATGCGCTCAGCTCAGATTTCATCGAAACGAAATTGAAATGGTGTTGGAACACAAGTTTCCGATACGGTTGACTGTAGCATAATAACCAACGGACTTTATTGACAATATCACTGTGTGGCTAAGAAAATTGCATCGTTTTTTATATTAACCCTAACACTACCATTTACCCCAAAATACCACGACTGGGCACGTTGGTACCACCCGGCGTGGAAGTTTTTTGATGAAAAAATTGACCCAATACATACAGTCTGGGCAATACACTGCCCAGAACTGTGCTTGACAGCCGTGGTGAAGTGTGGAATCCCTCGCCTCTGGTGCGAGAGGTCCCTGGATCAAATCCTGGGGGGATCGGGGGGGGGGGGATATTTTGGTCGATTTTCCGCGTTGAAGAAGAAATTCTGAAAAAAAGTGGGGGGTAGAGTTAGGGTTAAGGGGAGACTGAACATGAGAATATGTGAAATTGGGGTATTTTGGTCATTTTAGTGTTTCTAAATTTTAAAAATCTATAGGACTTAAGCTTTTATTTGCTTTTTATTTGAAAAAATTCGGACATTTGGTTCGAAAACTGTGCTTATTCAAAGGGAATAAAGTGACGCTTATTGTGACGCGAATTGAATTTCTTCCTATACGAATACATGTAATGTATTTCTTTTGTATTGTATTGTTTTCAAGGGGCGATATTTAAGGAATTTTAGAATAAAAAATAATTGCACATTAAATTAACATTTGTTTTCATTGCAAATTGTGTTTATAATTACTAAAATTATTATTGTAGATGTAAATAAGATTTTTGAGCATCTAATTTGCATAATTGCTGCTTAATTTACATATTCAGTGTTTCTAAACTTAAAATGGCCTTTTCTACTATAAGCGATTTGACGCGTGCTAAAATGAAGCGCGCAGCTTTTCTCGGTAACGGTATGTCCAATTGTTCTGAAACTTGATACATGGGATAATGATATTTATATCTTGAATTAGTCAGAGCGAAATTTGAAAAAACAAATTTTAACCTTGAAAAATGTGACGTTTCATACTTTTTTCGCAAAAAATCGGGATTATGCGACTTTTATCGTATCGTTTCGTAACCAATTCGCAATTTAATAAAAAAATCGCTCTGAGTAATTCAAGATACACTTACTGCCAACCCATATACCAAATTTAAAAAAAATTGAACGAACCGTTATCGTAAAAAGCTGCGCGCAAATTGTGCTGTTTAAATCCAAGATGGCCGCCGTTGCCATGGCAACGGTGTCCGAAACGACTTTTTTTTCCGCGTCAAATGAAAAGTTTTTGGCAGACACTTCATCACAACAAATTTGGAGTATGTGGGTTTATTACTTTAGAAAATTACATTTTCATCTTCAGTCTCCCCTTAAAGTCTCGAGTGGAACTTTCACAACGGGTCTCAGTTGATATTATTGGGGTATGCTAATATTGTATGGGGTATGCTAAGATTATTTAAACGTTGTCCAATATTATATCTCCGCAGGAGTACCTGGAAACTAGACAACATTGGAGATTTCATCACGTTTATGATGCTTTAAATCTGACCAAGTTTTCATTAGCAATATGTTGCCCTCCAAGCTTCGTGCAACATCCAATATCAATTCATTTAAATAGGGGGAAAGTGTACTTTTGGTCCCAGATTCTGGACTGTACTAGTATCGTCCGATACTGGAACACCCAGTATCGTCCGATACTGGTACAAAGTCAGTGTTCAAGTATCGGACGATACTGGGTCATATAATATGTACCAGTATCGGGCGATACTGGAACAAAATTATGTACTGGGACAAACTACACTGGTAAGATGTGTACCAGTATCGACCGATACTGGAACAGTAAAATCATACCAGTATCGAGTGATACTGGCAACCTTTAGGTTCCAGTATTGAACGATACTGGTATACCAGTATCTGGGACCTAAAGTACACATTTTCCAAAAAAGGACTTTAAACTCATTTGTTTAATGCATTTTGTTAGATATTCGTTCATCATCTCAGTCATGTCAGTATGAAATTACAATTCCTGATAGTCTTTGGTATTTTGTTCTTCTGGAGTGAAAACTATGGCATGTGTTATGTGTATGTGCAATTTCTTAAAAAACTTATATTTTAATGTGTATAGACCCTATTACTGGTTTTAAATATGTCTTTTCATCCGAGTTTGCCACGTTGTTTGCTGGTCAAAAATATGTGTAGTTTATATATTTGTCTTGACTATCTGGTTTTGGTTTATTTTAGTATGTACATGTATAAGAGTTATATTGATTGTCTATTTTTAGCATATGTTCTGTTGTAGTTTTAATGATTTTCTTTAGTTTTTAAGATCTTTCTGTGCAGCGCCTTGAGGGTGTTTACACCGTAAGGCGCTTAATAAGTCCCATGTATTATTATTAGTAGTATTGTTAGCAATCAGAGCAAAAAAGGCTTATAACTAATCGTACATCATAGTTGCAATGCTACCAACGTCAATAGGATATTTCTCTATTCCCTACTGGACTGTTAATACTTTCCGCGCGGCAGTTTCCTGTAGTTCCAAAATTTAACAAATGTCAACATTTAAGCATTTCATCAACATTTTTGGAATCACCATGAGAAATGCATTAAAATAAGTACAAACATGCCTAGTATTTGTTCAGTAATTCTTAAGACAGACTTTGGAAATAGGGAAATGCTTCTGAAAATCTGTTTTGTATAATATGGTAAAACTAATAGCCGCGTGGAAAGTGCTAAGACAACTATGTAGTTAATTACTGGCTGATCATAAGAACAGAGAAGATAAACGAGTTATCATTTGACAAACATGTATATAGTCTTTAATAGTTTATATGATTCAATTTTAGATGAATGTAAATATTCATCTGTGAAACTGACATCAACAATCGATATCTGATGGTGATAAAACATCCTATTATGTAAAATAAACTTATTTTAATATTGTCAGCGTGCTCAAATATTGACCCAAGTATTGGCCTAATGTATTGTGGAAACTTTCTATTAACGGAGGAAAATTTAGATCTCAACCGATAGTTTAATTAAATCCAAGTGATATATTCTTTAATTTTTGAAGTTAACAGATAGCCCGATTGGCGATAGCATGGCTTAATTGCACTATTCCGTAATCTAATACTACAAAACTGATCTTCCAAACGTGGATTATGTAATATTATAATTTGTTTATCAATCAAGCAATAGGAACGATGGGTAAATATTCTTAGGCTCATCTGCAAAATTAATTCCCTATGGCCCTTACCGTATAAGCACCCATACAAATTGTACTGTGACCAATGCAAATATTGCTGTATTATTAAGGAAATATTTGCTTTGGTCTTACTTTACATTGCCGTTTGTGAATCATTTCGATAAATATTACTTTATCAGCTTTTGTATAGTTATACAATGCACTTGCGGACATTTGAGCACCAATAACCATTACGCCATCGACAACGGGACTTTCGATAGCCGCGAATTAAAAAAAACATGGCAATTTGAGATGTTGCAGTTTTTATTCGTTTTTGTCATACTTGTAAGTATGATGTTTTGTCCTATATAGTAACGCAATTTGGGCTCGATTATTATTTTTCTAACATATAATGCATAATCTGAGATATGATTTCGTTTTGTACAAATCCAAAAAAATGTGAATAGGATACTCACAATTTAGTTACGTTTCACCGCTAAACTAGCAGCTTCGTCAGATGTTCAATAACAATCCAGATGAACTTATTCAAAAATATAATGCATAATGTTGGGCTTGCTGGACACCTCCTTTAATAAATATGAGAATATACAAATAAGAGCTCGGGTCGAATTAAGAGTCATCCAGCATAGGAATAGGAAATCAAATATCTTTGATTTATACCTTTTCAATCTGACTGATCAAATACAGCTTACTTTTTCTCAGAAGTATATTTTAGATGTACTGATCGGTAACCTTTTTTTACGACTATTGATGTTATGGGAAATTCCCAAATGATTAACATTACGCATTTTGTGAACAAGTAGAGGACCAGAGGTTGTTATTTAGAACGCTGTATCTTACTGTTTATGATTGTTTGATGGGTATGTGATGGTAGGAAACGTTGAAGGAACGCCAAAGTAGGTCGCAATTACATGAAGCGTCGATACCATGATTTCTTGGTTTAGCGCTTCCTGCTTTGGATAGCATTAATAAACCAATGGAAAAAACCCCGAAGAACAAACCCGATTTGAGCGTAAAAAAAACACATAATTTTAAATGATCATGAAGACAATAACATTTATTTATTTCTTTATTTTACCATGATTTTCCGCATCATACACTTATTACAGATTGTGATATAAAAGTTTGTTTTCAGAAGTGTCAAAAAAATGCAAAATAATGAAACGTTAAAAAAACATGCGGTTTCGAGCTACATGTATGCGGTTACGAGTTGAGTTCGAATTAAATTTAACGAGTTCGGAACATCTTGCGACAATTTATCGATAATAATCAAATCCGAACGAACTGAATTATATATATGGCGTTGCCATAATAACGGTACGTTGATAGACCGTTCGGGTTCAATAAAGTGCCAAAAGCCTTCAATACGATACATTTTGAAATTACTTCGTGAATTGGATCAATACTTACGAAGTCACTTAGATTAATAATGGATTCTAGTAAAAACACAAATGCAGAATGACATTCAACATGTTCAGGATATTACTTCTGAAATCAAGGGGAAGTTAACCATCACCAGCAATTATCGCATAGTATAGAACAAACTAATTTAAATTGCGTTGCAACAACGGCTCGTTAATATTTAATATATTATTCGGGTTCAATAAATGTGCCATCCTTCAGTACGAGGTATTTTAGAATTACTTCGTAACTTGGATAACGCACGAAGTCGCTCAGGTTAATAATGGATTAGTAAAACACAAATGTAGAATGAAATTCGACATGTTCAGGATATTACTTCTGAAATAATGGAGACGTTAACCATCACCAGCAATTATCGCATAGTATAGAACAAACTGGACTAAAATGGCGTTGCAATAACGGTACGTTAACTTAGATTATTCGGGTTCAATACATGTGCCAAAATCCTTCAGTACGAGGTATTTTGAAATTACTTCGTAAATTGTATAAATACTTACGCACAGTCGTTCAGGTTAATCAGGCCCGTAAGCAGGATTTTTTTAGGGGGGGGGGGGGGGGTGGGTGGGGGGCGTTTTCACAAACAAAAAAGGTACATTAGTACCAAAAAAAGGTACATTGGTACCAAAAAAAGGTACATTGGTACCAAAAAAGGTACATTGGTACAAAAAAAAGCGTACGCCCCCCCCCCCCCGCCCCCCGCCCCCTAGTTACGGGCCTGAGGTTAATAATGGATTAGTAAAACACAAAATGCAGAATGAATTTCGACATGTTCAGGATATTACTTCTGAAGTAACAGGGTCGTTAACCATCATCACCAATTCTCACTTTTCTCGCTCTTTGAATTAATTATAATTATAAGTATTTAGTAGAAAAACACGAGGGAAATTCTAGTTTTTTTTGTTTTTGAAAAAAAATGACCAACTTGGCCGTTGCATCACATACTGCGCTTCATGGTGCACTATAGAAAACACATTGTACATATCTATACGATGAAACCGCTTTGATTTGCTTTAAGTCTAAATAATGGTTCAATCAATTTTGCTAATAAGGATATTCATATCAAGAACACATTCGAAGGTTTTCTATTTTGGCGATATCTGTTTGCTAATATTTTCTAGAAAACCCCGAATAGCGCAGTATGATGTGGTCGACAAATTATACACTTAAGTTTTTCTATCTGTATACAAATTGAAATAAAATTTAAATGACGTACAAAAGAAAAGTTCGACACATATAACATATTTAGCAGAATAGAGTATTCTCGGCAAATATTTTCACATACTCCTTGTATGATTAAAACAAAAACCCTCCTGAATTTAATTACATTTGGTAGTATTAACTATTACTGCTGAGGTCACACATCAGAGGTGGGGGATTCCGGTTAAAAAGGACATCGTGTACCTTAGTTTGTGTTCTTTCCTCAAAACGCTGTCAGAGAAATCAGCTCTCATACGCCACTGGAGGGCACACTGTTAAGCGAGCCTAATTTGATTTCTATGCTTCCCAATCTCTACAAGGCGCTCTTCACGCAACATTCCCTTAGCAGATGTGACGAAGATACGTACCCTGAGGACATTGTGTAGAATGAGCAAGTTGCTTTATAGGTCGGCCGTTAACACTCTGTAGGTGTGTTCAATAACATGGCATTGTATAATGACAAATGAAAGTACAGAAATAACTGATAGATTGTTGTTTCATGCACAAGTGCGAATATCTATACAGGGTGTATCAGAAAGAACTGTACCGTGTTTCTAAAATACATCAAAAATACAAATGATTATTGTTTTAAATGTAAACACCTGCAATATAAAGGTGAACATTTTCCCTATATTATATGTTAATTTCATTAAGATATCTCTTTTTGTTCTCGTGTGGCAAGATATAATCAAAAATCGATGAAAAACCACTTACCCAACATCTCAAACAATGTAGCCCACACCACATAAGCAATATTCAAAGCTCCCGACAAAGAAAAGAAAGTTAAAACCACTTAAGCATAATTACAAATCCTGGTTTATTTTCGAATTAAAAATAGAATTTATCTCCAAATTTCACCCACAAAAGTATGCAAATAATAAATAGTTACAAGTGATGTGAAAAGTTAAGATATGGCGACTACAAATAAACCATGTCCTATGGACAGGTGGATATCTCATGTAGGGTTAGTAATTTCACAGAATTTTAAATTGATCATTTCGACCAAAATTGAAATCTACCATCTTTGCCAGAAATCTGTATTTTCCATCAGAAATGTCCGATTTTCAAAATTTAAAATTCTTATGATGTGAAAGCTAGGCGTTTGCGCAAGATAAATGTGAAAACGGTTTGAACAATATCAATCGAATTCATACCGTAATAAATCATATTGCCTCGGTACAGTTCTTTCTGATACACCCTGTACATTTACAGAAAGGACTGTTATTTAGGAATTGATACCTTATAGACGATAGTGATTTATACTTTATTCATAATGATCTAAAAATATTATGAATAAATATTTACGCTTCCGTTTTGGTTGTGTGAAAAGCATTTTAATGTAACGAATGTTAACTATTGCAGGCATAAATAAACTCAAGGTTGAATTTTCGGCGAATAAACTAACTAATTCACCGTCAAATTGATGACTCACAGTACTTCGTCCGTGAAATTATTACTTCTGCTATAATGTTCTGCATAAATATCTCGCATATTTCAGAACATGATATATCGATTTGTTTGAGAAGGTGCGAACATGAAGGTTATCAACCTAATACGTATCAAGTGTGATTATGACATTAAAACAAGCATACAGCTACGAGCTACGCAACTTCAAATTGATATCAAACCTACTGATAATATGAACGTTCGAATAAACTTGATTAAACGGCGTTGCAATAATGGTGCGCGTTTACGTTGTTCGGATTCATTAACTATGTCAATAGCCTTCAGTACAACTAGATATTTTTAAAGTGTATTCGTAAATTGGAACACTATATGTACGCGATTGAGATTGTTTAGATTCTAGTAAAAACACTAACCGATAATAAACTCCACATGTTCAGGATATCACTTCTGACATAACGGGGACGTTACCCATCTAGTGCAATTATCGCACGAGCCTTTCGAGTGTAATGACATAAGTTGCTATTAGAACAAACAAGGGAATGGGCTTTTTGGGAAATAGACAACTTGACGTGTACGAAATTATACACTAGAATGGTTTGAGGCTTCTGGGTTAGATTAGCTATAGAGGTTTTTAAAGCAACATTGAATCGAACTGTGATAAATGGAATTATTAAATGGCAGGTGTAACATTTTAACCCTAACTCTACCCCCCACCTTTTTCAGACAATTGTTCCGCAAGGCGAAAAGTGACCTAAAATATCGCCACGACCTCCCCCCCCCCCCCCCCCCCCCCTCCCCCACGGGATTTGAACCAGGAACCTCCGGCACACAGGACTTGGGATTTTCCAGTACACCAAACTTCCACGCCGGTGGATCGAACAAACTCTGTTGTGGTATATTGTGGTATATGGTAGGTTTAGGGTTAATACATTGTAGAACTAATATTAGATTATCTTCAGATAGTGGCTGTAAAAGATATCTACGGTACTAAGTTAAAGAACCCGCTAAAACCATATCTGATTGACGTTATGTTTGGTTTACTTTCTTTACCATAATCTATAGTTTCAAACCGATGAGCTGACAACTTGGGACTGTATGAGATTAATGCCGCATGTTTAACTTTCGAAATCTGGGAAACCTACGATTGCATTTAATATTGTAAAAGCAATCTTAGTCTTAACAATATTCCAAAATTAGGCGGTCGACATTTTTGAGGTAAAAAATCCATCACCTTTTGATCAAAATGTGAAAACTAAAAATGTTTGTGAACAATTAAACAAATGCCCTAGAAGTCTCTTTATGATGATTTTGGTGCAATTTAGGAATTGTTTTACCAAAACCGATTTAGGCTTTGTCCGAATATTGTTGAGCCCAAAAAAGGGAATATTTGATCCCATAAATAGATTTTCTGACTCATTTCCTTTACAAAACTGTATACTTTGAATGTTATATTTCAAGGTTAAACCAGCAATTGGAAAAGTACTGAACCCAAAGGGAGCAAAATATAAAATTGAATAAAACTTGAGTAATCACATATTGTTTGACAGAACTGTATACTTTGTTTGACTCAAGCTCACTAGTATGCATTTTGTTTTTGAAGAGTGACGAGGGTCTGAAACAATTCTGTCAAGCATTATGTGGAAGTCTTATTTAACTTTATACTTTTGATTGTATACATCACTGTAATAGTTCAAAGGTTACAGCGCTTTATTAATTTCATATATTTTGGGTTACCACCCTTAAAACATGCTATATCTATATTACTATTGATGACAGGAACGTATAAGTTCTACAGGAATTTATATTTTTATATCTGGATTTATGTCGCACACAACGTAAACATAACATGTCAAGTTAAACAAATAAGAAGTCGGCCCCTAACTTAACCAAATCTGTTCTTCCTGCCAAGACACAGCATTTTTTCTTTTTTAGCAAGAGGGTTCTCATAGTACGAAGCGCTTACGTGTGTGCCACGTCGGGACATATGCATAGTCTGACAGATTATAAAGGAAATCAAACGATACTATCCTGTGCTTAGTGTGGCATCATTCGCGTACAGCTGCTATGATTTCATGTGTCATTGACCGCTGTTACAACGGAATGAAAAAGGATCGTGTTCCTCAAATGATGAGCATTAAATACACCAATGCTAACATAAACAGGCTTATTCGTCCGGGTAGTACGGTTATTATAGAGTTGACATACCATTTCCTTGAAGAGCCATTACATCTGCGTAAGGTAGTTTGAATGGGTTAGACGAGCACAGTAGTAATGGGTTTAGTGTTTACATAAGTCCATTATACGACCACAACTGTTAAAAAGTTAATACGATCTGCTATGAAACTAATGTCTAGAAGTCTTCATAAGTATTCCACAGACTAATACAGACTAAGTGGAGGAGAATAACACATATATAATCGATGATGAAGTGTGATTTTGGATGAAATATATGCAGCTTACTAACTATAGTGACATTTTAGGTAATGGACTGAACATAATACCTAAAAGAAGATATAGAATGTCTAGGCAGCAATTTTAAATGTAGAAACATTGTGTTCATCAAAACCAGTGATTGAGGTAAATAATTGGCAAATTACTCACCAACTAACGTTTCATCTGACTTGATTAGTTGAGATCCACTGCTGAATTCACACCACCAAATGGTTCGCCTATGTTACCAGAACATTTACAATCAAAATGCATTGAAAATATTTCTTTTTGCACTGTAGTATTAGGTGATAGTCCTAAAATCAAGATCAAACTACAACTTTAATCATTTGAGAGCAATTAGTAACATTTCTGATTAATTCTATAATCATTGGGCCACAGGAAGCCCAGCCACTAAAAAGAATTTGATTGTCGTCTACATGGACTGAAATTATTTACTGGCGTGGAATCTAAAGGAACCGCGGGAACTGGTGTTGCCAGAAATGCGGGAATCGGAGTTGCCAGATTCTTTCTTAAGCAACAGATTGTAGAGATAACTCAACATGTAGTGGATCACAACGCTGATGAAAGTTGACTGATCTAGTCAAATGAAACGTTAGTTGGTGAGTAATTTTCCTATTATTCACCCCAATCACTGGTTTTGATGAACACAATGTTTCTACATATTTATCTTAAAAACCTGATGAACTTATACAATAATTTGAGCACTTTCATATCGTCTAATCTTTTTCTTTATTAAACTCATAGATGTCTTCTCTGTGACGTTACTATTCAGATTTCTGCTTTAACATGTATACAGAGTACAAGCAGAAAATAAAATAAAAAACCGTATTATTTTCACAAATATAACCGTAAGCACAAACATATATCTTGAGCGTGGACTCCGAAGAAGTTACTAATGAGAATCATCAAGATCGCTCTTAATCTTTATTCAGATTTCGTTACAATTCATTGCGTGTCATTTTGCTATCTGATAAATGTCGCGATGTGTGTAAGCCTGTTACAGCAGCGAATGAATGTAGAAGGGACGCGAACGCACATAAAGGAAACAAACCCAATGTGCATTATATGCATGTATCGTGCGTGCGGCCAAAACCGCGTGCGTGTGGTCCTAATCTCTCGCGTGCTCTTAGATTACTTTTGCGCGCAGAAAGATAAAAACAGAGACAAAAAAAAGGTTTTCGCCAGTTTTGAACTGATTAAACTATAGACCTTGGTGTATAGCCAAAGGGATTCTATCTCGATGATAGTCTCTTAGAAATTTCCCCGTGACAATTCCTTGTGTTAACTATCTTCACCACACCGCTTATTCAGTTCATCACTGTCACTTGTTGCTCCCAACGTCACTTTCATATGATGTGTTGCCTGTGTTGTGACGCCAATTAAAATTAATAATTTATCATTCTAGACAATATTTCAATAGTTATCATTAGGGCGCGATAGTTGCACTGGCAATACTAAGTCCCGCCGTGTTCGAATCCCAATTTCGAATATGTGGCCGACCTGCAACATGAGGTACATCAATTATACGTCCTGATTTAGGCCATGGTTTATATGAAGGTTGTCGTCGTAACATTAATGAATCACTTATAAATAATTATCTTCGTTGGCTACTTTATTATTCCCTGCCTAACATAGTTGTCAATGTAGGTTTTCCCTAACCTGCGGATCCAGCTAAGATTGCCACCATCATTTACCTGATCACTGAAGTACACAAATCGCACAGGGTACCGAGAAATAAGCCTCAGAATAATGGCAACTGGTGCATCGCCCGATAGTATCATGCGAAATTCAAGAAATGTTGACAGAAGATATACAATAAATATCAACCCAGAAAAGCTACATAATGAACCGGGTTTATTTCACTCTGGGATTAGGTAGTAGTCCTTAAATCAGGATTAGGATAACAATCCAACTCTAATCATTTGGGGGCAATATGTGACTTTTATTACAGCTCTGATTGTGGAAGAAACAAGTGACTTATTTACGTTATGGCTTCAACATAGAATTAACATTCCGACATCTCTAGCTGATATTACAGACTTCAAACTTTTCAATGTCGTGTATATTGTTGTCAAGTGTTGTGGCTTATGTGTAATTTGAGAAACGTATCGCATGTCGGGTATATTAAGGGCACTGATCTCAGATTGCAGTACATATATTATTAGTGTCATTAATTGTGATTCGGTTTAGACTGCCCCAGAAAAAATGTGCTATTATGGGATTGGTATGGATGACGCACATTTTCCGCAACAGGTGGTATTTTAAGATATACGACCCATCCAATGTTCGCCTATTTGGCACTATACAAACTATAAAGGTTTATGAAACCTCAATGTAGAAGCATAATACTTTGTTTGAACATTATTTGCTTTGACATCCTCGATACGGTGGCCTTAATTGGATTCTATGGCAATTGATACCCGTTGGAAATAGCTGTGGTACATATCCTGTTATGGAAAACCGAGTTAGCAAACTCTGAAATGTGAAATTTTCGCTGCATCACATAATATAGGGTTCATGAAACCCCCGCGTAGGAACATAATAACTCGATTGACCCTGTATGCTTAGAATATTCAGTCCAGAGAAGTGTTATGTATTGACAGTAATTGACACCAGCAGCAACGCCTCAAAATAGCTGTGGTGGTTATGATGTAATGGAAAACCGGGTTAGCAGCTTCTGCAATAGAATATTGCCCGGAATATTGTCGCTATAGGGAAAAAAGAATATTGCACTCATGTCACTGTTTTCAATTATATTGTGGTTTTCAAATCATCAGTCAACCGCTGGCCTTTCCCTGAGGAAGGTTAATCCTCGTGGATTTTAATAATCGCAACACACAAATATAACAAAGTAGATCGATAAAGTCTCATTGTATGAATATGTTGTCTCGTAACTCGTCATATAAAATGTTCGAACGGGACAGTAGAAAGCAGTCCATTAACAGCGTAACGGTGTCAATGTCTTCATGCAAATAACCACAAATACTCTCCCCTTCCGAAAAAAGACATATATCATGTTTAGGAACCACTGCACAACTAGTACATGGGGTTCTTACGATAGTCGCCAAAGTAATATTTTGAATAAAAACAAACAAACTAAAAAAACCAAAGTCAAACTAAAACGTAGCCAAGTATTGTGGAAAAGATATCATTTCATTCCTTACATCGTGCAGATGGGGTGTTTCCTCGCAATCGACCAGCTCTGGGGTTTGTTCTTCCAGTGATTTCGTTCATTGTTGCCCACGCCAGCCCACTCTGCATACTCTGAGAAGCTGATGTGATGTTGGAAATCTTCTTCTGGAGATATTCCCCTTCAACTTTGGTATATGTGCTGTCCAGTTTCTTTTTAGCATGCTCAAACGTCTCTTTATTGTGTTCACTGCTTGATTCTGCGAATTGCTTGTGAGCATCTCTGAGACTCTTCCTGGCTCGACTTACTTGATAAACAGAACTCTCCTAATTGCGCCAATATTATACGCCATGTACTGCTCCTTCGTTTAAATCATATAGAATTGTATACATATGTACACGTATACACCTATTTTTGCGAGTTCACGTTCTTAATATTTGAAACAAACGTCAACAAACCTATTACGAAAAGCTGACTGTTTGTATGTACTTATAAGAGGTACATTGTGGGTGTAGATATGAGTATGATTTGACATTGTGGGAGTATTTCGGCATTGTGCGCGTACCCCCACAATGAACAGTTTCCAAATGGTATATGAGGATACTGTGAGCGTGTTAAAAGCAACAACAAATATACCCCCAGAACGATTTGTTTGTTTTTTGTGTGTTATTTGTCATCTTAAAACATACACTTTGCCACCCGACTATATGAATGGCGCCATCTATCTTAGTCAACTCCCACATTGTACATACAAAAAATACCCCCACAGTACAAATAATTACCCCCGTAGTGCACTCCTGTACCAACAAAAAATCCAACTCCCAAAATGTATATTTATACTCATTGTGTACTCCCACAGCGCACAAACACAAATACCCCCGCAATGTATCTGGTGCGGGTATTAGTGGGCGGGTTAATGTCGTGTGTTCCGGCGGGGATGGTGGTTTTTAGGATCGAGATGGGTGTGATGATACATGAAATATAATTAAATTCCAGTCAATTTGACATTCAGCAAAGTAGGACTAATTGAAGTCATTATCTAGTTTTTTTGTTTGTTTTTTTTGGTTTTTTTTAAAGAAAAGAACCGTATATTGTCTGCCCAAAAAAGTTAATTTGAAAAAATATTATGTTCTATTAATGATTTTCTTTTCGAGTTATCGACGATTATGTAAATTTTTCTCTCTAGAGCTGTGTATAAATGCTCATTTTCTCCACCCCAATGTCTTTTATTCAATTCAATTCAAGGTTTAATAAACATATCATTATCGCAGCAAAATGCTGAATTACAACAATATTTACAATATGTAATATATAGAAAAATAGAAACAATATATTCATAGAAATAACAAAGCATGCAAAACACAACAACCCACCCCCTATTGGAAACAGAACTATAATGTATGATTTAAGAGTTTGACCATGTATGGAATTGAGCTACGAGCGTAACGCAGGGTACGTGTTTTAGGAACAGTTATTTTGTGAGCACTACGGAGAGTCATATTATGCACTTGTTCATCTCTAGATTTTGGTAACCAACCACGGAATTCATTAGATTTTAAAAGGGATTTAGCAAAGTTTAAACAAAGTTGGTCTCTACGGTTCCTGAGTTCCGGAATAGCACATGTTATTAAGGCATCCTGATAGCCTATGTAGTTAAAACCTAAGATGATTCTACACGCCCTCTTCTGAATACGCTCCAAATCATAGTGGAGATTTTCTGTCAGACCGGGATGCCATACTGGTAGAGCATACTCAAGAAGGGGGCGAACAAAACCAACATAGATTGTTACCAGGTCTTTAACACTTAGCCCATGCCGTTTTAGGATGTTAAGCATAAATAGCCGTCCACTTGCACGTTTCGTAATGTCACCAATGTGGGTGTTCCATTTCAGATCTTTAGCAATTTTTATGCCCAGAATCTTCACCGTGTCAGTGCAATGAAGGTTTTGATCATACAAACGGAGGGGGGTAAGTATCGGTGGATCCATCGCAAAGGTGACATCCATAAACATGCATTTGGTCGGGTTAATGCAAGACCCTGCGACATTAAGACTTCTCGGACACGTGCCACAGACGTAAATGATTACTTTAAACGATTTAAAGTTTATCATGTTTATTTATCGAAATGGCAGAAATACGAGGGTCTAATTTTCGCTATTAGGAACAAAATTCGGAGATTTTTTTTTTTTTTAAATATCAAAAATATAATTTTAAACGTATTACGCTCTAATGAGAACAAAAAAAGATTTTGAATGTAAGTTTTGCATACTTCCGTAAACCCCCTCTCCGAACGGCGCGGGGTCTAACATGATCTAAATAGTATTTAAAAAGACATTTTTGATTCTAAGACACGTGGAGTTGACACCCATGCCCCCCCCCCTCCCCCCTCCCCCTTCCCGGTCTATTCGCCGCAGCCGCCGCGTAGAACGGCGCGGGGTCTAACATGATCTAAATAGTATTTAAAAAGACATTTTTGATTCTAAGACACACCGCCACCGCCGCCGCGTAGAGTTGATCCAAAATATTTTGAATTCAAGTTCGCATACTTCCGCACCCCCCCCCCCCCCCCCCCCCCCCTCCTACGTTCGCCGCCGTCTATACGTAATTGTACGCCAACATGTACTTATAAGAGGTACATTGTGGGTGTAGATATGAGTATGATTTGACATTGTGGGAGTATTTCGGCATTGTGCGCGTACCCCCACAATGAACAGTTTCCAAATGGTATATGAGGATACTGTGAGCGTGTTAAAAGCAACAACACATATACCCCCAGAACGATTTGTTTGTTTTTTGTGTGTTATTTGTCATCTTAAAACATACACTTTGCCACCCGACTATATGAATGGCGCCATCTATCTTAGTCAACTCCCACAATGTACATACAAAAAATACCCCCACAGTACAAATAATTACCCCCGTAGTGCACTCCTGTACCAACAAAAAATCCAACTCCCAAAATGTATATTTATACTCATTGTGTACTCCCACAGCGCACAAACACAAATACCCCCGCAATGTATCTGGTGCGGGTATTAGTGGCCAAGACACGCTTATTTCTTAACTAATACGTTGCAGTCATACCTGTGAAGAAATCATGTTCAATTTATACCTCACTCTAGGCCCCACCTGTAAGAGAAAACACTAATATACACATTACTTCTGTGTACGCTGATCTTCGATGACGCCCACGAGGACATACTGTTCTCTATACCTAATTTATAATAGGCCTGATATCAAAATAGACTGCCATATGTGATCAGATGTTCTAAATCACCTCAATTGTCTTGACTTTGCTCTTCTATATCATCATTCTTGAGTCTTCTCTTTACTTTTCTTTTCTTCATCCTTTTGTCTTTATGTGTCCTGTTGCCAACTGTTAGTGATCGATAGGTTGAGCTTGTAGCCCTTTTTGTCTGAGTGCTAGAAAATGTATTGTTATTAATCAAAGGATACGGTGTATTTGGCGGGCCTTCATGTTGCTGAAATATAATGTTCTGTAAACGTGATTATTTCATACATATTACAGTTATTAATTAAAACCAACTCCTTTCCCTTCATACTTTTCGTCCGTCTATTCTTACTTTCATTTCACTCAGCCAGCATGCTTATATGTGTTTGTTTTTCCTGGCATGAGCATTTTGCTTGAGTCTGGTTACTGCAGGACCCAAGCGTGTGTCCGTCCGGACCGACCATACAAACAAACAAACAAAAACAAACACACTAGACGCACAATTTTACGTCGGGGTGCGTCTAAATGTAACCGGTCAATGACTACACCCTGAAACCCCTCACACAAGCAAGCGATGCACAGTTCACTGCGCATCGTTTGTATACCTAGCCTAGGACACTGTTCCAAATGAACATACATTTGTCAACGCACCCCAACAATCTCTCCTGTTGTACACGCATCATGCAGGAAATTCGTTTATAGTCGATATCGACATTCAACTAATTCAGAAGAGGTCCGTCTATTCATCTCTCGGCCTTTACCCGGATATAATGAGCTTCGAATGAATGATATGATACATCCACGTCTCGAGACAAGTGCGGCCTTTTGAAAAAAGAATCCAATCATGATAGAGTTAAGTGTCACGATATCTGAATTGGGAACTTCCTAGTCTGGAGACAATTTCGGCCTTTCGAAGAAACCCGATCATGATGAAGTGAAGTGTCACGATATCTGAATGTTGAACATAATACACAGAGATAAACATGCCTCTACCACGTTTGCTATAGACTTGTTCGGGAGGAAAAGTAATGGGTAGCAATTTGCACTATCCATAGTACAAAGAATGATGATGAATTTGAAAATGTGACTAATGCAATCGTAACCGATTTGTAATCGATCGGTTTTCTTTATCATTTGTTTAATAAACTGTAAGCAATGTGCTGAAAATTCCATTTTGTACATGAAATGTATTATTTTTCATCGTAAACCGGATGTGTCATATGAATTCTCTGCATCGATGTTTAATTAAATAAAGAAACGATTCGTCCATTCATCACTTCGTGACATTTAGGTAGTGACAAGGCTTGCGATAACTAATAGGATACTTCGTCTCGAGAAAAATATGGGCTTTAGAAGAAATGGATACATTATAGTTTCATGGTGACTGAATGTTCCAATGGGCTCCACTCAACTCATGCAGGTATGGTCAAATTATGTCATCACAACGATTTACTGGCATATCAGCCAGGCATATGCATGAAATGACGTAAAATAATCCACAATAACACATTCGCTGATTGGAACAACACTGTGTATGCGCCCACTACAGCGTCAATCATGACACGCCATACATGTCATAACAGAGCGAACATAATGTTGTGTCGAGTCGATACTTGCATATTTTGCGCGGGGATTCAGGGTGAAGCGAACCAGCATACACTGTTAGAACACTGTGTAAAATAGTACGGGGTAAAGTCAGGTTGGGTAAACTTTACCCAGCATTGGTCAAACAAATGCGGGTTGGGCAAAAATCATTTTACCCAATGATTGAGTAATATTTTTTTCATCAGTTTTACCTATTAGTTGTGTAATCAGGGGTGTTACGGGGTTTGTTAAAAAAAAGATTTTGCCCAACGTTGGTCTTCTAAGGTCACGTTGTATCTTGGATGAGCTGTTATTGGTCACCGCGATCAACCGCATGATTTACAAAAACAAAATGGCCGGTTTGGTGACTGGTAAACCGGCGCTGGCTGAGGAGGAACTATACTGAAGGTTTTTCATGGTAAAATAACATATTTATATTCTAAATTATTGTGTTGTCTACAAGATTTTCAGGTAGAGCATTAAATACGCTAGAGGACAGTCGTAGCTTTTAGCGAAAATTAGATAAGCTTATTCATTAAATTCCGTCCAACCGTTAAGTTACACGCACGCAGTGTTGGCCTACGCTATGCCAACCATTGTGTATTACCATGCAGTAATACTATATAATGCAACCAATATGGATGTAGGGCTATCACTGTTCTCTAGTCTAACACATTTAACGCTTTAACCTGATAATGGTGCAGGCAACGCAGTCTTTTGAAAATAAATAGTATATTTTACTAGTCTATTTTACCCAACAAAAGGATAGAATTTACCCAACCATGTAGTAAAATAATTGCCCAATAGTATTAGGTAAAATTATATTACCCAACAAAATGGTAAACAAAGTGCCCAATAACACTGGGTAAAATTATATTAAAATTATATTACCCAACAAAATGGTAACATAATTACCCAATATCATTGGGTAAAATTATATTACCCAACATAATGGTAAAATAATTACCCATTATCATTGGGTAAAATGTAATTACCCAACATAATGGTAATTTGTTTACCCTAATTCTGGGTAACTGTTACCCAGCCGGGGTTGGGTAACACGTTTACCCAGAAAGAGGGTTGTTGATATAGCACCCAGCGGTTGGGTAAAACTTTACCCAAGTTGGGTAAAGTTTTACCCAACCGTTCTAACAGTGTAGTACATGCTTTCATAGCTGTGGGAACTTAATAATGAACCACGATGAACCACCTTGTTAAGATTGATAACGAACACAGCTAAGAACATACGTTCGAACGACCAAACTAATCCCTTTCTTTCCCATATTGCTCGAAAATCCGTATTTTACACAAGGTGAACCGTTCTTGCCATAAAAAACAGCAGGTGTTTGCTGAAATTCAAGATGAAAGCCACTTCTTGGGACATATTCCCGGTTTTGCTTTACCGTGATTTCAACATTTAAGCTGCCGTAACATAAACTACAATCAAGGAAAAAAAGGTTGGCACACTTTGTCTTAATTACGGAAAAAACCCGCCCCTCTCCCCGGAGGCAATGTTGATCCGAGTCATATTATCAGAAGCCATGGTAGGTCCCCCAACATTGATTGATGGGGGATGGGGAAGGATATAAGAAAGGGGGAGACTTTTGCTTTCTATTAAACAGTGCTATGTCCCAAGTCTGATCTCAATTGCGAGCACAGGGATATTTGTAATAAGTTGCGTCAAGTGTGCCAACTATTATTTTCCTTGATTGTAGTTCTCCATTCTTGTTACACCACATTGCAAACAATTTCCGGCAACATTATGCCTTTATTAATGATCACGGACAGGGCAATACGGTTTTAAAACAAATAATGGTCAACGTCATAAACCTTGGCAGCAGGTGATCGAAAATCAATCACACTCAACGTTATGTTGCTGGTATTAAGCAAATTGGAGTGATGCTTTTTATACACAACCAACTTTGCAATGGTCAATGTTCTGTAGTGTTCTCAATACAGACATTAGCAGTAACATTGTTAACCTTTTAAACAACGATCAAATCGATTCTGCGCTCAGCTAATTTGACTTGTAGTTGTATAATTAAATTGTAATTTTGGAAAGTAATTGATTCATCTTCCGCATCGTCATTTCAGGATACGGTATTACATGCATTTAAGTGACTTTACATCCTAGTAAAAAAATATTGCTCTGTGGCCTTAAATTCATATATATATCTTACTAACTGACTCGATACAGGTTAACGAATGACTGGCATTCTGTAGGGTATCTGACTGCTACAACTGTAGGTCACTGTTTAAAAGTATATTTTCAGAACATGATTGCATGGATGAAACAAGAAGGTACTATTAAATATTGTTGTCTCTGTTCAAAGAATTTACAAATCAGCTGTCGTATCAATGAGGGTTTGTTTTTAAACATCGGCAGGCTTAAATTTCGTCACCACTTAATCGGTTTTGTTGTACCCGTGAGTAGACGTAGGTAATTACATTATGGATTTGTTCAAATTGAATGGCCGTATCATCGTAAACACTCTCGTCGTACCCCTAGATACCGAATATCTATCATATAATTATTGGATTGAATTATTAAAACTACGCAATGATTGAAAAATGTGATGCAAGGGATTTTACCGTACAATGTTACAGATACTAATGGACATTGTATTGAATTAATTTCAATATCTTGCGGCATACCCTCTTATTCTGAGACATTATAGAAATCGTAATATACGTGCTGCGTTGGTAATGCACTGCAACATTTACACCGTGACAGGTGTAGCGAGATCAAAGACAAAGGCACATAGTCATCCCCAAGCGTTAACATTTCAAAAGTTCACAAAATGTTTCAAAAATGTCAAAATTGTTGAATTCCATTACCATATTTAGAATCACCATGATAATTGCATTGAAATAAGTACAAACATGCCTAGTATTGGTTCTGAATCAATCATTCATGAGATAAGACTTTGAAAAGTTGGGAAAGGTTGCTGAAAAATCAGTTTTGTATAGTATGGTAAACCTTATCACTGCTAATTGCCGCGGAAACCCATAATTGTGCCCTTTATAATTGACAGATTTTGCTTTGAAAATGGATCTTCCATTTACTAGAGGGTAAACATATGGGACCCTATTTGGCGGCACCTCCCTGTTACCTCGTATCTACTAAGTACCCCCCAGTAAAGTTGGGGAACTGGTGATAGAGTATATGAATACAAGCCCTAATTCAATGTCGGATTCCCCGTACCGGCAGACCTAGCTAATATGGCTTCCTTTAATTTACTGTTTTGAACGTTTATATGTCCCTAATAAATTTAGTTAGGCTAACACGTTTTGTGAAAAAACAACAACACTTTAAATGGCATATTCGTTGATGTCATTCAATACTGTTATGTTGTCACGCCATGTTGACACAACGCATTAGTAAGTTACTTGGTGAGTGGATGCTAGGCATTTAAGGGTCCTTCACAGTATCTCTTAAAACATAGCATTAATCAAATATTTTCTTTGCCGTCAGCAACAGGTGTAAGACAAACAACCCACACACTATATAATGTGTAAGCTATATGCCTACAAGTGCTCACTCAGCTACTCATGTGTCTGGACATAAAAAGATAACTGACTATCCATACACGTAACACAAACGGTTTGGGATCCGGGCCGAATAAATAACAACTAGAAATAACTTAACAGGTCGAGAAAAAGTTTTTAAAAAGGTAGACAAGTAATTTCTGAACAAATCATGAATAAAATGTTACTTGAGCAGATAGTATAACGATAGTGAGTCGATCATCTACTATGCAGTAATTGGTTTTAATCTTACTTGATGCTGGCAATAATAATATCTATTGACAGATATGTTTATATCATTATCACGATTTCAGCATTCTTCATATGCTTTAAATACACTGAAACACTGTTCGGTTTCATGATTCGTGCTACCCTGTAATCCTAAATCTATATGGTCCACCTTTTGTATTCATTCGACCATTTACATCAAAAGAAAGTGAAGTAATAGCTTTTGCTAACTAGTTCAAGAGTATACTTACTGGTAATGCTCCGTTTTTATTTATAAATATTGAAGAAAGTGGCCAATGAAAGCCTACACCAGTCATTTCCTTAAAGGAAGTGTCCCGCAAGCACAACATTGAGTATTATTTGTTAGAAAAATAATTATCGAGCCGACATTACGTAATTATATAGAACAAAACATCATACTAGTCACAAAAACGAATAAAAACTGCCATCACTCAACATGCAATTTTTAAAATTCGCGGCGATCGAAATTCCCGGTGTCGATGACGTCATGGGTATCGATGCTCAAATGTGCGCAAGTGCATTGTATAACTATGACTTCATCGACACCGAGACTTTCGATCGCCGCGAATTTTAAAAATTGCATGTTGAGAGATGGCGTTTTTTTATTTGTTTTTATCATAAGTGTGGTGTTTTATTCTATATAATTACATAAGTTGGGCTCGATAGTTATTTTTCTAACATATAATGCACGATTTTGTGCTTGCGGGACACCTCCTTTAAGTAATCCGCTACTTTAATTCAGAACTGATTCCAACTATACTAATCGTTAGTCAGTTGTACACGTTATATACACATTGAAACAAGTATCGCACCACTGTTTTTGTTGTTGAAAAGTGCACATGTGGCCTCGAATTTTGCCCCCATGGTGTGATTTGTTTGCGTAAGCTGTCCAACAAAATGTTATGCAATAAAAGGGCCACATTTTAGTTTGTGACGTAATCGATGTAATGTTTTTCAAGGCCAAGGGGAAAATGCATGCTTTTGTCCAAAAGCATGCATGAAACAAGTTTGGGTATAACGCGCTATTGAATAGACTTTAAAAACTTAAAATAGTCATTGTATTAGTTCTGTATTTGGCGTAAGATATGTTCCATTTAGACGTTATATGCTACAATGCAGTGAATGAGTCCAAACATTCCATTTTGTTGATGGTCATAAATTCAGCATATACGAAGAGGTCACCGTTGATAATAATAATAATAAAAATAATAATAATAATAATAATAATAATTTATAGAATACGTCGTTTTATTACTGTTGATAGCTGTCACCATCTAGTCCGGTCACTGGTTTTATCTCGTTTGGATTATTCAAACTCTTTACTTTATGGCATATCAGCGAAAGATTGCAACAAATTACAAACACTGCAGAACAGAGCTGCAAGAATAATTTTTAGATCAAACAGAATGGATTCGTCTGCACCCCTCCTTAGAGAGCTACACTGGTTACCCATTACATCAAGGATTACATACAAACTCATGTTGTTCACCTTCAAAAGTTTTCATGGCCTTCTTCCTATGTACCTGACAAACTTTCTCACTCCGTACATACCAAATAGACCTAATCTGAGGTCAGGTGATGACAAATTACTTCTCATAATCCCTCGAAACGTGCTCTTGGAGACAAAGCCTTCTACGCTATTGCTCCACGTCTATGGAACTCTCTACCTGCCTCACTCCGCAATTGTTCTACTATTCATAAGTTCAAAAAGGCTCTCAAATTTCATCTGTTTCCTAAGCATTAATCCACCGCCTCACGGATTCCATTCTGTTTTTAGCTTTGTATATTGTGCTGTCATATTTTGTGTATGTATAGGCCCTTTTTACTTTGTACAGTATAATAATATGTTGCAGTAAGTGTGAGTGTTTTTGTGTATTTTAAGATTTTACTATTTTGTACAGCGCTTTGACCACTTTTGATTAGGCGCTTAATAAATGCTGCTTTATTATTATTATTATAATAATAATAATAATAATAATAATATTAGCGCTCAAATTACTATTAACATTTACCTACTAGGCGATACTTCAAGGCTAAAGGCGTCTTTAAAGGTATCATGAATATATTCAAGTGTTGCGTGTGTTTGACGACCTTGAGAGATACCGAGGGTGGCTTGAATTAACTAGAAACCTCTCTACGTATTTGGCGTTAACAATAGAACTATTGTAGTACTCTGGATGACTCAATTAGTGAAGCAGACACATCAAAGCGCGAGGAAGGTTGTGTTATATTCTTTAAGAAATACTATTTATAAGCTTTTTAAATCCGATCATAAAATGTTTACGTTCACCGCCAATCAATGTATCTGGTCGTCTAGAAATATGAATTAAGCTACCGCTCCATCACTCTATTCATCTATTGTTTGGCGCAGTATTGCCAAGATATTGTAAAAGTAGCCCATTTCCCCCTTCATTCCATTGAAATCAATGCTGAAAACATTTTGGCGATAGGTCACGTAACATATTTGTACAATGGATGGGTGATGACGGAGGGGGCGTAATATATTGACCATCGTGTTTGGAAGTATTATACAATATAATACCTATGTTTATACAATATATAATCCAAGTCATTAGTTTAGAGAGGATATTGTTTCCGACTTTTGTCCTTTCGATTTTAGCCTCCGATTTAAGAGATATTTGTATTTTGAACCCTATGTAATGTTTTTCTTCAAAACGTTTATGTATAGCCTTCATTAGCTCAAACGTCAAAGCGCCGGCTTCACAATCATGAGGTCAGTGGTTCGAATCCTGCGGATGGGGATGGTTTTCTTTTCTGTTTTGTTATTACACTGTTTGTTTTTATAAATTGACAGGATTGCTTATCGTTCGCTATATTTATTGAATGTTGAATGATTTTTTCTTCTTTTGCAATTTCACTGCGATAAAGAATGTCCTGTAAATATAATTGTGTTTACTACTCCTAGGCTTACATTGAATGGCCCCTAGCTAGTCTATGAACATGATCTGCAAAGGCCAATTGTTATGTAAATAAGAAGCCAGTCGGCTCATGTCCTTGAATCGATTTTCCTATTTCCTACACCACCGCAACATTATTTCAATAATAATAATACAGGCACATTGATTTGTATTACATAACGGCTTGCATTTACTTTACAAGTTTAGCTCAATCGATAATAACACACAACGAGTTTCTATTGTATTGGCCTGTTGCATAGGACTAGGACAGTTCGATGGTATACCGCGGTTCATTCACATTTCATGATGCCATGCACACTAAACAGTCAGTGGAAAATTAAAATTAAATCGTAAATAATTCCACATTCCAAAATAAACTATAATTGAACAATAATGAATAATTATACGAAATGATAAACAATATCGAAAACTAATTTTAAAAAAATGTATATAAACGATTAAAATAAAATTTCAAGACGTGATAGGATTCGAACCCACGACCTCCGGTTTACTAGTCCAATGCTCTACCGCTGAGCCAACTATGCGCTATGTGAACGCAATAACAAACAAAAGTAATATGGTTCAACATACCACTCTTCTCTAAATTAAATGTTTAAAATGCTTTATATTTCTTAATCTTTGTAGTTTTAAGATAGTTTCTCGCTCAAAAGTTGATTATTTACTGTTAAAGAAAGTAATTCTGATTTAAATGTAACGAATAACACTACTTTTTGAAACAATTCTAGATATATTATATTTCGTTTGTACAGCATTTTGTCGATTTATGTGCACACTTTTACGACTTAGTATTGCATCATGGGCTTTTTGCCGGGCACGCGAGGACTTGGGAGCGAAGCGAGTCATGTGATTTTTGTCCAGGACAAACACTTGAGATGTACACGCCCCTTTAAGAATCGGTTCACAAAGTACGGAATTTGTTATTCGTTAAATCTAATAAATCATAGACTCATTTTATAGACAACAACACCGTGTTGAAAAACCCGTGTGTATTTAGGGAATAGTTGAACTATATTTGGGTATAAAGCGC
The DNA here is from genome assembly GCA_035610835.1 of Ophiura sarsii. Lineage (NCBI taxonomy): Eukaryota > Metazoa > Echinodermata > Ophiuroidea > Amphilepidida > Ophiuridae > Ophiura > Ophiura sarsii. The sequence continues at coordinate 13,034,545 of CM069444.1, read as the reverse complement.
TGAGGATTTCAGGATAATCGAAATAGCTCAGTTGGTAAAGATTAGGACTCTCAATCAGCAGGCCGTACGTTCGAATCTTTGTGGCGGTTTATATTCCTTGTGCTCTATGCTTAGAGCGGTCGAGTCTGGGTAGAGGTCGGTTAGGGTTTTAAGTATGCCGAAATATAATATTTATTATTGTTCTCTCATTATACGTCCGTTCGGGGTTTTCATTTATATTGACATAATTTTAACGTTATTTATTTATTTTGTATTTACTTTCTTAATTGTTGATGTTTATTTAATTATTTATCAATCAATTAATTATAAATAGGCCTTAATATACTATTTTATTGATATAATTATTAATCTATATATTATTTATTTACATTAATTACTTAATTTCTTCATATTTATTATTTATTTATTATTGATTAGGTCACGTTCAGAGTGTATGCAACATTCTTAAATAGTCTAAAAACGCAGAAAAATGACACTATTTAGGGGAGTAAGATTCATAATGCTACTTGATACACATTATGCCTATACCAGAAAACAATAACACGTTGTATGTTTAATGGCTCCCATATTGTTTAGTATTCAATGATAACATTATCCATGCTTGTACCAGGGAGGTGTCATTGACACCTCCCTGCTTACTCTAAAATCATCCACGGCTGAACAATAGTCTTTAAAGGCCACTTCAAGGAGGATTATTCTTATGACGTTAACGAGTGGATTACAATAAGCCTAGCAATGAATAGGCGGCTACAAACATATTGTTTGAGTCGGGGTTTGAGGAGTGTCGCGATTAGCCTCTATCACCTGCCATGATAAAACCTGGCACTTGTACCCCGGGGGGGGGGGGGGGCACTCAACTTTTTTTGGGGTAGGGGTATGCCGCCCAGGGTCTCAAAAAGGGGGCTAAAGAACTGAACTGAGTGGATTTTATGACGAAAAATAGGGTCTTAGGAACTGATTTTTTTCCCCAAAAAATAGGTCTTGAGAACTGGCCTATAGTTCAATTTTCGATTTATTTTGGTTTAAGAACGCAACATTTTCGAAAAATTGGGGCTTTGGAACACAAAATTGGTGCTTTGGAACGCAAAATTTCGCGATTTTTGAATTTTCAATGAAAATGGGGTCTTAAGAACTGATGCAGGCTCAAAAAGGGGGGGGGGGTCATAAGAACTAGCAGCAGAGGGTGAAAAAGGGGGTCTTCAGCGCGGCACCTAACTATACCCTTTTCAAATGTCAGTGCCCCCCCGGGACTTGTACTAGAAACCCGATAGGTGTACAATCTGGCAAATGGGTCGCTCTCTACGTCACAACAGGGGTCGGGTGAACACTGGTCAGCTTAATAACACAATCTTCCTCGCGCTTTCATGTGTCTGCTTCACTAATTGGGCCATCAAGAGTACTACAATAGTTCTATTGTTAACGCCAGATAAGTAGAGAGGTTTCTAGTTAATCACCGATCTTTTTCCGATGCTTTTAACAATAGAACGAAATACCGTTGGAAAAGCGCTTTTAAATCGCTAGAAAAACGATTTAAAAGCACTGAGAGTTTGGATATGGACCCTAAATGTATCTATTGATTAACATACATGTAGGACGTGGCTGGTATTTAGTCAGACTCATTACCAAGTGCTATGACAGTATGAATAAATATTCATGAACTAATCATGCCAATTCATTGGCCAATTCCTATCACAAGTACTATTTCCCTAGGGAAAAAAATCAGTATGATAAAGTGTTCGTTTACAATAATCACACAAAAGCAAAAGCAATATTGTTGCCGTCATGGTAACAATTCAATGTGCGATGGCGTTTGAATGTTCTGTAGTTCAATCAGTTCCAAGTTGGCGATAAATAGTCCGTTTTTATCTCTTCGCGCGCAAAATTATTCCAAGCATACGCCCGCGATTATGGCCAGACGCACGCGGTATTGGGCGCACGCACGCGTTACGCATATGATGCACAGTGCGTTATTTGTCTTCATGTGCGACCGCGTCCTTCTGTATTCATTCGCTGCTGTAAGGCGGATTTGGGACTGATCATCCTATAGTAAGGTGAGACGATTTGAGTTGATCGTGTGTCTTCAAAGTAATCGGTTTATACCAATATAGGGTGCACTACACTAAATGGGGTTTTCCTTATCCTTAAATCGGTGTTTAAAGCTAGAATCGGAAAGTATGCATCACAAAATCCTAAATTTAAAAAGACGTGACAGTAAAACAATTGCGTAAATGCCTATGATTTTTGATTAATTATGATTAATGGGACATCACCTATATGCACCCTGACTATAAACTGTGAATATCAACTATGTAAATGTTGAGAGATCTTTCAAATTTGTGCTTTTTACCGTTGGCGATTACATTGGCGATTACGGCGACATTTCCATGCTCGTCAGAGAGGTAGTCAACTCCATGGGCATATTTTGGGAAATCGAGCAGGTCAACATACCTATTTTTTTCACTTTTTGGTGAGGAAATGTGATAATCTTTGAGAAAAAAATCACTCTACAGGGTCCAATTTCGCAATTTAGTGGTCTAAAACAGAGTTGTATATCAGTTTTTTTGTACATATCCCTATGGAGCTCTATTTAGTGGTGTGACCCCTATATCAATTCTCTTTATACATTGAAAATCATATCAGTGACTGATATGTCAAAAATATACCGTTACTTAAATTAAAACATAATTGGGCCTATCATAAGTTGCTCTGAGTAGAAAAAACCAACACCCACATATCATTCTGGTTCAGTGAAGAAGCATATTCTAAAATTAAATATATGTTCTGATATCGTTAATATATATATTACCATATAGTCCTGAAACTGTGGTATACATTTCACTTTAATTTAAATTCAAAATTGATGAAGCATTTTCATTATGTACCAGCATGTTTTGATGAGTTAATGCATGGAATTATATATTGAGACGTGAATAACCTTTTCGGTGAGTATTCGTTCGATGTCAACGTACTCTCTACAATGTACACTTTACTTTGAGTACTTTTACAGTTTTCCTAATAATTTGGATAAAACGACACCTTGACTGGTAAATCATTCTATATAGGATACATAAGATATTTTGTTTAGATGGCGTTCTTGTGATGATCCCCGCATATAGAACCAGCAAGCAGACAGGCATGTTGGAATTTATAAAATATCTCTCGTTCTGAAGGTTATTAACACCGGCTTTCTCGCTATTGATAATTGACGTGATCGGCAAAACATGGCCATGAAATGATGATACGCTGAAACTCCATTTGCTCTGAATCATTGATGTATTTAGCGCATCGTATTAGCCCAGAGAAATTCAATATGCAAGGAAATATGCAATATGCAAGTATATGGCATTTGTGTTATGAAAAAGGTCATAGTTAACTGTATAAATGTGACATGTTTAATGTTTCCTTCATTGAACATTCACTAGACTGTAATATTATGGAATGTGGTAACTTTGCTACAATATTATATTCTTTTAATTGTCGCACATGTAGTAAAAAGTTACATATGTATCTTTATTTAGCCGCCTGATTTAAGTTTATCAGAACAATCTATGCGGACCGTTAACACCGCGGACCATGTTAAATTTAAACGTCCATATTTCATAAACAAAAGGTAGGTCTTAGATTTTGTTGCCAGAGTAAATGCTCAATAGCCACAACATAATAGTAAGTAACTGAAAACTGGTTAACTGAAAACTGGTATCAAATCTGGGTTAACTTGTAATGTTTCGCTTTATGTTTTGTGTGTATATATTCTAGCCGACACAGCTACCGCTTGTCAGAATCGGCTAACGGTATTTCACGGTAATTTGGAACAATAATTTATATCAAATTTTGCGACATCCATCCATTTACATTTCTAGTCTTGCTGTATAATTGACTTTAGATGAGTGTAACTATTTACATGTGAAAGGGCCAGTGAGAAATTGTCAACTTATAACTCCATAAGGTTGTGTCTGTTGTATCTGTTATTTGATTATGCATTAACGGAAATAAAGGTATGATGTTGTTTGATTAGATTTAAATATTTTGTTATTCTGTTTGCTTTATATATATTTGTGACTCCTGCTGGGTCGTAAAAGCGTGACATTTATAATACGCGATTTCCCGCTTGATTGAATATATCATATTCATAATTCAATATCAGTGTGACAACAGTACTTGTTTCCATCCCGTTAGGCACTCATATCATTTGGTTTCATGCCTTTCGGGACAAAGCAGATATGCGCAACTATTGATTTTATTATCTTCGATACCGACGCGCTCAGTTCAGATTTCATTGATAAGTAATTGAAATGGTGTTGCAACACAAGCTTTTACTCCAAATGTGTCGTTTCGGTTCCAATGAAGTTTCCGAATTGTTTGACTGTAACATAATAATAACCAACAAACTCCATGAACATGTCACTTTAACTTGAGCGACAGTTTCACAACGGGTGTCAATTTAAAAGTAGTATGCTCTTTATTTTAGGGTGTATGCTAAGATTATGTAAACGTTTTCCAATAATAAACTGCTCACAAAAAGTATCGAAACACTTAGAAATGATCCAATATATAACGGTTCGAATAGGTATGCATTAATCGAAGCAAAGAACCAAGTGAATAATTTTGTTCTGCGTATTTTGACACCTCGATCGTTGAGATACGATGTTGCGGCGCGGAGTTATTGTCATTTCAATGATCGTGGGTCCGGTTTCAAAAGTGACACTCATCCCTATTGAAAAGCACGAATCTGATCATTCTAAACAGTAATGCAAACCTCTTTCTATAGGATGATTGTCACTTTTGAAACTGGACCCACGACCATTGAAATGACAATAACATAATTATGCACTTAGTTATTTGCTTCGATTAATGTATACCCTTTCGAGCCGTTATATATTTGATCATTTCTAAGTGTTTCGATATTTTTTTGTGAGCAGTTTATATCTCTGCTAGGAGTCTATGGACACTGGGAAAAATCTCTAATTTCATAACGTTTATGAAACCTTAAATCTGACCAAGCTTCCATCTACTGTACAGAGCAGAATAAGCATACCCACCTACATCGTGGTTGCAAAATTAAGTCAACTTCAATTTGTCTCCATCTCCTGGATTGTTAAGACAATTGTGTATTTCCTTACTGACAAATTTTAAAAGAGAAGATGAACCATTTACCATTTTAAATAATAGTCTTTGCCATGTAATTGATTTTATATGAGTGTGAATGTGAATATTTATTTGTGAAACGGCCAGCGAGAATCGATATCTGATCTTATTGAAGCAAAATTGAATACTGTCAGCGTTGCCATACGTTTCACTAAAATAGGTACTTCGTGGTGAATATAGGCTCAATCTATAGTTAAACATTATTTATTTGTTATCAATCTCAACTAGTTAATGTATTACCAATCTCAACTAGTATAAAATATAAAGCAGTTTACTAAGAATATCTAAAGAAGAGCCAGGGTCAAATGTAGTGTCAACAAAGATAGGAAACCAATATTGTTATATACCTTTTCAATCTAAGAGATCAAAATACACAGCTTACGTTTTTCCGAGAAGTATATCTTAGACGTCGTGATCAGAAGCGTTTTGCTACCATTTTTTGTGTGGGAAATTCCCAAACGATCGAAAAGTGTATCACAATGTGAAAAGGTAGAGCCTGTGCATTAAAATACTGTACCATCTGTGCACAAGATCTCGAGCTACAGTTTCATAACGGGTTTAAATTTAAAATCATTGCGCTCTTTAATTTAGGAGGTATGATAAGATGTTGTTTTTCTTAGCCGTAATATATCAGTAGCGTTATTTGCTACCATTTGGTATGATATGATTTTATTGGCACAAAATCGCGACCCGAAGGCCGAATTACATTGTACAGGAAAGTAAGGAATACATATAAAACAATTCAATACACAAATAGACAACATACTGGGCAGGAACATGGCAAACAACAAGAGACAAGGCCAGATAGAGGATATGCGAAGCAGATTATGGGAGATCACTGTTGATCAACTTCACATAATAAGGAATGGGGCTTTCAGCATATCTGTTTGTGCGAGCACGAGGCTGGGTGAGTTCGGCATTGTTTCTCAATTGTCTACCATGAACCTGACCTCTGCATGCAGGGAGCAACCTTTTAGTCCTACTGCATTCGGCTAGTGACTGAGCAAACTTCAGAGAATGTTGCTCCCTCCGGGCAGACAAATAATCAAAATTACATACATCTAAAGCATTACGATAGGAAATAAAACTAGGACCAAGGATAATTCTTAAAGCTCTCTTTTGGACTCTCTCAAGTTTTAGAGCTAGTTTGGATGTGAGGGCACAATGCCAGATGACGTCAGAATATTCAAGCAGAGGGCGAATGTACCCCCTGTACACCGTCACTAACTCGGATGTATGAAAACCAAAACGTTTAAGAGATCGCAACATAAAAAGTCTTTTGTTGGCATTCTTGCACATGTGATCAATTTGTGTGTCCCATTTAAGATCATCCTGTAACCAAATGCCCAAAATTTTGGCAGAGCTAGCAAAAGAAAGCTGCGATGGACCAATTTTTAAGTCAGGATGGGGAGGGGGGTCTTTCATGAAACACATCTGCATGGCTTGGCATTTGGCAGGGTTGAGTTTGAGTTGATTAGTAACAGACCAATCCAGAAAGCCATCAAGATCAGCTTGCAAGTTGCTACTCTCACTAGAGGAACGATTTTCGGCGAACGTAAGATCGTCCACATATTTCCAATAGTGGGAATAACAACTCTCAGCCGCATCATTGATAACTGCCTGAAAGGTTATGGGTCCAAGTTTAGTTCCTTGAGGAACACCAGCACAAAGGGGCAAATAATTGGACACGGTTTGGTTATAGCGCACGCATTGGCGACGATCATTGAGAAAACTACATATCTGGTGTTTCATTCGCGATTTCTTTATTATGATGTTCCGCACAAATCAGTTATACACAATATGGATATAACAGTTCATGTTAAAAGGTGCGAAATTAAGGTTATCGACCTCATAAGTGTCAAGAGAATACCCGAAGTGTGTTTAAAATGTTACAAGAACGTGCTGCTTCGAGCAATGCAGCTTTGAGTCGATATATTGACTAACCGATTTGGGAACAGCATTTAACAATCTACCGATTATAAGAAAATTAAACGGCATTGAAGTAATTGTATACGTGTATAAATTCGTATTCAATGAATGTGCATATTGCCTTTAGTACAACGAGAGCCTGAAATCATATCTAATTGACGTTTAGGCCAAAACAAAATAATATGATTGGTTTTTTTAAATTTTGTATCCAAGTCACCCAATATGACATTATAGCTGCCACGGCCCATTTGGCAAGCGTGACACACATGTGCAGACAATGGAGAGAAAAAGGGATAGAAACGTGCCAGCAGTATCTATGGACGAAACGACGCTCCAAACTATCGTATTGCCCAGCTTACAAACGATTAAAATCGCGTAGGTATCCATGTTTTTGGAACGACGCCACGAAAGCCAGATCCGGCGATCGGAGCTTTAGAGACAGCACGTCACCTAGTGTTGCTAGATTTAATTTAGATTGCAATTTGCGCGGAACGTTTTAGGACATACTTTGGAAGATTGATACATTTTATGTTGTCATTCTTTCGGTTTTGTTTTTTGTTTTATGTGTATACGTTGCAAAAACGACACACTGTTTCACTGTTCTATCTTTACAATTTATTTTTCAAAGAAACCTTTCTAGAAACGCACATGGCCGACTAGAAACAGCGCGTATGAAATTAATGGGGCAAAGGACATGTTGAGTTGTTTGCCGGAATCAGTGTGTACAAAATGTAGTGGGCGTACAGTCCGGTAGATGTGAATATGTTGATGAGTTTTGTGCGCAATATTTTTGACTTACATTTGATAAATTGGACTTCAAAACATTTCATAGAATTTATTTCTACATCATTGGGACAAAATATGTCCAAAATTATGAATTTTTCGGAGTTAAAAAATATTTAAAAAAACACAAAAAAACCGCGACCCGATTTTTTTTCGTGTTTTTTCGGTCGGTCGCGGAGGGCAACCAAACATTTTTGTTTAGCCTTATGTTTGATTTACTTGGTTTATGATGATCTATTGTTGCAACAGCTAAGCTGAAAGCTTGGGACTGTATCAGACTAACGCCTACACTTTGATTTTCGAAGTTATCAGATAATAATGAAAGTTTAATATTCTACAGATTGCGCATGACTGACAACGTATCTTTTTTCTTGTTTATAATAATAATAATAATAATAATAATAATAATAATACCGTTCTTATATAGAGCTTTCCACAATGCAAGCACAGTCCCAAAACGCTTTTGAAATCAATTATTATCGCTGCCAGTTTATATATCAGAATCCTTTGGTCGCTACACTTAGGCGGCTACCAATCAACAAGTGCACACGCCTATCAGCACTACTTAGATTTTGATATCCTAACAGCTCCCCAAATATCGCTTGGGTCGACGAAGCAATTGAGACTAAGTACCTTGGCCAAGGATACAAACATGTTGGCCGTAGTGGGGCTCGAACTCACAACATTTGCATCGTGAGACTGGCGTCTTATCGTTTTGCTATCTACTTTGCTATTCATTTTTTTACTTCAGAATGTCACTCACGTACTTGCATCAATTCAAATCTGTCATTGATTACGAATATGTGAATATTTCAGAGATAAAAATAACTGTATCAGTAATAGTATATTGCACTATTCGATGTCATTGCACTTGTACGGAATACCTTATAAACAAATTACGTAGCGGCCGTATTTCTTTTCAAGCGAGGTCTTTAGGGAGTTATGGGACAAATAATGTGGAATATATTGTAATGAAGCAAACCAACAGCTGAATTATGTTTGGCATATTATATTATGTACACTTTCGAAGTGTTTGCACGATAGGAAATAAAAACATGTTTATATCGCGCTGTTCGATGTAAGTGCACTTGTACGCAATACCTAACCCAAAAAAAATACGTAACGGACGTATTGATTTTCAAGCGAGGTCTGTATAGCGACAAATTACGGGACAAACAAGGTGAAATATATTGTAATGGAGCAAATCAACAACTGCACTATGCTTAGCACATTATCTTCACTTTTGAATCGTTGTTCAGACACATTCAGTTGTATGAGTTATTTATTGCCTGATAGGAAATACAAATATGTTTATTTTTCATATGAAACATACGAAATCTTAAGGAAAATTGTGCCTTGAGCAATTCAATGATGACATTTGATAAAGAATTCAGGAAGAAATCATAAAACTATTTGACGAATGTTTGGCACAGCTTCGAAACACGAATATGATGCAACGTAGCTGACTCCTCAAATAGGGATTTCCTTACAGGCATGTGTAACTACAGCAGTGCAGCACCTTAAGGAAGGAGTTGTGAGATCCGACTGCAACACATGAGTCGACACGCGACATATTAAGGTTATTAAGCTCAAGAATTCCCTTCGGTTAAATGCAAATATACGTTTTTCGATCTTACTCACTAGCCTCCAAAGACCTGGGAAGTTGTTTGTCTAACATGGTTACCGATACCTTTCAATACTTGAAAGCGACATCAATTGAATTCAACATCAGCGTGTCTTTGGGCCTTTTTGCGAAACCAGGTTACCAACCTCATTTGTAAGGTGATACTATCTGGGTTGAGGGGATAAAAAGAATGGCTTTCAAAATGTCGTCTGTCTTATTGCCCTTTTGTTATCTGCCGGAGAAATACCCGGGGGATAATATAGTATGTATTCATCGCGGAAATTAATTACAGCACACAGTAGCATGATCATTACAAAACATCATTGCAAAGTATGTTCTCATCTTACTAAATGAAGACGTTAACAAGTACGTACATGATCTATAGGAATTTGTATTCTAGAGGGAAACATGTAACACACAATGAAACCATGACATAACATGATGCAGGGTGTATTATCGTTTAACTGATTCAACGGGAATCATGAACATTAACAGTAAAAGGATACATTTTAATGTAAGCTTTTAAAAGAGCTTATTATCAGTTGATGTGACCAAATGTTAATTATTATCACTAGCGGTATGCTTACAGCGGATTCAGGTGGATGGTCAGTAAGCCTATTTAAATTAAGTTTGGAATGTAAATATAATATTTATAAAAACAAACATATGCATTGTATTTGAATTCGCGAACGCATTCTTCTTATTACAATATGATTTAAAGCTTAATAACCAAAAATGAATACATGCATGTTGTTATAGTTTCAAAGATCAACGTTTATTCAACGGTGCAATCACTTCGTGGAAATGCCGTAATTACAATAATAATAAATGCAGTGAAATGTTCAATAGGTTCTAATGTAGCATTCTGATACACAATCAACCACGGGAGCAGGTTAATAAAATAGCATTTGGCGGGTCTATCCCTGCAATAATATAAACATTCTTCCTACCTATTAAGTAGCTGTTTGTAGGCATAGACCTATTCTAATTATCCCCGTAGGGCAGGAATGATATTATATCGCCATATCCCGGTGTGATATTGCCATTCCGGGGGCATTTTGGTGTTATCAACATTTTACCTAAATTCATTAACTGTAAGGCTTTACCTATTTTGATTATCCTCTGAGGCTGGCTTGAGAGGAGGACAAGGACCTTCTAAGAATGACCAGTTGTGTTAATTGAATGTCCCGCCCTACATGCAACTATAACACAGGATGCATAGACGACAGATGATATCACGAAAATGGTATCTCAATACGGAATAAAGCGTATAATACAAAGGATACATCCCGTTATCCGCCCCGCCTCGCCCAACATCAACACCACCACCCGGCCGGGAACAGCAAGTCGAACGTGCATTGATCTCGTGGATCGCGCTGCACCTAGTATAAGTGCGCGCTTATTTTACAAGGCGCATTATGACGCGTTTTGTGTTACGCGCCGATTGCATGAATACAGTACGCATACACTTAAACACAAATCTGTTTGCTCATATCTTGGTCGATTCTGCACGGTTTTCGGCCATAACCCGTCTCGGAACAGCATATATAATCAAATGTTCACCGCTTTTAGATGGAAAAATGAGAGAGCCGTCTTTGGATAGATACACAACATTACGGGAATACCCATCCATTTTTGTTGGGTATTTTTGTTAAAACCCCAATAGAAGACAGCGGTCCACGAAGAAGCAAAACACAGTCTCCCTGGCAAGAAAGAACAATATTTGTGTAGTTGTAGAAGAGGCTCTCATGGGACGAAGTGCTTAACAAACTAACGTCTGGCCATGTCGGGGGCATATACATCAGCTGAAAGATTAGTTAGAAAGGAAGTCAACCGTTGGCGTGGCATTCTTCGTGCAGCTATATTTTATCTGATGCCAGTGTCATTGACCGCTGTTAGAACGGATACAACATTCTTTGTTTTCCTTAAATGAGGAGCATCAAATGCACTAATGCTATCAAAAACAAACTCATTCGTCCTGGGGCACGGTAGTTGTAAAGTTGACATAACATGTCTTGAGAAGACATTACATCTGCGTAAAAGGGTAGTCTGAATGGGTTAAACGAGCTCAGTAGTAATGGGTGTATTGTGTACACAAGTCCATTATATGACCACTACGATTGAAACGATCTGCTATAAAAAAAGAATGTCCTACCGTCTGCCTTAGTATTCCATAGATTGAGAGGAGACTTATAATAATATCATCATTGTAGAAGGCTGGTTATACATTACGTATATACAACCGCTACCCAGCCATACCGGTATTGCAGGTTGTGGGAACATAATACCGAAAACAAGTTTACCAAAGCAAACTTATATAAATGGAATAAGGCGAACTCACCCAATTGTTTTGAGTGCAACACGTCAGATGATTATCTACATTCATTTGCTGCCTGTCCTTTGTCAAAAAGTTTGTTGGTTCATTTTAAAAGATGTATTATTTCTAACAATATTCCATGTCCAAAGATATCGTTAAAATCATTGTACTTAGTTATAAACCAGATAATCAAAATGTATTGAATGTAATGCTAAATAGAATGCTTAGTCTGGCGTCGTTGACTCTGTATAGATCCAGACATATCAAGATCGCTGATAATAAAAAATGTTGATGCATTTAAATGGTTTCTATACGAATTAAGATGGTGAATTAGTATCTTAAGACACAGTGTAAAACTCATGTACATGACAGCCAATATTTTATATTGCTTTGTTTGTCAATTCACCTGCGAAGATCATGTGCTGTTGATGATGATCATTAGCCATCTATCTTCATGCTAATGGTAATTGTTGGTACATGCTGTTCGTTGGTAGAGTCATGTATTATGTTACGAGAAATAAGGACCAATTGTTAACACACACAATGTCGTACGACCCAACGAATTTGCACAGTGCGATCGATAGCCCCGTCAATCCTTGCTATACACAGACACAGAGAGACCCCAATTGGTCCTTTCTTCTCGTGCTGTGTATTGGAAATGAGACTTTTGAAAATAGGATTTTTTTTCTTCTTTAAATAGTGCTAATCATGGTTTATCTTTGTTGTTAGGGGGCAAATTTGTAGGGAAAAACCTGAACAATGAACTGATTTGTTTCCACTCGGGAATTAGGGGGTAGTCTTTAAATCAGAAATAGGTTCGGATTCCAACTCTTATCAGTTTGAATCAATATGTGACTACAACTTTTATTGTGGAAGGGACTTATTCCAATACAATGGTTTCAACGTAGATTTTCCATCGCGGCATCTGCTGCTAATACAAATTTCACACATGTCATTGTCTTATTATTATTATTATTGTTTCCAATTGTCGAGGCTTGTGTGTAATTTGACGGGATCATAAGGTACAATGACTGCAGTACATATATTATTTGCCTCATTTATTGTGAATCGGTATAAACGCAGGAAGTATCGTGAATCGGGATTATATTGTGTATTTGGTACGGGTGACGCACATTTTCCTCAGTAGAAAGACCCGACATTAATGCGATTGTAAGATATACTACCTTTTCAATGTTCGCCTTTTTGGTACCAATTAAACTATAGCATTTGACCTCAATGTAGAAACACAACTGTTTGTTTGACATTTGATTTGACATCCTCAGTACTGTAGCCTTACTTCATTTTCAGTTTCAGTTGTATTTACCAACAATACATATACAATAAGTATTAGTACAGACATTGACGGGCTGACCAAATTCAGAGCAGAGCTCGCATGGTAATTGATACCCGTAGAAAATAGATGTGGTGCGTATGCTGTTATGGAAAACTTGGTTAGCAACCTTTGCAATGTGATATTTTTGGTACAGAAGATAGAAGCAGTGGACTCATGCATTTCAATTTCAACTATATTGTACCTTATGGCCGAGGAAAGTTAATTATCGTTGATTTTTATTTTCGCAACTTAGCCTAACACCACCTGTTTCCGTTTGATTGCAAAGTACTGAAAAACATTAATGAAATGTTCGAAGGGATTAATAGAGGCTCAATGTCATTATATACATATGTTCTCTAATAACTCGTCGTACGAAGTGTTCGTTAGGGGCAGAATCAAGGCATTGAATTTAAACCTCTTTGTGCATAAACAAAGAAGTTTTTTTCTCGAAGAAAATGCATTATATCATGTTGTACGTATTAATGAATTGATTTCATCAACTTCGTCATTATACTGTGACTATTTTGGGTATGGTAGATAGAGCCTTCAATAATTTAAACAAACATAATTTCAACATTGATTCACTTAAGTGTGCACATGGACACTGCGGTCGATTTGGTCAAGAGAAGTGGTCATCGTACTTTATAATTACGTATGACCCATTTTAGTGACCACTACGCGCATTAACGTCACTTAATTGATAAGAAAAGAATCTACCGACGTATGGCGGTGGCGCCGATGTCTTGTTACCAGAATGTTGTATCCCAATGAGTAGGTTAATATACGATAAACAATATATTGACCTTGTAGTGTATACTCTTGGTTGCTAAAGAAGTTCATACCTCCGTCTTATGAAACGCTTCCAGGGGATTTCAAAACGAGGACAACTTATGGTCCGTTCATACTTCTGTCGTTGAGCATCGACCGACGTCTACGGGATATCGGCGCACGAGTTGAAGCAATGTCAACTTTTCCGTCGGCCGATGCGCAACGATGCAAGAATGAACGGACCTTTAACCCTAACTCTACCCCCCCACCTTTTTCAGAATTTCCTCTTCAACGTGGAAAATCGACCAAAATATCCCCCCGATCCCCCCGGGATTTGATCCAGGGACCTCCAGCACGTGGAGCTTCCAATTCCCCGCTACACCACGGCTTCCAAGCACAGTCTGGGCAGTGTATTGCCCAGACTGTATGGAGTGGGTCCATTTTTTCATCGTAGCCGAGTGTGTGTCTTATGTTGAAAATGTACATATATTTACACATAATACATGTATAAACTTATTTGTACGGGTTCACGTTTTTGAAATTTGGAAAAGATTTTGCTATAATTCACTCAACAAATGTAATTACCAAAAGCTAACGGTCCAACAATATGTCGTCAGCCTGCTTCGATAATTGCCTAACTCATTTTTTTTAGTTCTTAGAAAACAACAAAAGTATGAAACCTGTTACCTTTGTACCTGTTACTCATTTTGCATTATTGATGGATGGATATTCATTATGTGGAATGTCACTTGTATTGTTGATGACCTCGATTGGCGTGCATGGATGCACTAATCCAAGTCATATAGAAACAGATGAACACAGCCATACAATGATTTGATTAATACCATGGATTTGTCAATGCAAATTCCATAATGCAAAATGAGTAACATGTTGGAGTGGTCTGGTGGCCCTTTTGCAACAAATCTCTTCATTTATCAACACTTTTGATTGGTCAATGACTTAGATATTATAACAGCATGTGCATAATGTAATGAAGTCATGATTTATGCAAAAAACTCAATTTTGCTGAAAAGTGAGTTAGGCAATTATCGAAGCAGGCTGACGATGTCCAAGATACACGTAATCTGTCACCACTAGCCACATATCTCTTCAATTGTTCACTTACCGTGCAGGAAATTCGCTTTAAGTCAACATCGACATTAAATTAATTTAGATGAGTTCGTATATTTATAATCCTCAGACAGATGGGCTGGTACCGGGATTTAATGAGCTTTGAATGAATGATATGATACTTTGACGTCTCGAGCCAATTGCATCGTTTAGAGGTAATGAGTAGTGTTCCATAGTATATGAAGAGCGAGAGATAGAGAGAGCGAAAGAGATAAACATGCGTTTATAATACGAGAGACCTTTGCGATCACACGGTAAAGTGTAATGTTTTGCAGTATCCAGGTGTGTTCAGGTGCTCGCATGTGCGTTTATGCGATGAAGGTCATCAATTACCTCAAAGCTATTAAAGAAACACAAGATAGAGGTCAGTTTAGACAGTCAGTTTAGGGGACCTATACCCAATTTGAGTGTAAGTGAAGGTTTTCTACATACGAGGGTTGGTCAATATATGAAGAGCTTTGTTGCAAAAGGGCTGTGGTGCATTTGATATAGGAATGTATAGGGAAAAATCATATGTTTCAAGGAAACAAAGTCATTTTTTTTCAAAAAAAACCTACATCTCATTGTAAACGGCCATTGAAATTGTTGTTTTGTTGCAAAAGGGCCTGTACCCAGAATTAAATCGGGATACAGACCGTATAAGCTTAAAGTAGGTACACTTTGGACACTGCCAAATCACTTTATTTTGCGCGAAATTTTAAATCGTTTTGTTAAACATGTGCAAAGAGGATTGCATAACATGACCCCAGAAGCAGGTAAATCCCAATGTATTTGGGGCATAATTATACAATAACTTTAATCCATCCGTAATTTAAAACATGTAGTTTAAGCTGGAAATAAAGAAATATCGGTATTTCAAATAGCCATTTCATTGAAAAATGGCTAAAAACGGCTAAAAACACAACATGTACCAAAATAAAACCTTACCGTGTCTTCAAAGTCTAATCAGAAACATTAGAAAAATCTTAAATCAATTATTTTTGAAATAAAATTTAAGATATACATGAATGTATCTATCAAAGATGGCTGCCACAACCGCTCTTATTACTGATATATTTAGAGCCACTAGATGTGTATTGTTAAAGTAATAATCACATCATTTTACGGTTTGAGAAAGTTTCATGATCGACTCCTTTTGAAAACCCCACTATTATTGCTTTACATCCCTCAACAATTTAGTCAATTATAATCCCTCCTCTGTTCTTAATCTTTTGTTGTTTGCCATAGTTTATTGTCGCTATGGTTTATTGTCGCGGATTTTGCTTAAATATATTTGAAAGGGTCCCGTCAGTATCTGTATTGTAAAAGACTTCAGATCTAAAAAGAGATGATTGTGTGTACTAAATGTGCGTTCATACTCCCGTCGTTGCGCATCGCCCGACTGCCGAAATATAGGCAAATGTATCAATTAACCCCCATTTCAACATGTTGCATGTACAACCAAATATTGACAACTTTCAGGCAGTGGTTGAAA
Source organism: Ophiura sarsii (assembly GCA_035610835.1). Taxonomy (NCBI): domain Eukaryota; kingdom Metazoa; phylum Echinodermata; class Ophiuroidea; order Amphilepidida; family Ophiuridae; genus Ophiura; species Ophiura sarsii. Next base: position 13,018,041 of record CM069444.1, on the reverse strand, counting down.
CCTATTGTGTTTATGTTAATGACGTGACAAAACCAAAGGTATCTAAAAATCCAAAAGTATAATTATTGTTGGAAAGACAAAGCCTTGTTCTGTGTATTGATCACACTCAATATAATGTATATACATGTATAGCACTGTTAACCTTATAAATTAACGAAAATGCAGCATCATGGAAAACAACTCAATGTTACGCTCAGTTAATTTGATTTGTAAGTGATTAAATAGCAATTTTAGAAAGTAATTGATCCCTCTTCCGCATCGTCATTTCAGGCTATAGTATACATGTCTTAATCACACTTCGTAGTTGATACGTGCATTGATTTCATTAATCAACCGTAAAAGTAATCATCACATTACCCACAGCTCAACGATACTAATGGAACAAAGATGATATAGACACCCGGCGGATAGACATGCATCTTTACACGATTGATATTACAACCACACGAGTATAGCATGTGTGACTGCGAAAACTTAAAAGCAATTGGGAAATATATATAAAATACTTGTCTGAATAACCAAAGATGTTGAATGTTAGAAACTTGGTGTTTAATGGGATAAGGGGACCAGAAGCTATACAATTGTATTAAGAAAATGGCAATTGGGTTTAATAAAATAAACATAGGTGACCAACCTCCTTTATAAAATCGACCTACAGTATATGAGCTTTACTGACTTGAAACACAAATAAAAAAACCTCTTGTTCTGTTGCCTACAATTCAAATATACTGTCGCATTGCAATGTATGTATAAAATGCCACATAAAAAAGTCCAGCTTTTATGAAGCTTGTGACGAAATATTGATTGACATCAAAGCAGTTAACAAGGTACTCTCAATTTGATACAGGTATGAATGGTTAGAATTCCGGTGGGTATTTCTTGACAGCTACTGTAACAGTGACCTAGTTTTACTGTCTATTTCGAGAACAAGGTAAAAGGAAGGCTGTATTGCATAGCGTGGTCTCTTTATAAGGGATTGACAACTACTGGTTATTTAAAGGTCAGGTCTTCGCATCAATGAGAATGTGTTTCAGACATTAAATCGAGGTATCATAAAGTGTTAATCGATGATGAATGATACTATTATAGTTGTCTCTAATGACCTACGCTCAGTGGCGGCACCATCATCAATTTATTTATTTATTTATTTATTTTAACAGGGGGCAAGATCAAATCTGGGGAGCAAGAAAACATTGTTTTATGGGCCAAATGCGCGCGTTTTATGTAAACATTGGCTGAAATTAGCTTAAATTGTTCTAAATTAGACATTTTAGACCGATTTGAAGTCATTTTGACATTAAAACTCAACATGTTTGATTGTTTGGGCTGGCCTGGGGGGGGGGGGGAGTAGAGATGTCGTGACTTTGAGAATTTCCCCATTCATCCCCCCACCCCCACCCCCTCCCCCACCCCCCACCCCATCCCCACCCACCTCCTCCCCGTAGTGTTGCCACTGCCTACGCTATACTTGTGAGCGGTGGCCTGATACGGACACTTGCTTGACATTACGGTTAGTCAAGTTATTTTAAGTAGGTCAATACAATGAGGCTCTATTTTCAATTTGAAAGACTTATATCAGAGATAGAGGGTCGTTTTACTCCCACTAAATGCGACCTAACCATTGACTTGCATTAGTAATACTACGCAATAGTGAGAAATACGATGCAAGGGGAATTACCTTACAATGTTACAAGTACCATAATACCAATGGATCTTGCATTGAATTGATTCCCATATCTTTGGGGACACCTCCTGATTCTATGAAGATATAGAAATCAAAAATCCCAGGTGTTTTGCGGGTAATGCACTGCAGCATTCCTCCTCGACAGGTGCAACCAAATCAATAACACAGGCACATGCTAAACCTTAAGTGTGAGTTGATAACGGTGCTTTCGACCTACATTTTGTTAGGTATTTGAACGTCATAGATAACGAGCGACTTGGCTTTGTTCCCAAAACTTAGGTTTTCATTACCATCTTCATACTAAAGAATTTGTCTGGAAACGATTCGCCCACATCTGGTAGTTTGTCGGAACTTGTTCGATACACGGAGTAAAGCATTTTAGTCATTCTTAAACTTCTATATCTCTATATTCAGATTGAAGGACTTTTCAGTATATAAAGACGGTCGTTTTACTCCCATATACTAAATGCTACCTAATAATTGAATATAGTGCTATGTGGATGTATGATTGAAACACCAATAGGTAGTTGCCTATGATGAGGATCACATTTAGTTGTCAATTGAAGATGATATAAATAAATGACTGACATCAAAACGCAATTTATTTTGCTAACTTGGTATGGTATAGAATATCAATCATCATTCTGTTTTTAAAACAAACAATAATTAATATTAATATCCGCACCCAACATCGACCACCAACGGGAGAGAACGTACATCCGCTTAGTGCACAGACAATGTGAGTGGCAATGATGCCATATGAATTGTAAAAAGATGATAACATCCTTTCGTTTGATACACTCTGTAAGCGTTTTGTCAGGAGTCACCGTCTATGATTAGCTGCACTGTCACGTCACATGCCCAGTGTGTCTCTTGTGACGGATAATGATTGGATTCAATTTAGCGGACTTGATTGAATACCCGAAATGATGATTTAAATCCTGATTACAATTGCCACCTTTTTCAACGTGACCTACCTACTGTTGTGTGGTTAGTGCTTTTGGATTGTTTGCAAATCTTGATTGAAACATCTCGTCACTAGACGCATATGTTTATAAACATTCTACATGTAAAGCCAGCCAGAATCATATTTCGAGCGGGTGGTTGTTGAAAACATATGTTCGTGATGATAAGACACATGGATAATAATATCCCGGCATTGAACGCGCATGTTCTTTGAAAAATACACTCGCGTCAGTCACTGTTGTACTTATGGAATGGTATATGGAATATAATGATACTTAATGATGGAAAATTCAACCCGGCTTAACATGTATTATTTTGGGCACCCTATACAACGAGTAGTCTATTATAAAAAGCACCCTCTCATGAAATAATAACGAATCTTTTAATTGGGAGTTTGAAATATTAATTGGCAATCACGTTAATAAGAACATATACCGGAATTGTAAAAGTCCGTTGTATTGGGAATATCGTGAGTAATCCACATAGATGACAGCAATGATTCCTACGATGTGCGTTAATGCCTTTTCAAACGAGATGCGGGTGATCTTATGTTTTGGACAACATTTATTCCAAGTTATGGTTTTGTGTTCAGTGCGAGATTATGATGTTCTTGTGACGTCATTTCCGTCATATGTGAGTCAACATGACTGGGTACCTCTCGTCAAAGGCGTTGCGAAAATATCTGGCGTGTAATTCAAAGAGTATAATAGAGATAGTCAGATATCTAAGTTAGTATAGCTTTAATTCGAGAAACAAACATCCAAATCGTTCAATGCGGGTTTTTTGAGCCCATCCAGGGAATTGCAACAATATACAGTATGTTTCATGACTGACCGATTAAGAAAGCGCGCGACAATTGAATCGAATGAAGAATGTCATAATCTTTGTTATCCCGTGAAGTTGCTTTGGCCTTTCAAACACTCTTGTTTTCTCTTTAATTTAAGGTATCGAAATTATAATTGTAAACTTGTTATTGATTTTACTAAACAGATACATTATATATCCTATTGATGCATTTAAATGTAGGTTTTCTAATTATTGCTGACCCGATTTCAAATTGTGCAAAAAAACATGATTATTAACCTCCAAAATCGTGAAAATCACATTTGTTGGCACTTTTTGGTCTTTAATTCCAAAAAAGAAAAACCTCCTAGGTAATTGTATTAGGATTATAATAAAACTAGCGTGACCACATTTGACAAAATATATTTTGAATAATATTTTTTTCCGAACCTAAAATGGGTCAATTTTTTTAAATGTTTATAATTTTATCCAAAATTGTCAATTCATGTTCATGGTTGAACCCCTTCCTTCAAGAAAATGTATACTTTTGTATAGATTAAATGAATAATGAAGAATTTACGGCAGTATTACGGAGGCTGTACCTGAGAGTCGACACCCCCTCCCTAAATCCTCGATTCTAATGGGGACATATTCCACTTCAGCAACTGTTGCATGAGAATAGAGGAAAATCACGCAACAGCTGATGCAAGTTACGCACATGTGAATTTTAGGCAACTGTTGTCCAAAAAGCCCATTTCGTGATACGCAATCGTGGCGTCTTGTGCACAAGATGAGATCTCTGGATCTGGATAGATTATAGTCTAGTGAATTAAACGGTGAATCTGCATCAACATCAGAGTTTGTGACAACTGACAGGCGTTGTGTGAGTCCGGTTCTGAATATTTGACTTGGTCTGTCAAGAAGATGATGTGATAGATCGGTCTAAATATTTGTGGTCGTCCATGTGAATAAGCTTAATTCTTCATGTCACAAATAAGCAACAATTTGCATTAAAACACCCAACATATGGGTACATTTGATAAATTAAGCAACAGTTGGTATACGCAAATCCTCAATATATAATGAAAACAATTCACAAATTAAGCAACAGTTGGTGTTAAAATACCCAACAAATGGTTAACTAATAATACCCAACTGTTGTGCAATATAAATTGCGCAACTGTTGAGTAGTAATGATTGCCCAACTGTTGATAAACCATTTTAGCCAACGGTATTGGTATTTTTTACTCATCTGTTGAACTGTTGCAAAACTCAACGTTAAAAATGTTGAGTACAATTGTACTCTACATTTTTGCAGTGTACCAGTCGGAGGAAATGTGAGGACAAAAAAAAATTGAGAACAATTTTCAAGTCCTAGAATTTTTTCATGCATAAAAACGTGTAGACGTGTCCTCACCCCCCTAAGGGTGTATGGGAATGAACTCCATTAGACGTCAATATACATAATACAGGGTGAGTCAAAAAGAAGTTTACCCGGATTGGTGATGTTTTAAAAACAAAACAAATGGCACTCGAGAGTTCAGTAAAGCATATATTTAATAAGCATTCTCTCCTGCTTATTAGGAAAAAAGAATGACACAAATTGATCATTGCTAAGAGGAGTTATGCCTATTTTAATAAAGGTACTCATTTTGCAAGCTGTCCACGGAATACTTGACAAAACAAATGTAAAGTAAGCATATTAGCAGCTACAAACATGAGCGCTTTCAGTAAAACAGGCATAACTTCTCTTAGGAATGATCAATTTGCTTCATTGATTTTCTCTAATAAGCGGCAGACTATGTTTGGTAAATAAATGCTTTACTGAACTTTTAAGTGTCATTTATTTGTTTTGAAAAACATCACCAATCTCGGTCAATAGGGAAGTACGCAGCTAAAATGCATACTTTACATTTGTTTGGTCAAGTATTCCGAGGCAAATCGAATCGATCCCGTGGGGGTATTTACAGCATAAAACGATAGAGATTCTCATTTCCAATTTAGCGTGAAATGCTGGCAATTTGGAATAATGTTTTTGCATATTCCGGGGCATATTCGGCGTCTTGAAATTGTTTACGGCTCCCACTGGCATTGTTGATTTGAAATGCTGACATTTATCTTTAATTAAAGAAAACATCGCCTCCGTGAAAACGATATCATTTTCAGAATTAAACTGATAGATTTTGAGATCGGTTTTATAGTATTAATTACACGCTGCGCTTCAAGGCATGCGTGTATGTTCTGTTATGTATCAATTTGTCAAAAGCCATTATTATTATAAATGATCAATTGTTGCCTGCAATGTTCTCATGTTATGCTACGTGATAAGAATATTTCAGTTAATCATTATGGTGATGTGTGGTATATGCAGTAATTATATTTCAAATTAACTTGTTCAATTAGACTAATGGAATTCTAGAGGAACGTTCAGGATCAAAATAATGATACATTTGCACCTCGTCTTTGTAATAGTTTGTGATAAATAATACAATAGTGATCATCCACACGTTTCCATGATAACCATTATATGTCATGTTAAATATAAATGGATTCAAAACTTAAAGGCAGATCTTGAAAGAAACTAAGCTCATTTTCAAACAGGTTGCAGAGTGATAGTTCAAATGACGTTTGCCTTGGTCTTTCCACATCCATATATATTTTATTGATGTAATAAGTAACAGCTAACGGCAATTCTAGTTAATACGAACGTTTTGCTTTGAGTAAATGTCGGTTTTCCCTCACCGGCGGACCTAGCTATTACGGCTGCAAAACTTCATTGGCTCAATTTAAAATAGTTATTAAAGTTATTTATTTAGAGCCAGTCTAAGCCAATGACTTGTTCGACTTGTTTGACAAGTATGTAATATACCAAAATTGCATTGCACTGTAGTTGCCCCTATACAGCGGTCCTATCAAAGACACCAATATGTGTATTAAACTAAAGTAAATGTAGACAGGATAATAAATTATTACATTTTTTTCTTTATATTATGAGCGGTTAGTTTGGTATTGACCTATTTCTTCGCAATAAAAAGGCATGAACTGCAGGGCTCATTAGCCAATGGAATATTTAATATAGATAAGTCCGCGATAACGTTTCCCCCCTGTATATGTTTTATATAATTTAATTATTGAGGAAAGCTCACTGATTGGTTATTATTGGCCCGGAATGCTAACCAGTGATTCTAGCTAATTTGGTAATGGATAAATATTGTAAGATGGTACTAAAATCGGAATTTCATTTTGTTTTTAATCATGGCTAATTATTTGGGACTAGTTTAATGATGGAGCGCAACCGCTAATTTATGGGGGTAGTAGGGTGACCCATTAAAGGCGAGGTAGACATGAGTGACTATCAACTTGAAACTGTATAAAACATTATTCACCATTATTTAATGCATGGATAAACAGATTTTAAGGTAAAATGTAATCATTTGGTGACTCGGTATCCGAACAATATTGTTGGCTTATTTTATATATAAAAGCCACATCCGAAGATTGGTATTCGAAAGGTCACGGGTTCGAATCCCGCACCGGCTCAAGTCCTTGCTTTTTAAGTTGGGATATGAGTCGAGGCTTGTTATGTTTGTTTGAGTTGTCGAACTTTGTGGTAGTTATCTGCCTCGCTCTTATTTATTGGCTTATTTTAGTTTTACTATTATTCCCTCTTAGTAAAAAATGTTGTCGTTGTTAAGTTATCATAAGGTCATAATGAGAGTTATTTTGTCGGAATGAATTTAAAAGCTACTAAATATGTTTAGATTTACATTTCACGTTTATTTTACCTACACATTCGTATTATTTTCTATTTACTCGTCTCTGCGAGATACTGAGAAGGAGATGTTGTACATTTCACAGCTGTAAATAATGAAACTAAGCGACAAATATAGCTATAAATTGAAATACTTTATTTTTACAAAAGATATCAATAAGTTTACATGCTGTGTTTATAATGTGAGAAAATGAATAAATAAGTACAACTATTAACAAACTGATTTATATACTGGTCCAGAACACATCAATTAAGGTTAATATGATCATACACGATTATTTTGTTTGATAGAAATACATACTGACCCTTCTTCGTCAAGCATTCCATTCATTTATACCTTATTTTGACAATTGTTACCTTCCTGCCGTTGGTGGGGGAAACATCTATATTGCGTAACGAAAGCAAGGAGAAGAATTTAAACATTATATTCTCACGTTCTTCCACTCGTTTTCATTACGCGATATTGCTGTTCAACTGCGTTAAGGTTTGTTGGGTTCAAACTGTCCAATCATGTCATTAAAGTGATTAGCAAAATCTCCTTTCTGTGTAGTTGTGCAATCTGAAGTGCTCGACATGAGCCCCAAGGGACACAGTCCTATGTCCGAGAACTTACTTTCACGCAGTGCGCAATGACTTCAAGTCCCCGCCATAAATGATATTTAGCTTAAATTATTAATAGTTTGTTATGAATGTCTTTTCTGTCTTCTCTTTGGTTGTAATTGTTAAAGATTGAATACAGAATGATGAAATATTACGACGTGTACTCATACCTGGACAATTTTACATTAATCGATATTAACATTTTTCACGCGGCGGACGTCTGTAGGCGACATTCCACAATTTCACAAAATGTTTCAAAAATGTCAACATTATTCAATTTCATTACCATATTTGGAATCACCATGAGAAATACATTGAAATAAGTAAAACAAATACCTAGTATTGGTTCAATAATCCTTGAGACCTTGCAAGTAGGGAAAGGTTTCTGAAAATCTGTTTTGTATATATAGTAAAAACAATAGCAGCGTGGAAAGTGTTTAAAGTAACAACTGGTAACAATATACTTTTTTGGACCTTGCTTAATGGGACGCAAAGTAGTGTTGAAGATTTAATTTTTAAATGTATTTACTTCTGAACTCAAGATGAACATCCAAACTTATTATTAGTGTTGTTTCTACTCACAAAGACACAGCAAAACTTGATTAAAACTATACCATCGCTATTTATTGAACCCTTTTTTAAACGCCCTCTATGTATCACGCGTGCTGCAGGGGGACACTGTCTGACGTTAAATGCTGATCGCGGCTCGATCAGCATTTTTGAATCGACGTTTTGTTGTACAAAGAGGGCTGATTTTTCCTAATCCTTGTAGGTGTAAGTTCATACATGTAATACAATTATAAAAATATACCAAACCCAGTTTTTATCATAATTGAGGGCGCAGCCTCCAACACATCTCTTATTGTCCCTTTAACTCAATTACACATAGAATTAAAATAATTTCTTCGAATATGTTGCACATGCAAATTTGATTTTCACACAGGTGTACTATTTTAAATGTTCAGCAATAGTCTTAGGTATAGAATGTACAATAAGCGGATCTATCCTTGTCTCTTTTGAAATACAATGCTGCTAACTTGCGTCTAGGGATCAACTATTACTAGTGTTGCTTTATGGATGGTTGCTAAAGATGGTTGCTTTGAATATACTAGATTATAAGAATGTATATACTTAAATTATGCATGTTTTCTTTTTAAAACAATGTTCTTTACAGTATAAAATAATTTTTAGAGGAACATAACACGACACCATGACAAATATATAATAATGCTACAAAAGTAGTAATTCATAGAATACCTTCAAGATAAATGAATACATCCATCCAAATCGTGTAGTTATGCTGAGACCTGCCAATCCTAAGCTTTCTCACAAGCATACATTCAGGGTTAAATGAGAAAGTTTTATCCATCAGCTTACAGGTGTTAATAACATACTAGTATATACTCAACTCTTTCTAGAAACTGTAACAAAACTTACACGCAAATAAACGTTTCTTAAACAATAAAACACATAGCAAAATGTTTGGCTGAAGACACGAGCCAAGACATATCTGGTGAAGCCAGTTAATCTCCAGTAAAACACGAGGAGTCACGTCTCTATGCAAGACATGTCCCGTAAAAAAGTATCTCCATGCAAGACACGTCTAAAATGTAAGATATGTCTATTGAAGCCAATTTTAAGACATATCTTGAGTTTGTGTCTCTGGCAAGACATACATTTCCTGAAGACGTGTCTCATACATGTATCAATTGCCCTATGCGTCTTGGCTCGTGTCTTCAGCCAAATATTTTTTAATGTTTTTCGTTTATTTAATACACGTTTATTTGCAAGACATGACTTCAAAAAGTCTCCACGACACCGTGTTTACAGTGTAGCTATCGGTTTTGAGCATTAGCACCAATTATGTATAACGTGCAGGAGAACAAACAACTCTCCCTCCTTAAAATAATAATAACATACAGACTTGTTCACGATCTAACTGAAAAGAAATCCAAGAAAAAGCGCCTAATGTTCACATGGACACATATTAGTGCAGCGGTGGGTGTGACACAAAGATCAGTGTGTTTACATTATAGGGTGTCCGTAAGACAGTGCATATGTTTCATATTATTGCATGATTTAATAGTCAATATTTGACATTTTTATTTATATCAGGATATTAACGGTACAATAAAACTGTGTATTCCATATTGTATAACCAAAGTACCCGGATGCATCCAATATTCTAAAAATATTACCGTCCAATATGTTTTTAGTCTCATACCCATTATTTGTTCGTTACGAATATTCGTCTATACTATTGTATACAAAGGAGCTCACGCAACTTTAGCGTTTATTAAGCATGCATTCGAGACTAATTTTCGCTGATTGCATGGGTTTCGCAAATACGTGTTATCGGCTTAATGAAGCAGGCTTATGTGGGGAACCACTACGAAAACAACAAATCAACAAGTTTGCAAAATGTCGGAACCGCAGCAGACTCCCGGGAGAAAGTCGCTTCTAGTGATGATGATTATAACGAACTTTTGCGGAACAAAGATTCTGCAAATACAATTAAATCAACACGCAACGCACTATGGGTAAAAGCCTTATATAAATAATAATAATAATATTGGATGTCTTATTTTCGGGTGATACAAGAAAATATTGCACTCGCTATAACAAAATATTGCACTCGTCTCCGACTCGTGCAATATTTTGTATAGCTCGTGCAATATTTTCTTGTATCACCCTCAAAGCCATCCAATATTATATTTATATAATTATTATTTATATATGGGCCTTCCAAACGGTACAATAACACTGTCTATTAAATATTGTGCACCAAGTTCCCGGATGTGCGTCCAATATTACAAAAATGTTGCCGTCCAATATTTTTTGTGCGGCGCGGAAGATGTGCGCGTGAGTATTAAACTTATTTAGTTTTATCAACACATTCTTTATATAAATAATGATAATAATATTGAATGTCTTATTTTCGGGTGATACAAGAATATATGCAGTCGGTATAAAACTATTCTTGTATCACCCTCAAAGCCATTAAATATTATATAATATTGTAATTGTTTTCATATTAAGCTTGGATACATTTCAGTCGGCTTTTGGAAAATACAGCATATTATATTGGCCACGGTCGAAAGGATAAATAAAATAAAATAAACGGCATTTTAGTTATGGGAATCTCGATAGTAACCAATTATAAAAATATAACACAAGCACAATTTCGAGATATTGTATTCGATACTACTTTGGATTTGAAAAAGCATCATGTATTTTTTATGAGAGCAATGACATGAAACACACGCAATATGTTAAGGACAACTCGGCAAAGTGTGCTGAATAGCCCGTGTTCGTGCATTTAAATGTCGCCAAAATATAGAGAGTAAAAAACGTCTGGAAAAAAAAGTTAAATAAACCAATCCTGGATTTCAACAATACCGGTATTGATTGATTTTGGTCCAATTACAATAAGTCGTTAACAATTGATTTCCACAAACGACACGAATCGTCTGGTATTTGGATATTTAAGGTTCACTTGAGTGATTTCAATATTCAGTGGTACTAAAACACAATAAAAGGAAAAACAATTATCTCAATTCATTTGTAATACATTTAGAATAATGAAATACAAATCCATCCAGCACTAATACTGCCAGCAATACTAGTGTCCAAATCCACACTTTAGGTTTTTATTATGATAATGATAATTGTTTTTCTCATATATCCATCATTGTCCAATCCATCAGCTATACCATAAATAATAATAGCTATTATTCTAATGAGTAAAGACGAATTTGAAATGGAAGCTGTCGACCAGAATGGTTGTAATCATCTCTATCCACCACCTTTTGAATATATGACTAAAATATACAATATAAACAGTAATGTCACGAGTATAGTGCATTAGCCACACAACCAATGTTGATCTTAACTGAGTGACTCTTGATTGACGTCTGTGATCAACGGATTCCTTAGAACCATGCGCTGAAAGATTATTATTTGAAAATCCATCAAAAACAATTTGTAATCCTCAGGTGTTCATGTCATCGTTGAGAAATGAACATCATTTGAGAAAAAAAATCGTAAGGCGATGTAATGTGTTTGGTTACCAAGAAACGTTCACAGTAAAATTTAAATCAACACTTGGAACAAGTGTACTTTAGGTCCCAAATTCTGGACTGTATCGTCCGATACTAGAATTCCCAGTATAACACAGATAGGCCTACACCTAAAATGTTAAAGTATCGGGCGATACTGGAACACAAGTATGTACCAGTATCGTTCAATACTGGGACAAATCACTACTGGTAGCATGTGTACCAGTATTTCCCGATGCTGGAACATAAAACACGTTCTAGTATCGCTTGATCCTGAAACACAATTTGGTGTTCCAGTATCGGCCGATACTAGAACAATGATCGTGCGATACTGGTATAACTGTATCTGGAACCTAAAGTACACTTGTTCCCAACACTTAAATACAAATGACTTGGTATTTGCAATATGCCACAACAAACACTTAATAATAAACACAGGTGGGTCGATTGGTATTTCAGGTATGTTAGGTTCACAATGCGTATTGCGTGTACATTAAGGTTCCGCGTCACATGACAATGCCACACTTTTTAATCTGAAAAGGTTAACGGTCGAACAGACACGCTTCGTTAGAAATTATTACAAGGGTCATCCATGACTACATTATATAGATCAAAAAATCACCACTCAGTAGCAAAATCCGCTTTTAATCTGTTCTTTGGTATGCTTTTCAACTAGATTCTCCGCTGAAGCCTCTGGCCAGACTGACGATAATCATATATCACAAAATAATGAAGTTTGTCTCCAAATGTCAAGATATAATGATCCATAACTAATGTTATCTTCCTAAATTTCTCAAAATTACTAGCGTTGTAAATGATGTAATCAGCATCGCTGGCATTGACACATGAGTCCTGTCAGGTGTTCCGTTACAATAACTAGTGCTACAGCATGATTTACACACGCCGGTTTGTTTTGTTTCTTCACGTTCACAGTCGTCCGTCTCTGTACAATTTTTAAGATAGTGACAACCTCTTTTAAAACTTGTTATATGTCCGGCTGCCATCTGTTTCACCACCTGTAGTTGACAAAGACACAAACAAAAGAAATATATGAAATGTGTTATATTGGTTATGGTAATTGATTTCGTGACATCATTGTCCAGCTCTGCGTCTTAATATCCTGCAGCATAACATTTACCTAACACACCCCGATCATGAGCTATAATTGCTGTTATAATTTTCCAACTTTGCGTTTAAATATCCTGCAGCAATACATTCGCCTATCACTCCCTGAATATATAATGTATAGGCCTAACACGCAGCGAGAGTGCGGAAACTGTCCGAAATTGTCCATTTTCAAATCAAGGTCACTAAAATCTTTCACATTCTGCTGCGATCAGGCCGGCCCTTGGATTTCGCTATAACGTCATCAAAACGCCAAGCCAAACGAATCAAGATCTCCATGAACCCTCGGTGACGCAGTGGAAACTGGGTGGGGCATGAGTGGGTCGTGAGAGGGTCCCTGTGGTCGCCCTTCAGCGCCAGTGCACCGCGCTTGTTTTGTGCATGCAAAACTCCCGCCAAAAGACACGCTACTATTTCCATGGCTATACAAAAGTGGCATTATCGCATTACGCTAAGCTAGGATAATGCTCCCTAAATTGGCCAATTTTTAACAAGAGGTATTTTTCCTGATTTTCTAAAATCGGGCCCTGAATATATTGACTCACCCTGTATGTTTGAATCTAATACTCTTCGTGTAATCGATATGTACTCCCCGCGCACACGCAGAGAACGTTGTGCAAACGTATTGAGAACGTACTATGAACTCAAACAGCCACTTGAACGCACTAAGAATGCTACAGTGAATGGAAGCGCAGTGAGAGCCCGTGAGATTTTATAGTAGAAACACAATGGGTTGTAATAATAAGAGCGCCGTGAAAATGTGATAAGCGGGAATGGTGCGTACTAAGAGCTACCTTGTTTTAAACATTAGACACATTTTAGCAGTTTTCCGCGTTTTTTTCTGCGTGTGTTTCATGGGGACCGCTCTAGCTAGTTTCCACTGCGTCCCCAAAACGGTTCTTATGCGTTTGCTTGGCGATTTGATACTTTTTTCAGCGCAATTTGATACATTTTTCAGCGCAATTTGATACTTTTTTCAGCGCAATTTGATACTTTTTTCAGCGCAACGCAAGCGCAAGGCCTGATCGCCGTATGCGGGCGTGACAGCCCTATTACTGTTAGTGAATTCGATGCACACAAGTTTGCGTTGTAATACGCTGCAGCAGATAAAAAGTACAGGACTATTCGCATCCCTGACTCAAGAAGGCAAGAGTGCTAGACTCAAGGGTCAAGGGTCAATTGAAAACACAACCGGCATGACCGGTACTCTAAGTTATTATTAACTATTACTCTAAGTTATTATTAACTATTATTATTATTAAAAATTATTAAATAACCCCACTACTTTTAAAATGTTCCGGGGCAACATCACCAAACTATCTATTCTGTCATCTTTCTCGATTTTCCATGCTCACAAGGACCCCACATGGGACAATTATCCAACTCTCAACGTGCAATCATAATGGTTTTACTGCAGGGCAGGTCCCTTTTATATGAATATCTATTTTTAATGTTTTAACACGTCTGTTTTGTTTATCATGTTTAGTTTGTCCCCATTACCCCTGCGTTCGTCCACCTAAATGGAGAACTGATCTGGGATTTACATGTTTTCCTTTATTGTGTATCAATTCTGTATGTGTAACTTTTATGATGCTAATAAAGTGATGTGATATATATAAACACTGGCTCGATGAGGACGGATAGCTGCATATTGATGTTAATGTGTCAAACATTCACCATACATTCATGATGTCTTGGATAACTGAAAATACATGGTCAAACTGTTGTTCCTAAAATGCCCATGCTCGTATCTCGCTAGGCAAACAATGAATATAGTGTCAAGTTGTCGGCACACTTTCACTTTTGAGTTGGAAACTCTTTAATTGTTACGTTTAGCCTTTTAGATAATCACGGGACATTTTCATATTATGATTAAATATAATGTCTACAAGCCTTGGCATATGTACACTGTAGTGTTATCAGTATGCTCATGGCAGGAGTTACGGCATATAACCATCAAGGACTAAAAGTTTCACAAAATGGGGCAAGAGGCATCAAACATCTGCAGTTTGTGTAACGTTATTTACTACACAGAGAATTTCTTGTTCTTATATAAAATGGTTCAGGGCATATGGAACCATGCCAATAACCTCGTTCAAATGTAATGTTGCGCTGAAAAAGTATCTTATTCCGGATGCATTTTTCCAAAATTGTAAATAAAGTTCATGAATTATGTTTGTGTTATTGCTGAACTCGTTATTAGTACATTTAGATAACCACTCCAAGTTTCTAAATTTTTCTTTTTGAAGCTGAATTGAGAATGATGTAAAGTAATTTGACATTTGTCTTTTGGCATTACGAAAGTTTGTTTCCATAATGAGTTTAGTACATTTGCTTTGTTGTTGTATTATACCTTGGATTTATTGTATGAAATGAAAATAATATGACAGCAAGCAGTAAACGTGTGTTTTAAACACTGGAATTAAAATTAAAAAATAAAGACCAATAAACCTGTTACATGAACAAAATGAAGAATAAACATCCTGTACCAGTCATAAATCATATCACCTTAGTAAACATATAAGACTATAATGTCAATGATTTCCCCGCTATTTGTTCCTATTCTAAACAATCGAAAATATTGCAAATTTCATCTTCAAGTGTAAACTTTTTTCATGAGCATCGGTAAAGCTAGAAATACAACATTCGGGCAAGTGGAATGTGATATCAATTTAATTTTCTTGACCGACCATTTTTTCTTCTTTTGTTGCTTTTTAATATCAACATTGTATCTGATAGAATTGTACGAACATGTCTGGCTACGGTGTTCATCACTTAATAATACTAACTGCATGAAGATGCAATGCATTGGTCCGAATCAAACAAACCACACATACAAGTCCACCTACAATCAAGGAAAATAATAGTTGGCACACTTGACGCAACTTATCACAACTATCCCTGTGCTCGCAATTGAGATCAGACTTGGGACATAGCACTGTTTAATAGAGAAAGCAAAAGTCTCCCCCTTTCTTATATCCTTCCCCACACCCCATCAATCAATGTTGGGAGAACTGCCTAGACTTCTGATAATATGACTCGGATCAACATTGCTTCCGGGGAGAGGGGCGAGTTTTTTCCGTATTTAGGTAAGTGTGTGCCAACCTTTTTTTCCTTGATTGTAGATCAATTTTGTCTTAGCCATATTTTTGTGTAAATCAACATATTTCGTAAAATATCATTTTTTTTAATTATCAGTAGTTTGTTTAGAGCGTGTCAGTTTTGGATAGTATAAATGATAACGAGTAACAACTGTATAATTAAATGACAAGTACAAATAAACAAATTGAACAAAATATAAATAAAACCATTAACCCTCAACCATGACCACACGAAAAAACCTTAACAAAAACAAAACAAACTAGTACCCAATGATGTCTTTCTATAAGTTCAATAATGCTAAACCCAGCGAGATAGATAAAGGTAGAGCACCCTGCTCGTCAAGAAAATGAAGTCGTTCGATTAGCCATGACGACATCACTGGGCATTTTTGAATATTCATTACGCGGGAGCTACGATCCTGTCAGAAATTGTAAACATTGACCTAAAAGGGCTGATTTCCAGTTGTTTGAGTACAGATAGCTCGCAAAATTCCCTGCAAAAAAATACACCGCGAAATTGTTATTTAAGTTGCCGTTCTATTTGCAAATCCACTAAATTCAGTCGATTTATTCATGAACCGTTGCTGCAAATGGTCGCAAAACTAGCTTCACGCGACCACTTGCGACAACAGGCCCTGAAATAATATTACTGATGTCAGAGAAATATTTTGCTGTCTTTTATTTAACACGGATAATGTTTGTAGCTTAAACTAAGTAATTAAGATATCCAAAACAAAAGTTGATAACTATTTCTACATTTCTAATGTATAACTGATTGAATTCACTATGTTTTGAAAGATTTGGCGTGTCATCTGTAATTGTACACGATTTCGATTTCGATTTAGGATTGTAAATGGCACGGCTGGCAATGACTTTAGCTACAGTCGGCGCTTTACCTATATCTATCTCGTTGGCTAAACCTTTTCTGTGCCAGGAACATCCATTGCATCACATCGGTTTATCGCTCAATAACTCATACACACATAAGGATGCTTATTTAGCATGTCATTGACCGCGATTGTATTACTGTGGAGCTAGACTAGCACCCGCATTTTCAATAATATACAAATGCATTCACAACATAATGCATACATGTCATCTATTTAAAATGTATCTTAATTATCTATGTAGTCACTGGTATTGCATAACGCCAGAAGGAAATAGGGCGTTCGTTTGAGCATGTTGAAAGGCAAACTCGTTACTTTTGTTGCACATTATTACGCGTCCTTCCCAGTGCAGACAAATACAATATCGACCGTTACACAAATGCACCAGAAATCCTGTGGACATTGCTATTATAATTTAGTCTGACATCTCTAGGCTATTGCTGATGCGTAACTCGAACATTGCATATGCTTTTCCATTAACCTGGCTGTTGCTTGCCCGCCAACACTATTGGATGGCAGACACATCATCTCGTTTTTGTTCTGGCATAATTACTTTATCCCTTAAAACTATTGCCGAAAAAGCAATCCTGGGGGTATTTGCGTTATTTTAGGTATCTTTTGACTCAACCAGGATATCCTTGTATGCTTATTATCCATGTTGTGCGTACGCGGGTGTTACGGCATTGGTTTACTTTAAAAGCTTCAAGCTGCAACGATAGCTATCATTAGTCTTATTCCCCAAAGAACGACATCGCCTTACGAGCCTTTTTACCGTTTTGTGTGTAAACTCTATGGCAGCCCCCCCCCCCCCCCCCCCCCCCCCCCTTAGATGATGATGTCGACCACTTTGAAATAATAACAATATATATGGACCTCTTCCTTTAGTTATACGCTGCGACATTATACTAGCACGTATTTTAATGCTTTTAAGCAAAACATATTTAAATTATATTTAAAGGAGCATAACTGTAACATTTTCAGCATGTGAAATCAATTTGAATGTATGCATATAATTTGATTTTCTATCTACTTTTATCCTATTTCTCATATATATATCCTTTGGAACACCCTATGTAAAAGCTTTAATGGGGTTAGGCGGGATATTGTTCCCTGATGGTGTTATGTGCCTAACTCCTTCGATGGGCATTGCATACTCCTGCGATGGGAATTGCATACAGATAACACGACGTCTATATGAAGCTGAAACGATAGTCTGGCATGCTATATTTCACACTAGAAAGCTGTTACAACCTATCTATTTGCTATTGACATCAACATACTAGCTGGCGGCACTTCATATGATACGCTGACTCTAGTTGTTCTGTATAGTTCTTGCATTAACACTTTTCACGGGGCTATTAGTTTTACCATAATACAAAACAGATTCGTCAGAAAACTTTTCCAATTTGCAATGTCTATCTCAAGGATTACTGACCCAATACTAGGCATGCGTGTACTTATTTTAATGCATTTCTCATAAATATGGTAAATACTTATGACATTTTTAAAACATTTTGTGAAATTTGAGAATGTCGTCTGCAGACGCCTGCCGTGTGGAAAGTGTTAAGACGCAGCTATACACTGTATGTGTTGCCTATTTCACTGCCTCACTAAACGCGCTCGTATGTGTGATATGTTTAATGTTTACTTCGTTGATAGGTAAAAAGGGGGTAACATGGCAATCAATAAGCGAAAGTTATAACATATGATCCAATGAGACTTTTAAACTTCCATCAACTCGTGTTTATGCTAAAAGATTTGGGCAAACAATCTTCGTTCCATAATTATAGAATACACTTTATCCAAAGGGTTTCCGAAGCGGAACACAAGTTCAAGTATTCTTGACAATAATTTCTGTCATACGCTTGTCAAGTTAAAACTTTACAGGGTTAGACAAAAAGTAACACTAAATATTTTGTTTCTGCCTCAACTCCTGCGATCCAGTGGGAAAAACAGTTCGTTGAATAACGTTTTATATGATAGTGTTTATACAGCGTCAATCTAACGTTAGTATTACAGAGTAGTCGTATAGTCGTGTTTGCAACATCTTCACAACTGTCGTATTCAATTGGTAGCAAAACAACGTTATAAAAAAGTTGGTACGGCGTTAATAACGCTAGTTAGACTTTTATATACAACCAAGCCACAACTTACACGTAAAATGTGACTTGTTATTTCGACGTTACAATAACTACATTTAACCAATTTTGCCCACTGGGGATGAGTATGATATGAACATTAATAACAGAACAGTCAAAGGAAGAACAATACCCAGGAATTGTACTACAATTCACGCCAGAAAGATGTTACAACCTACCTATTCGCTACTGACATTGACGCGATATTACGCGACAAAAAGCCGCCATGAACAGAAAGTACGCTGACTCTCAAGTATTTGCATTAAAGACTTAAAGTGCTGTTACACCTATGGCGATCAGGCTTTGCGGGTTGCATGCATTGCGCTGAAAAAGTATCATAATTAACAAAGCGCAAAGCCGAACGCATTAAGGCCTCTAAGAACTGAATGGGGACGCTATGGACACTGGCTAGGACGGTTGAGGGTCCCTATGGTCGCTATGAGCGCCATACATAGCGCCGCGGTTGTTCTCAATGCTTCTGCGATCAAGCCAGCGCGTGCATTGCGCTGAAAAATTTGAATAGCATGCAGGAACGACGCGGAAAACTGACAAAAATTGTCAAACCTTTAAACAGTGGGAAAAACAGTTCGTTTGTAACGTCTTACATGAAAGTGTTTACAGCGTCAATCCAACGTTAGTATTATAGAGTAGTCGAATCATAGTCATGTTTACAACATCTTCACAACTGTCGTATTCAATTGATTATTTAAAATGAACTAATGACCCTCCGTGCAATCGCTCTATTCCCCTTTGCACGGTCCATCATTTGCAAGGAGAGCCTTGAACTGGTACTAGATTGAGCAGTATCCCGCAGTTACAAATCAAGTTTTCCCCTCCCAACTATTTGAGTTATTGCACCAGCTGTAAGTGCCTACGGCGCTTTGGGTACCTGCTCGGGCAGTTCGGACCGACCGACTACGCTGGTTTTGACTAGGGTGTTTGGTAGGAAGATCATCACACTAGTTGGGGTCATTGTGAAATGTAATCAATGCACGTTTTTTTTAGATTCATGATTTAAAGTACAAAAAATGAATACATTATATAAAAATAGCACAGTCTGTTTTTGAACGAGCTTAATCGGTGGGATATATCTCAAAATATGGTATTAGAAAAGATTTCATGTTCACAATAATTCTCTATAACTGTCTATAAATAGCTTCAACCGTCGATGATAAGTTTAGTTTAGTTTAGTTTAGTTTTATTTGTCATATCAAGACACAGAGATACAATACATCAGATCAAATATACAAATTTTAAAAACTTACAAAATTAACACAACATAATTATTAATACAAGAAAACATATAATGCCAAGGATAGCCCAAGAAAGCTCTAAAAGTTGGGTGGATCAGCACATTTTGGGCTTCAAAATGTTAAGTTTATCATTTGTTTTCTTACAAATTTCATTCTTTAAACTTCAATTTGTTTTAAAAACTACTGCTGTTTCAAATTTTGTAAAATAAAAAGTTCAAATGTCGAGAAAATGCACGATTCAGTATGGCTTAAACAAATTTTAGTTTTAAAAGTGAGCCAAATGTGAACTTTGAATCACCTTATGTGGCAATACTCTAGCGCCTCTTGGTCAAGCAGCCTGAAATCACGACTGCAGCGATTGCTACCAATTCTACTGCTGCCACACTCAAGGTCCCCAGCGTGCGGCCAACTGTGTTGGATGGATGTAATTATTGGGTTGAACTTTAGAGCCCAACACGAGACATTTCCAAAATCTTTAACTTCTTGTGTTAAGATATTAATGTTCAAACTACAATTTGTTTAAAAAAACTTGTGGTATTACAGATTTAATCAAATCAAAAGTTCAAATTTCGAGAGAAGTTACGATATAGAGCAGATTTTAGATTACAAAATAGTACACATTGGGCTAAATGTCGACATATGTAGCGAGGCACATCGCTGGAGTGTTTGACTTTTGGGTCGTCTAGATAGTTAGTCCAGGAGCTTCACACCATTCAAACTATGTCTACACGTAATTACTATCGTCCTGACCAGTAGCGTAGCCAGACGGGGGCAAAGGGGGGGGGGGGGGGGGGGGGGGGGGGGCTGGGGGGGAGAGTGCCCCCCCTCCCCCCGAAAAATAATTTGACCGGGAAATCGGGAAATAAGCGGAAAATCGGGAAGGCAAAGGAAGGGAAAGAAAGGGAGAAGAGGAAGGAAAGGAAAGGGAAAAAGGGAAGGAAAGAAAAAAGGGAAAGGGAAAGAGAAGGAAACGGACAGAAAGGAGAAAGGAAAAAATGCAAATTAGTTTGAAATTGCAGTTTTTCACGCCGGTTCTTCACGCCGGTATGGGGACGCAACGCCTTTTACCCCCACCCCCCCCCCCCCCCCCCCCCCCACCCCCGCTTGTC